>JAWNLD010000127.1:3000000-3465000 GCA_035041545.1 Drosophila colorata | reverse complement strand
TTCCTTTCTGCCGGTAGTCATAACCCACAACCGCTGGCCCTTGGGCCAAAAATGCAGCTGAAAAACCAGTTTACAGTTGTCGACGCAGTCGGCGTCGCCGTTAGCGTCTTTTTTGCTCTTCTCACTTTTTGTTTGTTTTCTTTAGATGCTGCGTTCACTGATAACAAAAATGCGCCGCTGCGCAAAAATTAAGTTGCACCGGCGAACATTTCAATTAGAGGAGCAGAGAGTGGCACAAAACAGCGAGTAGGAGCACAGACCACAACAATTGTGGGCAGTGGAAAGCAGAAAGCCCGGAGCGGAGCGAGCAATTGGCGGTTTCAGTTCAGTCAATTCAAGTACAACTAATGCTAACAATGTGCAATTGAAAATCTGTTGCAACGGCAGCGACTGAAAACCAATTGAAAATAATTGAAGTGAAAATAAGAAATGCACTGCGAAGCAATAGACAATAGAACTAAAGTGTTCAAATATGTACATGCATACATGTGTATGTATGTAAGTGCACACACAAGTACATAATATGTGTGTTTAACTTTAATTTTTAATAGGGGCACTCCCCTTAACTATTAAAATTTAAAATAAAAAAAAAAAAAACAAATAATATCTCTATACTTGAAAAAAAAATATTTCAATATACTATTCAAATCGATTAATATGTACATTCATACATATATGTGTTTTACTCTAAATATAAAATGAGACACTCCCCATAACTATGAAAAAGAGAAAACAAAAACAAATAATGCCCGTATTCCAGCACAATATAACAACAATTTTAGACTTTGTTATTGAAATATTTATTGACGTTTGGTACATTAATATTTTAAACAATTTTATAACAAATATTTGCTAGTAGCAGCAGCTGTTAAAATAAGAAATTAAATTAAATTATATTTTTAATATATTTGGGATTGTTGATTTGTTTAATGGTAAAACTTAAAAGTTTTTTATTCAGTTTCATAAGACGAATTGTATCCATCTTTTTTGACTCCAACTATCGTAGCTTTAGCTATAGAATTACTATTAAATACCATTAATGAATAAATATAGAAGATAGTTTTGATTTCTAATTTAATTGTGTGTTTCTATGAACTTTTGCCCAATTTTCTAAAAGCAGAAACATAAGGCATTAAATAATCGCATATGTATAACCGCTATAAGAACAAGCAAAATATTCCCGATTGAAAGCGAATAAAAATCTCATATAATGTATGCCGAAGTACCGCAAAAGCGCAATGCGACAAAAACGATAAATGAGATGCGTGTCAAAAAGCCAAAAGTGATGGCAGAAATGTGCGGCAAGACACACCTCATACCACATTTGGCCAAGCGAACAGAGGCGTCTATTCAAACGCTCCACACAAACTCATTTGCTGGCGACCAAACGATGCGCTGAATCAATTTCGATCTGAATTTTGCGGGCTCCGGTGATGACTAGCGTAAATTGAATGCAGCATACTTTCGGGCGGCTTGTCAAACTATGCATATATCGAGTAGTTGTAGTTGTTGTAGTTGTAGTTGTAGCTGTGTTTGTGGAAATTATTGAATATGACACCCATAACGAGACGGATGGACGCAACCAACACGACCACACGGGCGCACAGCCACGAGCTATATAATCTACTGGCACGCCAACTGGGAGACACCTTCGGCATCATCGCCGATGGCGGCGGCAAACACGTAATGGCATTTTGTGGCGCGTGCTGGGAATCTATAGCAGTTTCAGCTACTGTGAAACGTGTGCATATGCCTACACATATACTTATAACACACACACCTACACACACACACTCACTTGCGCGCCTCCAGGCGGTCCCACGCACGTCGTTGCATTTAAGTGCCAAATTAGAGCTGCGGACGAGCTGGCGCAAACTCCTCCTGCACATGGCAGCCATCTATAAATCAAGCGTGGAGCGCGTCTGATGCAATTTATGACATGCCAATTCAATGTAAGAACTGCTGCCTCATCACGGCTATTAACTATTAAGTAGTTGCCGGCGCTTCAAATTAATTGAGTTTGCACAAAAAATGCAGGCTCAGGCGCCGCTGCAGCTGCAGCTGCAGCTGCCATTCCGTTAACTGACAGGCGGGCACCAGCGCCATTCCTGTCCATCCAATGCACTTGTGTGTTTTGACACTGAGGCAGTCTGCATCAGTCAGTCCGTCAGTCAGTCAGCCAGGCACTCAATCAGCGCCAAATTTGATGGATGTGACACCTGGCAAAGGCTGACAGCAGCCAAATACCCAAAGCAGTTCTAATAGACTGCGCGGATGTCGCACAGTGATGCAATTTGGCATTCAGTTAGCAGAGCATATGCATGAATATGTGTGCTGATGTACATATGTATGAACGAGTACACTCAGCAAAAAACACTTTTCTAAATTTAAGTACGTGCGAAAAAGAATTCGTTTTTAAACAAAGAAATTCAAAAAAATTTGTCAATAATGCTTATATTTAAAATCTACAGGACAATTGATGATCAAAATGCCATCAAACTTGAAAATCGGTTGAGCTTTACATGTCCAAATTGTTGTCAATTTTAGCATGATTTTTGACAAAAAATTTGATCCCCTCAGAATCAGTTTTATTGTTGTTTTTTATACTAATTGTGACTACCACAATCGATTAAAAATATAAATTCGCAATTCTAAATTTTGAAAAAAATAATTTTTTGAAAATAAGTAAGGGGGGAGTACATGATTTTTTACCAAAAAAACTCAAAAAATTTTTACTGTCAATAATGCATATATTTTAAGTGCAGAATCAATTAAGATGTCAAACCATGACCAAAATGTCATTAAACTTGAAAATCGGTTGAGTTTTGACAAAGTTATGTGAGTTTGAAATATAAGAGCTACGGATCCGAGAGCTTTACATGTTAAAAATTTTCTCAATTTTGGCATGATTTTTGACAAAAAATTTTATCCCCTCAGAATCTGTTTTATTGTTGTTTTTTATACTAATTGTGACTACCACAATCGATTAAAAATATAAATTCGCAATTCTAAATTTTGAAAAAAATAATTTTTTGAAAATAAGTAAGGGGGGAGTACATGATTTTTTTACCAAAAAAACTCAAAAAATTTTTACTGTCAATAATGCATATATTTTAAGTGCAGAATCAATTAAGATGTCAAACCATGACCAAAATGTCATTAAACTTGAAAATCGGTTGAGTTTTGACAAAGTTATGTGAGTTTGAAATATAAGAGCTACGGATCCGAGAGCTTTACATGTTAAAAATTTTCTTAATTTTGGCATGATTTTTGACAAAAAATTTTATCCCCTCAGAATCTGTTTTATTGTTGTTTTTTATACTAATTGTGACCCACAATCGATTAAAAATATAAATTCGCAATTCTAAATTTTGAAAAAAATAATTTTTTGAAAATAAGTAAGGGGGAGTACATGATTTTTTTTGTATTTATTTTATTTTATTTTCACTAATGCAAATATTTTAAATGCAGAATGATTTAGGAGGAAAAATCATGACCAAAATGCCATCAAACATCGAAATCGCTTCAGTTTTGACAAAGTTATGGGAGTAGTTATGGGAGCTATGGATCCGAGAGCTTTACATTTCATATACAAAATTTGAGTCGCCTTCGCTGAGGACATCCAATCACAGAACATACTCCAGACCACTTGCCTATATTTGCGTGTGGATTGTAGACGCCTCAGTGTGTGGCAGTTGTGGTTGGGGTTTGTGTTTGTGTTTGTATTTAGCTATTTACATACACACACGCTCAAACGCACAAGCTTAAGCAAATCCCAAAAAAAAAAGCGAAGCATTTAAATATAGGTAAAATTATTCAGTTGCGTGCTAACTGAGGCCTTTTTAATTCTTAATTTATACCCACTTAGCATTTGGTGAAATCAAATTACAAACTTATTTATAATCTGTTAAGTGGCAATTAAATGTAATTGGAACAACTGCCAACAAATCCAATAAGAAACACTCTTAAATATTTCGAAAACCAGGTTATTTAATATAAAGTGCGTAGGCGTCTGAAAATTGACTTTAATACCCAAGCTGAGCTATCGAAACGAACAAAATCATATTACCATGGTAATAGCCGAAAGGTGAACAATCATAAGTTCAGCTTTACGTGCTCTAGACTGGGGAACGTTAAATATAGCTCGAGTGTAACTTGAGGAGATTAGTTTAAGTCGATTTAATTGGAAATTGTAGATGCTCAGGGTAATTGTTCTGTGGTAAAATGATGTACCCAAGGGTTTGTTGCTATGAGAATTAATATAGCTGGAAATGCAGTTTTCTTAAAGTATGCAAAACGGAAAACGAATTAAATTCTATCAAATATTTAGTGTAGATAGCGTTTTTCTTTTAATTTATTGTTAAAAATTGCTCTAAAAATCTTCATAAAGTAACAAAATCAACAATTGAAATAGTAATAAATTTGAAGAATAGGAATTTAAGAATATATGTATTTTTGTTATAAAAACACTTGCAAAACTTTATAAATATAAATAATACATAAGAATTTCAATCAAGAGAAACAAATTTTGTTTTTACTTGAATTGTCGGAAATATCGGTACTCTTTTAGCACTCACATTCAGAGACCAGTCGAAACAAATATCTCTTCGATTTTAAATGTAGCTTTATTACTTATATAGTACATAGTTTATGTTAATCAGAAATTCATTCTGAAAAAATAATTCTTAATCATCGGAACTTCAGCGAATTTTCATATATTCCATATTTACTTAGTTCATATAGTCTCCGTGATCCAAGAAAAAAAAATCATTGTTTGATCGAGCAAGTTACATAAGTTTACACGAAACTAATATACACTTTTTTGAACACCTTATATTGTCAAACTATTTTCGAGCCCGCTTCTAAAGTATTTTTACCCAGAAATAGATAGAAGAAACACTTTAAAGTATTAGCTCAGTAATATAGCTTTTCATTACACAACATTTAATATTAGAACCCTAAATTACAACCCAAACCCAAGGGTAAGTGAAATGTCCTTGTACATATTTTAGTTGACTTATCACCTTTTAGCCTGGATATAATAACAGCATTAAAAATATATCTTTTTAGATATGCATGGACTCCTGAATTTATGGCCAATTAAAACAAATAAAGTTTTGTACGGATTTTATGTAAAGTTTTCGCTTTGTTCGTTGTCAACGCATCTCAGAAAAGCGTTGCATATTTTACGGCTGTGCACATTATGCCAAAGCCAACATGGAGACAGCTGCCCCTTAGCCATAACTGTTACCCGCAACCCGTTTGCATTACGCAGACGCCATGTTGTCGCACACACACACTCACACACACAGATCTCGCACACACACAAAGCAACACTCAAATCTTCAAGTTTATGCAAAAGGTGCGCAACGCTGCCATTTGCTTATATTCCATTCTATATTCTTATTTCAATATAAATTGTGCCCGGTGCTAGCCAGTTGCCTGTTAGCCGGCTAACACCGCACTATGGGCAATTTTACCCGTTTTTTGGGCAAAAATTTCTTACGAAAAGTACTTAAAATAAACAACCTTTGATTTTAATAAATTAGAATAACATCAACTAGCAATGGTACATGCCAGAAATCTTAACAGCATGCAAGTCTGTTAAGATTAGTGCTGTTAAACAGAGCTGTTGCTAACAGAGTAAATTACAAATGACTCAAATGCCAATTTTTGATTTTATTTTATATTTGTTTATATTTTTTTATTTTAAGAGCTAAGATTTCAAAATCGAACGTGATTTAAGCCTTGTGTGTTAGCTGGAAAACTTCTCTCAAATATTTCTTGAATAACTTCTGTGTTTTTCATACAATCGATATGAAATTTGAAACATGTTTAAATCTAATCACGTATACAAAACTTCTACAAACTTCTATTAGAAAAGGGGCCATGGGTGCCGCGCCCATTTCACCAGAAATTTTCTTTAACAATTTCAGGAACTATCGAATAGACTAAAGAGCTTCGCTTAATCTAACAGTTATCAATTAATGTCTGGAAAACAGGTCAAACTCCCCATAGTGCAGCACTCCCTCAACCCCAACCTTTCCCCCTCCTCCTTCATTCTGCATTATTCTCTTGCATACTTCCTTTGCCATCCCTTTATCATGCAATGCAAATCGTTTGGCGTTGGGTTAAATATTTTTTCTGCATTTTTCTGCCAGTCGCCTTTTGTTGCTTAAGCGTGTAATTTATATGTGTGTGTATGTGTGTGGCTGACAGTATGTGTACATTGCCATGCGTGCGTGTGTGTGTGCATAAACGGATACTTTGCATGTCCTGGCACAACAATTTGCATATGCTGCCCCTATAGAAAGCAGGTAAAAATTTTCTATTAGCCGCACATAAAGCTTAATTTATTGGCCCAGAACTTGGACCGGCGAGCTGCTGGCCAGGAAGTTGCAATCAGCCAAAACCTGGCAGGCCCCTCATTCACACTCCCCGCTGACCCGCTGGCCCCTAGCCCCTGACCCCTAACCCCCGCGCGCCATGCTAAAGTAATTCGATATCAAAGTAAATTAATAATGCAAAAAGGTTTTCTGAGTCGCTGGAATTTCCACTTTGCGTGCAACACTGGAATTCGATGCCCCAGCTCCGGCTCCGGCTCCGGCTCTGGCTCCGGGTACGCCTTCTCACCCGACCCCATTTAGTGCCTTAAATAATGAGTGAAAATATTTCAAAAAGCTTAACCAGCCATGCAGCGAGAAATGCCAGCCTGACAGGCTGACAATCTGCCCGACATCCAACCAATCAGCCTGCCAGCCGGCATAGTAAAAGTTTTTGGGGACCGAATTGAAAAAGCTGCGGGCACGGCACCAAAGCCTGCCAAAGGAAAAACCCCCGGGAAGCCCCAAGAACAACACAATATTTAAATCAAATTAAAGTCATTATTAAATTTGGTCGCTGACTGCGAACAATGCGTGTTAAAGGCAAAGTCGCTAATGCTTTGTGGTGTGCTGATGGCCAAATTAATTGCATATCTGATGGTGCTAAGATTCAGCATGCAGAGTAAACCGCTAAGCCGAGTTCCGTTCGCAGCGTGAACCACGCTCGCTTGTTGTGTCTTTGTTATGGCGATAATTGAGCCGGGATGAGGGGCAGAGATGAGATGAGAGGGGGATTGGTGCACTTGACTGCGCAGACGAAAAGGGGAATTGGGGGGCATCTGCTGGGGTTGCAAATCAAATAAAGCTGCCGTTGGATTGACGGAGGGGACCTGAATCTGATCTGAATTTGCAAAGGTTTAAAAGCAAAAGCTAAACAACATTTATTTATATAAAGGTTACGTTTCCTTTTATACCCATGTAGGCGGTGTTATCATTTAGTCAGCAACTGTGTAACGCACAGAAGTACATATTTCCGATTTCTATATTTATTTTGAATCAAAATTAAGAGCCGATTTCATAAAGCCATTTCTGTCTGTTTCTCTTAGTTTAAAAACTACCATCTTGAAACCTTACATGAATTCGTTTTTTTTTATTGCAGGTAGTACATATTGAGTCTGTTTTTTTTAGATAAGATTACATTTTGTTTGAAGCATCATCTTATCAACAACTATTATCAACTGAATAAAAACGTACAAAATAATAATAAATAAAGCGATCTTTGAATAAATCGAATTTACGGTAAACAACTAAATATAAAAATCGGTTAAGAATTTTTTATTGAAATATAGTTTAGTATAGAATAATAGAGCAAAACAGAATATTTTAAGCATCATAATACAAATTAAAATATAGCATATGATATACACCTTAATATTACTCAAGGTACTGAAAGCCAATTCAATATTCATTGTATTGAATCAACTTTAGTCAGACACCCAAAGACCATATAGGTGTTTAGAATATCTCTGAGAGCTGTTTTACTATGCCATGGCTCCCTAGGGAGACAATAATTGCCTTTTCATCTTTGTGAAGAGGGACAGATCTCCCGTGGAAGCTTTCATAATCTGATTTATTTCATCTTCTGCGTCGTCAATGCAGATGCATTTAATTAGCGTGACAATTACCTGAATAGTTCAGAAGGCAACTACAAAGCAGAATGCAATTTCAGCCTTTTATTCATTTTGATATCTGTAATTCAGCTATTCGTATTAAGGGTAACAACTTTTTTCAACAAATTAAATGCATTTAAATACTTTATGTCAGAAATTATTGCAGAAATGTGACACGTTTGTATTTTTAAATAATTTAAATGAAATAAAATAAATAAATAAAATTTCAATTTCAAATCTCTAGGCGGACACAACATTAAGTCTACGATTTTAAATTTATAATATTTAATAAGATTCCAACGCCTCCGCTAATAGTAGGCAGGCTTCCTTGTGCTTTCTGTGGCAAGTTGAAGAGTTTGTGGGGCAGGACAAAGACACAAGTGACACCTACAAATAAGGGAAACAGCCCGCAAACAAAAGCGCAACACGAATTTGTTAAGATTAGCACACAATTCGCACACAGTCAACACTCTTCGCCATCGCCATCGCCGACGCCGACGCCGACACCATCGTCATTGACAGCCGTGGTCTAATCTAATGGCTGCCGGCTGCTATGGCAGCCTGACAAACATTGACATTTTCTGTTATGTAATCAGACGCCCGAAGGTATGCAACAAAAAAACGTCGCCCCAAAACAGACAGCGCCAAGAGAACGCAATAAATTGTCACATAAAAATTGATGTTTTATTTTCAGGTGCGCTGTGCGTTGTTTTCTTCGTTTTCCCCCTGTGTTCTGCTTGCTGTTGTTGTTGTTCTTGTTGCTATAATGCTTTAGCGTGCAAAACGTGCACAGAAAACGCAAATTCCTGTGGTTAGCCCAAAACACAAACACAAACAACAACCAAGCAAAGCAAAGCAAAAATTTAAGAATGTGGCATTAAATAACACTCTGCTAGGAAACACCCTCTATGAAGTGTTGGCACTTAAAAACTATACTAAAATATTTAATATTTAAATAATTATTAAAAACAACATGAGTTTTTACAATTGCCTAACATATTGAAAATGTTCTCTGTAAATGTTAAACTAAATTTAAATGTATATTTATATATTTATTTTCTGAGGTCTCTTACTGTAATTCTATAATCTACTATATATATTCAATAAAGCGAGTCTATATCTTCGGCTATCCATACAATCGATTTTGGCCAGTAAAAAGTTACCCATATGTTGAATATATTTATTCAATTAAGGCACATTTTAATTTCACAGAAAATTTAAATTCTTTTAAAATTGTATTAAATACAAGTAACACTATTTTACTAATAAAAAGCTTAACGTAATTTTTTTTGTATTATGCCATTTTTTTTTTATTTGTTCTCAATTTAATTCCTCATTTCATTCATTGAATTCCAATAAATAAATATTTTTAAGCCACAGTTGTTATTCTTTTTTGGATTTAAAAATAACACCATAGTTGAAGTTTTAATCTTTTCACTTACAATTTTACTGTCGTTTTCATTTTAAATTGAAAACAAAAAAGTGTTACATTTATTCAGCCTGTTTTTCGATTGGCCTCAATTCATCTCAGTTTCTCTATATCTACCTCTCTCTTTCCCTCCTGTCAGTCTCTCTTTTACATATTTTTACACATAATTTCATTTTGGAATAATTATATATGTATGTACTATAAACTGAACGAGACAGAAAATTTAATTTTCCCATCTCTCAGATCTTGCCTACAGTTTTACATAATTTATTTATTCTTGACTAAATTGATATACCCCAAGACAAGACTAAGTATAATGAAGTCAAACTGCCCGCTGGCATTGCTATTTTCAGGAGACACAAATCAAATTGCCATTGCATGCAGGTCTATAAGACTGGGACTTAACCGAAAATCTGGCCCCTACTTCTGCCTGTACAATTATCAAGTATATCTCCACTGTGGTTCCTTAGATCTGGCACTGCCATGGCACCTGACAATAATTTGACTGGGCATTTAGCTGGCCCATTTGTATCAAGTGAGCTTACCGAGCCACAGCTGCAAAATTAATATTTGCCACGTGTAACGCGGCGTATGCGTAACCCAAGGCCAATGCCAAGTGAAAAATGCCAAATAATCCATAACATGGCCGCATCCGGTTTCGAGCCAACAAAGACGAACAGAAACCTGTTAACCGAGTCTTGTGTGCGCGATTCAAAGAATACATATAGGCACATGTGTACATATATGCGTTTCAATACCCTAACAGAGGGTACAATGAAATTGTCATGAAATTTGTGTGATCAGTGTTAACAGTATTTTTATAATTAATTGCGTCCTTCTGTTTAAAAGCAATCTAAAATTAATTTGCCATCGGAATTATCGGACGAAAGCGTTGTTTTAATTTTTGTCTGTATGTTGTTTTTCAATATATTTTAACCAAACTCAACAATAACAAGGTAAGTACTTACCAACATTTGATTGTTATTTTATTATAAGTAGACCACTATAAATCAATGGTTAAATTAGTTGTGGTTAAAAAAACATTGTTGTGTAGCTAAGCTAGGGTATTGAATTTTCGATACACCGAAAATAGCTTTCTTGTTTTTCGTGTACCATTTTTTCAAGATGTGATCAAAGTGAAACTAATGAAAAATATGCAGACATTTATTTATTTTAATTTAATATTCTGTCTTAAAGCCAAAATTATAATAAATTCAAATTAAGTTTGGGGAACCTTAGTAAAATTTTAAAATCTTTTTTAAGTTTTTGTTCTGTTTTTATTTTTATATGAATAGTTTTAAGTGCACATTATTCAGATATACCAAGCTAAGTTGAATAAATTTTGTAATTTAAGATTTATTTTACTAAACAAAAAATTGCAATAAGAATGTACAAATAACAGAAACCTGTTAGCCAAGTCTGCCAACAAATTGTAAAAAGGCAACAGCCTCAGCAATCAAACCACACGCCAAGATAACGGCGTTCAGCTTTATATATATATATATATATATATCTGCTGCTTCTATCGTCAAGTTTGACCCGGAGGCGGAATCATCTTTGCAGCAGCAAGTAACGAGATAGCGCGCCGGAAATTTGAGCAATGCAGCCAAATTGCGTTAAACCAAGTCCTTGAACAGGCATGGTCCCCAGACCCGGACTCAAACCCGTACCCGCATCCAACCCGTACCCGTGCCCAAACGTTACCCAGTCAACTTTATGCTTACCTCAACTAAAGACAAACTGCGCGCTGAAAGCATAAATTCTTGATTGCAATAGACGACGTCGACTGCGACTGCGACGGCGACGGCGACAGCGATGTTGACGTCGTTGTCCTCATCGCTGTCAGCAGCAGCGTCGTTGTCATCATTTTGATGTCATCTCATGAACTTGCGCAATATTTCACTTAAGGGTAGCATTTCAAAGGCCAGCCACGCCTCTGCACGGTGAGGCTGGCCGACAGGACAACAGGACGACAGTCGAGCGGGCAAGCAGTTAAATTGCGTCCAAACGCAACAAAGGGAACACGTGACATCTGCGGCACATAAATAAAGCACCATTGTGAATTATTACGCGCCATCATCGGCCACGACTTTGGCGGAGTCTGAACGCCACCCCCCAACACAACCTACCCCCGCCGGATCGCTGTTTTATTTATAAGGCTCAAATCAATGGAGACTAAGACGTCGTAAAGCTCTCAACAACTCGCCGCTCCCCGAGCGCTCCACGTTGCGTGGCTAACACAGCGTAGCCCACTTTTGGGCTAAATGAAGTGCTTAAATTTCAATTAAAACTTGTGTCTTTCGATTTCACTGGAAAATTCGCCGACATTAGAGCTAAATATCAGCGATTCTTTATTGTAATTAGCTACAGTGAAATTCAATTGCCGTGCAGCCTGGCTAAAAGGTAATAACAGTTAGCTTTGTTAGGGTTGAAGCAATATTTATTTAGTGTACTACGAAAAAGATATTTCGACTTCTGTTCTTTTTTTTTTGCATTAAATCAACACTTTTATTTAAATGTGCACAGCGTACATATCCCAAATAGATTTTAAATTACTTAATTTGAAATTTGGCAAACTCTGCAATAATTGCTTAAAAGCATTTTATGTGGGAAGCAGGCATTAAGGATTCAAGAACATTTATTGAATGTAATTGTTTTTGCTTTTCTAACATTTGACTATTTTATATATGATATTAATTTATTATTTTCAGGCGAAATCCAGAAGCTAAAAACGGGTGGAGTATATAAAATGCTTGGAATCCAAGTAAAAAGTTATTTCTGGATTGCTTTTTGCTTAACGTTTGCCATTAATGCAAATGTCAGACAGGAATTCACGAGGCAGAAATTTGTATTTCTTGAACTCACAATACATTTGGCTGCCATTTCTCTCGATTGCTGTCTTTGATTGCAGCTGACCTACTTGCTGCCTGATTACCCACCGCGCACACACCCAAACCCACACACACCCATATACAAATTCCTATACATTTATAGGTAGACATACGTACACACAGCACTATGGGGAATTTTAACTGTTTGCCAGACATCAATTAATAGCTGTAAGATTTAGAGTCTAATTGATTGGTTATGTTTCTGAAATTGTTTACGAACATTTTTTTTAATGGGCGTGGCACTGCCCTCTGCAGCTCATTTTCTAATATAAAAGCAAGCAGATATTTGGCAGGCATGTAGTCGAGATCAAATTTAAACTAGGTTTCAAATTTCATAAAGTTTGGATAAAAAACACAGAAGTTATTCAAGAAACATTTGAGAGAAGTTTTCCAGTTGACACACAAGGCTTAGATCACTTTCGATTTTAAAATCTAAGCTCTTAAAATATAAAAATATAAAAAAATAAATAAAATAAAATCAAAAATTGGCAGCAGATGCATTTTATTTGGAGCTTAAAGCATTTTTAATTGACCAAAAGATGCACCTAGTGCAAGACTCTTATTCTGTTAGCAACAGCTCTGTTTAACAGCTCTAATCTTAACAGACTTGCATGCTGTTAAGACATCTAGCATGTAACATTGCTAGTTGATGTAATTAAAATTTATTGAAACAATAAGTTGTTTATGAAAAGTTTGCACGAAAAACAGGTAAAATTGCCCATAGTGCACAGTGAGCACACCATAGCATACTTTGCATAACTTAAGGCACATTCCGCATACTTCGCTGGCAAATAACTTTGCATATTTGGCGGCGCCTTTGCCGCATGCCTTGATTTATGCAAAGTTTTCATTGCTGCTGCAGAAGCTACTTCGATTAATTGCTGGCAGAGTTCCCAGAGTTTAATAAGTACCCAATGCACATGAGACACATATGACAGGCAATTCTCTAAGACACCCCCACACACAAAGTAACACATTAATTTGTAGCTTGGTTTTTAAGAACTTTACAACTTTTGTTTGCCTTCGAGTTAAGTTCGTCTCGGCTGAGACTTTGGCTCGTTGCCGTTTTGTTTTTGCGACTGCTTTAAATGCAAATTTCTGTCATTAATATGAATTTGATAAGCATTATGCCAGCACTGAAGCATAATGAGATGGGCAATCTTAGACGCACTTACACGAGAGTGTTTCTCCAAAATGCTTATAAATTGTTGTTCAATGCTTTTGCTTTAAATCAAAGAAAAGTTGAGCTAGAACCTTAAAGAGCAATTATCTCCATGGTGCCAAGGACTTCATACTCAAGCAGACATAAGTACATCAGAGGCAAGATAAGTTTAGCTCATCTTATGTAACATCAGTGTTTAATTAATTTCATTTGACTTTTCCTACAAAAATGCTTTTTCATAAAAATAAATAAATAAATTAAATTAAATAAAAATGTATATACTACAAATTTTTTAAACCTGACTAAAAAAAATTATAATTTTAGTAACGGTTGTTTTTGGTTGCTGTTTAATTTTTATGCTCGTTCAAGAAGTCGAGACCGTCTGTCGGTATGAACGCAATTTTTAAAGCCGCTATTAGAGTTAGAGAATTGAAACTTGGAATATTTACTCGTTAATATCCGTGTCAGATAAAGTGTTAAGATTTTTTGGCTACTCCTACTGAGGGCGTGGCAAATCGATTTAATCTATGTATCTCCCTCAGCTTTAAGGCTACAAGTAAATGATTTACATTAACATAGAATATTTTAAGAATATATCGTATATTCAATACCTTATATCAATTGTTATTAATACCCCATTTAGAATACATTTACGAATGAATATTGAATTTCCACGAACTTTACAAACACAAGCTTAGCACAGCGAAGTAGCTCATTCTTTATTTCATCTCTCTTCTTTCAAATGCACAAGCAATTCATTACACACTATTTTCAGATTTTCCCAGAATACTACATTTTTTTCCGTTCTGTAATTTTTTTCTTGGTTTTTTTTTCCGGTTGCTATGTTACTTACCCGTACTATTTTTGGCTAGCGTAAGCAGATCTCAAAATCAAGTCAAGCGCGCAGCGAAGCTGTCAACCGCACGGATACGCCGGGGACGGGACTGAGGTAGCATGCAACATACACACGAATGGGTAATTGTGTAGGATATGGAGCGCATCCTAACTGCAGCTGACGTACAGGTAAATGCACACACACACGCACACTCACACACACTCGCACACACACACTCATGCAGACGCAACTCCCTTTATGGGGCTGCTGGGTCGTCCTGCAGCTAATGTAGTTTACTTACGCTGAAATATTTGCTTTGCTGCAGCTGCACTTCTATTTCACAGACACAAACAGACACACACACACACACACACACGCACGCACACACACTCGCATACATGTGGCAGTCAATTTTTATCAGCACTGTTAAATTTGCATACGACATGACAGTTGACTTTTCACTTCCGCTGATGGTAACTGCAACTGGCCAAGATTATTTACCCAAGGACAGCAGCGGCAAGTATTTCCATTTTAACTAGTAGTTAGCATCGTTAGCAGACGGCGCGTGCTTTAAACTGCATTTGAAGGAGAACATGCCCCGGAGGACTCGGCTGGTTAATGTGCCGGCTGTTTGCCGAAAAATTAAGATAATTGCGCAGGAGGCGCTGGAGCTGCTGTCAGGATCAGCCGCAAATTGCCGTCATCATTCTTGACTACCTTTTGTTGTGGCAGGACTTATGAGAAAGGCCGAAATGTCATGTACAAAAGATAAAAAGGACACGCCGGCTAATGAAACAGCGGCAAAGCGTAATCACAAACACAAAAAAAAAACCAAAAACAAAATGAAAACAAAATACCATTGTGCAAGGCAAACACCAAAAGGATTGTGGGACACACTTCCCATCCACCCAAACACCCACCCACAACTGCTGCCATAGCTTTGCCAGCTCTATTGTTCTTGTTGTTGTTATTATTCAGCTACCGTTGCCTTTGTTAAATTGAAACAATTTGTCACTCTCGGCCAAGTTGCCAGCGGGCTTTGTTTCTGTTAAGGGCAGCGGGTGGCGGGCGGCGCACTGCAAGGGCGGCCCACCCATTTGATAATGAAATAAATGAAGAGTAAAGTGGGCACGGCCATAAATATGTATGAATATTTTTAATATTTCTGTGTACTGTAATTGCATTGTATTCAAAACATGAGAACAAGTGTTGGCCGTTATTCACGCGCTTAACTCTAGAGTTTTCGAAACAAAATGATTGCCAGATTGACAATTATTAAAATGATTATTAAAATAGAGTAGGACCATCAAATAGACAGTAATCTCGTAACGGCCAAAATGGAAGATCATTCGTGATAAACAAAAGCACACAACATTTGTTCATTATTATTTTTAGTTAAAGTATAAATTATCTAAAGGGCCCAAAAATTTTCTACAATTTTAGGAAATATTACCTAAATTTAAGTCTAGCTGCTAACTTTGATAATTATAGCTATAACTTTGTGGAATATATATGGAATTTCGGGGCTCCAAAAAATTTGCATGTGATATTTAAATAATAAATAAATAAGAATACATTTTATGTATCTAGGTTTAAAACTGAGGTGGTTATATAGATTTAACAAATCTCATAATTTTATCTCTTTCAAGTTCGTAGCTTCAATAGGGGGGGACAAAAAATTCGTTCATAGTGCTCTTTCTTATATTATCTTATCTTATGTTAAATTGATTGATTTCATCTTCCAGACAAATAAAAATAAAATATTTTTTTAATAAATTTTAATATTCTTATCAATAAAATCGGTGTAGCTCAACACAGGTTTTTATATAGTATTTAATCTTTGTGACAACGAAGATAGCGTATATTTCTTCTTGCTGTTAATTCATTTTAAAACCTGGCAATATGGTTTGTTCACATATATAATTTATATTGTGTACATATTCAAATTGAACTCCATTTGGTTACCGCATTCGCCACGTGTGAAAAGCAACAGCGGAGAAAACAAATACAACAAGAGAAATCAACGCCAGTTAAATTTTATTTTAATGCCAATTTCATTTGCATAACTTGCGCGATGCGCAATACATTAAAATGCATTACATTACATTACATTACATTAATGCCAGATGGCCACTTAGCGCAAACAAAAAAATCAATTTAAACTGCTCGCCAGGCAGTTAAAGCAATGAAAATTCCGAAAACCAATTCAATTTCTCCCTGTCCAGTGGTTTACTTAAGCCGAATCCCTAAGCCCGATTCAAGCAACGGACACACACTGAGAGATGAATTCAGTTACCAGGCTGTGGAGGCACTTAACCCCGCTGGTCAGCTGCTTTATGATAAGCCCAACAAGGATCCGAGGTGCAAGTGGCCATTTGATCTGTTGCCCCTTTTCGATTTGCTACCGGTTGCCAAATCGGCCTAAATGTCTAACGTAACAGGAAATAAATTCTCAACAGCCTTTTGTGCCTGGCCGATGGCATCAGAGCCTCCTGCAACGCCCACTCAGTAGTGTATTTACTGGACTTGTGCTTGACCAGCACCTGGCAAAATGTAAGCTTAAATGCGGTAACCTGGCCCGGGCTTATTGCAGTAGATGTTGCTCTAGCAAAGGATATTTCAGCTTTGTCAACTCATTTGCCAGGCAATTGGTATCAGATTTTGTATTATGCTCCAATAGGAACATTTCCATTATAAATATTGAGAAGGAAAGAAGGGAACCCGACATATGAAAAATACTTTCAACTTAAAATTGAATTCACTATTTTTTTTTATTTATAATATTTTGCCATAACTGTTTCAGCACCAAAAAAAAAAATTGCATACGACATATAAAATTTAAATTCCGCTCTCCATTGTGCCAACAATCGTATTTTAAAAATATCGCATATTTTGCATGTTATCGATTGTTTGCTGAATAGATCCCCTTATCTATAAAATTAAAAAAAAAAATTTTTGATTTCGCAAAAATATTTTTTAAAAATAAAAAAATTACCATTTTTCATAGGGAGGGATAAGTCAAGGACGGGGAAAAACACATTTTGAATAAGACGGCTCTGAATGGAATTTTCACAATTTTTTTTAGACCGATAAGGTATTCAAAATTCGGCAATGCCAACAATTGATTACCCATTCTTTTTGCGTAGTTTATTTTGATGTGCTTTAAGTGCAGAGCAAGAGTTGCTGCCGACTGTTGTTGTTGCTGTTGTTATTGTGCATTGTAGTGTTCATGTCTGAGGCAGCTCTGCTTCAAATGCAACATTTCACCGGAAAGCAGCGGAAGGGCTTTTATATGCCAGGCTACTTCCGGTCTATAGAAATCCAGAGTTGTTTTTGTTGCCCCAAGTGGCTGCTCGCCAGGCAGTTAACAATGGGTGCGCCTATGCATATGCTACACATTTTTGCGGGCGCAGTCAAGCGCTAACAAAGTGTTGCATACTTCGAGGCATCGCCCTTCAACTTGGCATCTACACTTTAATAAATAGCCCAAGATGCAAATATCCCAGCTCTTCAGATAAGCACCCACATAGCATTCCACTTAGTTGGCCAGACAAACGCATTCATGCAGTCACTCACACACATACATGCATAAGTATTGCTAATATTGTTGATAACGGTTTTCGAATGATCTTTGTATATTTAAATGCAACAAAGAATATTATATACCTGTTTTATTTAATTATTCTTTTTTGCAGACATTTTTGTGTTCATTTTCTGCCATAGCCATGGCAATTTATTTCATTCAATTTCACATTTTATATATTATAAGCAAAATAAATATATATTATAAGCAAAGTAACTCGATGGTCTTTCAAGCAGCTAAGTAGAGTTTCGATATACAGCGTATTTAATAAATAGATTTCGATTACTTTTTTACTCGTTCATGAAGTAAAAAGATATTTAAAAAAATATAAAAAAAAACAATAATACAAATACATGATACATATATGCTTATATTATTATTATTATTATTATTATTATTATTATTATTATTATTATTATTATTATTATTATTATTATTATTATTATTATTATTATTATTATTATTATTATTATTATTATTATCATTATTATTATTATTATTTTTTTTTTTCTTTTGTGCGAAGGGGCTCCCTATGGGGAGAGCAGATCCCTTGACGAGGATATGATACATATATATATATGATATATATATATCATAATTTATTCGCAATCTTCATATTTACTTAATTTATGAACTCATTTTAATTTATTAAATATATCAAAAATTATTCCAAACTGTTTTATATAACTGCGATGGCTCTTCTGCAATATACTAGATCACAATATCAGAAACGACCCAGGAAAGTCAATGTATAAATATATAAAAAATTGTTGACACATTAAACTTCATAGTACTTTCTAAATTACATAACAAAATTTAAAATTCAAATTGTGATCAAAGTGCGCTTTGAACTCGTTCGTCAACTACTTTTAACGCTCAATATCATAATTCAACTAAAACTGAGCTGCAACAAGCGTATACGTAAAATATCATAAATAAAATTTAATAGATTTTGCATATAAAAGGAAAAAAAAACAAAAAATGGAGCATATGTCGAAGAAGGTCTGTTACGACTACATCAGCGAAAGAATAATTCATACAGTGATAACTAAATTTATTATTTGTGTAGTGCTCCTATTTTGCTCTCACTTTGGTAGGTAAGAGATTTGGTTCATTTGATACCCTCTCTTTACTTTAATCTACTTGCAGTCACCAAATCGATGCATACGAAATACATTTTCTTCAGCAACATGCAAACGACAAATACGTTCGTGAATCGAATACCTTATGAAAGACAGAATCATTATTTTTCGATCAGTTTTCAAGAAATATTGACAACCGATATTATTTGGAATTATATTAACTATAACTTCCTGCCAATTATTCACGACACCACGCACTTAATTGATGAAAATCTGGAACAAACCAATCCGTACTTATTGGGCGTGGGCCTAATTGTGGGCGCGCCGAGAATGCGACAGCTACGCGTCCGTCCGAGTGACAGTTGCGTGCATAAGATCACCGTTGGCCATCTGGACGAACTGCCATGTTACCCTGAGTATTCGTCTCACATGGAAGACGAGAGAACTTATAAAGGGTATGCACGGACTTTAACTTATTATTCCCCTGCCGGGGTTTTATAATTTTGGCCCGATTTGTCTAGAATGTATAGAAGTATAAGTACATATATTGTTGATCAATATCAACAGACGATACGCCCACTAGGGGCGTGATAATTCGTTGAAATCGATTTATCTTCCTTTTGAAGCTAGATACACAAAATTTTGCAGTCAGATTACTGATAACCTCCTTTAAAGATTAAAAATTTGCAATTTTTTTAGCCCGCCCACTTGGGTGGTGGATGCGAAAATCCAAATCGCCCACAATTTTAGAGCTAGAGTCACCAAATTTGAACGAGTACTGCGCAGTCGGTTACACCCGACTGCAACATTCTCACTTGTTCCATTTCACTAACCTGTTACCTTAATCCATTGAAACGGTCATGTTAGAGTACATTACAAAAAAGATGCCAAATATCTTTGGACCACTTTTTACAAATACGGTGGCGGCGGCTTTTCAATCAACTTTCACTTGAATCAAAGTGATAATATGAAGCTAATAGCGGATCTTTCAGACAATTTATGGTTCGATGCAAGCACACGCCTGGTTGTTTTAGAGTTCAGCGTCTTCTATGATGGCAACGGGATATTTCAAATCGTTAAGTAGGTGGCATAATTATCAATTCGATAAATTCGATCAAAAATACACACTCCTTCCAACAACATTTTTAGATTGATATTCGAAATAATGCCAACGGGTATTGTAATACCCACTGCGTACATTCGATGTATACCCGTGAAAAGCTTTTTAATTCGGATTCCTTTACGATTGTTGTGTGCATAGTGTTCTATATAATTGTACTTTACTATACGTATCAGGAATTATGCGAAATTTGCGCGATTGGCTTAAAAACCTATTTAAAACTTGCGAGCAATTATCTGGACTTAGTGTTTGTGCTTGTAAGTATTAAGAAAATTAAAAATTAAATTAAATTAATCAAATTAAAAAGTAAATTAAATTAAATTTATTAAACAATTTTAAAATTTGGTTTAATTAATTAAACAAATTAAAAATTTAATTTAATTAATTAAACAAAAAAAAATGTATTAATTTATTAATTAATTTAGGCAGCGTACTTTGTGCTTGGCTACAATATTTGGCATACCTTTGAGATCAATAGTATCTACGACGCGTACAAGAGAGATCGCACTGATTATGTCAACATGGATAGTTTAACGACGGGCTGGGATATATATAACATTGTCATGGGTATTATGCTGTTTACGGCTTGGCTCAAAATCATCAGGTTCATATCGTTTCACAGAACTGTGAGACGGCTTGAGGTCACCGTGAAACGGGTAAGAAGCGGAATATTTTAATTATGGTTTTAATTTGCCTTTTTACTAGCCTATTTTTCTTAATTTTTGTTTAGTCCTTTAAAAACATTCTCGGCTTCTTTTTCATCTATGTGGTCGTATTATATGCCTTTGCTCAGTTGGGGACTATGTTATTTAGCGATAAACTAGTGGAGTTTGATTCCAATTACTCGTCTGTGATCACTTTAATGCGCATGCTTATGTCCGATGTGGATTATCAGCCGATGCATGATGTACAGCCCTATGTGGCACCAATTTACTTTGTCAGCATCGTCGTCAGCATCTATGGGATTTCCCTGGTAATTGCAAGCAGTAATCTTGATATAAAATTAAATTCCCCTAAATTCCCCAAATTCTCAGAACTTATTTGTGGCCATTTATCTGGACACCTATGCTGATGTCAAGTCCAAAACGATTATACAGGATATTGAAGTCTTAAAAATGCTGGGCGAGGGCCTTAAAGAGTACATGTGTTTCTGGCGCCGGCTAGGGAAAAAAGAAAGACGGGTGTTCTCGATTAATCTCGTAAAAAACGATGGAGGCGCACCATCCCATCATCCAAAAAAGGCCCCTCCCAAATTGGAACCAATAATAGAACTGAGAGAGAAATTGGCTCGGTAAATTCGTTGATACAACAACAATTTCATTGAGTCAGGAAAAAATCACCAATTACAAATTTGTTTTTAGCTTAACCGAACGCTCTATTCAAATTGAAGCAATGATGGAGGGCTTTGTTTCTACAATCGATCGCATTTCCAAGCTACAAGATTTGGGAAAAAAGTATTGATAATTTTCTAATTCGAACTCTAATTGCATTCGAATTCTAATTCTAATTGCATAGGCATTATTTTAAAGTAGAGAATTCAATAATAAAACGTGATTTCTGCAATCGTTAAAATTGTTGCTTTTAATAAAAATTTCCATAAAATTAAATCAACAGGGTAAAACTGCTTACCGATCATAGAAAACTATTTCAGATGGAATATTTTCTCTACGTTTTACTTGGTTACATTATTAAGAATAGAAATAAAAAATGTATTTATGTAAGTAATATACAAAATTGAATTATAAACTCAAATTGTTCGTGGTTAAAAAATTCATCCAATATATAAAGAATACGTGTGAAAAGCCTAAGTTGAAATATTTACAAATTGTTCTTTACTTTGATGTAATTTTATACAACTTTTTTTTCAAATTGCCAACAAATTTTAAAGCACTTTGCAAATCAGTTAAGAATTGTTTCCCCGTTGTGACCTAGACCTAAAATTGCGGGGTATTTTCATGAATAATTTAAATTTCGAGAATAGAGACTTTAATTAAAATCGCTGCGGCAACAGACTTTGGGGCTAGTGCCATTTGCTAAGATGTATGTGGATAAACAAGAAGCGTGTCGGGCCCAGAGATAAAGCGCACACAAAAACAAGTGAAGAGGAAAAAACGCAGGTTAATGGATTTTCCTTGTGATATTTGACTTGAGACACACGGCGATGACCGCCCAACCAAACCACATTTCTTTTTCAGTGCTCCCAATATATGTGTGTATGTATATATATATATATATATATATATATTTTTTTTTTTTTTTTGGCCCTTAGACGACTTTCATTTTATTTCACTCTTTATGCTGTGGTGGATTTTTCAAGTGAAAAAGTTTACATTTATTATCAAGATGTATAAAGTAGGCGGCACCCGGCCGCCGCCCGCCGCCCATTTCGAGGGACAACAAACAACACATTACGTTTAATTGAATGTTGCGGTTGTCGCTCGTCGTCGAGCATTTCGGTGCCCCTAGTTCTTGGCCAAGGTTTTAGCCGGGCTTTTGTGCTGGCCGGGCACGCTCCTAAGAAGCACAAGAATTATAATGTAGTGTAAATATTTAATGGTGATGTGACTTTAGATTATGTTGCCAACTCGTGGTAGCTGTTAAACGTGCTCTCCTGCTGAGCCGGCAACTCGGCCAATTCAATGAACTGTAAATGTCGCTGCCTTTTTCGTTTCGTACGCCGCAAATCTTCCACGTGTACAATGCACAATACATATACGTATGTGTGTAAATCATTGAGCCGCAGACGGAGATAATAAAAATGCGCAATGAAAACGTAAATGTAATTTCTGCTCTACTTTGCTGGGCATGAAAGCAGTGCATATTTCAGTCAAACTTTGTCATAAATATATAATTGTCAACATAATGCATGCTTGAAAACATTTATATTTAAGTTATTTTTGTTTTTGCGCATTCGCAAATTCAAATATGCGCGCGCTGCACACTGGCGCCATCTGCGAAAAATTTCGACAACTAAGGACTCTCACCGTGTGCCGTAGCAAGTAGCTTTGTTTTGTATGCTGCAACGAATGGCACCATTCGCCGTTTGACACTTGTCCGTATATCGAATATGTATCGATTGGCGTGACCTACTCGATACCATATGATAGAGAAAATGTACGTCATGTGATTGTGGATTCTTTTTTTCGCACGAAGCAGTCACCTGTCGGCCAAGAAAAACACAATTACGCCTGAAATTTGGTAAATAGCACTTGAAATTATTGCAAAATCTCGATTTATGCGGTATCTCCTCGCAACAGACAGACAAAAAGAACGTGCAAGATGGCGCCTCAAATACGCACAGTCGTAACGCAAACATTTCTGTGGCTCTTCCTCGCCGTGGCCACCATCCTCATCCTCTACTTTGTGATGACTGGCAAGGGCGAGCGCGTGAGCGTCGGCTGGTTCCTAGCCTCCTCCAGTCCGTACATGTGGGCCTGCTTGGGCATCGGACTGTCCGTCTCGCTGTCCGTGGTGGGCGCCGCCCTTGGCATACACACCACGGGCACCAGCATTGTGGGTGGCGGCGTTAAGGCGCCCCGCATCAAGACCAAGAACTTGATTTCGGTCATTTTCTGCGAGGCCGTCGCCATCTACGGCCTGATCACGGCTATTGTGCTCTCCGGCCAGCTTGAACAGTTCAAAATGGAATCAGCGCTCGCCAGCGAGAGCGTGATGAACCAGAACTGGTTCTCGGGTTACCTCATCTTCGGCGCCGGCCTGGCCGTCGGCCTGGTCAACCTGTTCTGCGGCATTGCAGTCGGCATCGTCGGCTCCGGCGCGGCGCTTTCGGATGCCGCCAACGCTGCCTTGTTCGTCAAGATCCTGATCGTGGAGATTTTCGGCTCGGCCATTGGCCTCTTCGGTCTGATTGTGGGCATTTACATGACCTCGAAGGCAAAGATGGGTGACAAGGATTAAGTGGACGCAGCAGCTCGTTGGCAATGTGAGTAATAAATGCAGCTAATTCTCTTTTTACACGATAAAAAAAAGATATTGGCTATATGAAAAAATATAAGATTGTTTAGGGAAAAAGGGCGAAGCTCTGTCTCCAGCAGTTGTATGCCAAAAACAGGGTATTAAGCACACAAACGGAGCGACTTTGGTTTTGCGTGCTTTGCTGTGCTCTTATTATTCGACTTGTATAATTCTCAACAAGTTCCAGTTTCGAAAAAAAACGTCATGGCGTACGCAAGCCAAGCTCAATTTCAAAGTCTGCTAATAGAAAAAGGTTCGGGAGGTTCTTGAAAAAGCTTTACAGACAACCAGCTGTTTTTTTTTTAGTGCTTCATATAGAGCCTGCCAGCATACCCCAGAAAGAAGCAAAACTAATATAAACATTAGATTTTATTCAATCTCTGACAAGACTGCAATATATTTCATATCACTTAAATTATTTTGTTTATCATTTTGGGAAATTATTTATCTATTGTCTCTATAACAGATTGTTCATAATTCAGTAGAATATTAAAAAAATTAAAAGAAGTTAGAGAAATTCATAAATATAAAAAATGCATAGAAAACATGTAAAGAATATTTATAATCATCTTAGATCGAATCAATTCGTGTAAACGGAGAATTTGGTGTAATTGATATCAAAATTCACATAACACTTGATAATTCTTTGCAGCATTTGTGTCACGCGCCCCATCAAAAGCAACAACAACAAGAATCAGTCATCAAGCCATTCCGACAGCTGAAACACAACAACAACAGTGTGCTCCTTTTTTGGAAATTACAACTCGTTATACACAGTTACAGTTAAGAAGAAACACCCCCCTCCCCCCGCTTCGAACCCGACAACATGGGACTTTAGTTACTTATTAAGTTTAAAAGCTAAATATGCAATTTTTACGCCGCGCGTATTGCGTTAACTCAGCATCGAACGTTGAATGTGCGCCGTGTGAGAATTACGTCGATTTGTTTTTATTGTATTTATCAGTTTGATTTGTAAGTGTGCGAAAGACAAGTGTGTGTGTTTATGATATAGAGCTATGTAGTTGTTTATATTATTTGTTTATTCTTTGGCTTTTGTATTTCTAAACAAAATGTATTATATTAACTACAACTACAAATAATAAATATAAAACTGTATATTTTATGCTACTGTTAATGCAGAAGTAATATAAAGTCACAAACAATATTATCATTATAGAAAGTATTCCATATTAAAACTATTAAATACATGTGTTTCGTTAAACAATCCCCAAAAGTGATCCAACTCTAATCAGTTACACGCGCTCATTGCCTACAATATAGACTTACTATAGCGCTGTCTGTTAAACGTCAATAGCAATAATAGGAAGTATTTTTCAAGTGTGTTCATTTACAGATTTATTAACCGATTTAGCTTGGGACCTAACATAACTAAATAGACTCAAACTGGGTCATATTAATTTTCAAGAGAAAGTTATGTTTCATTTATTATGTTTTTATAAAAACATAAATTTTTGTCTATCAATATAAATAATATCTGGCTTTCTTTATTACGGGTTCGAGCACATTCAAATTACAGTTTAGAATTTTCAAATAAAAAGCTTAGAAATTAATTTGATCAATTTGCACGCCCAGTAGCCAAAAAATCTTGCAACTTTTTCTATCGCGGATATACACAAGTATATATATGAAGTTTTAAGTCTCTAGCTAGTGGCAAAACAAATTGCGTTCATACGGACAGACAAAATACCTACATGTAAATCTTGTGCTTCCCCTTGTATACGAATTGTCCCTAAATAAAACGCAGTGTGAATATCACTTCAATCAAGGGTATTACCCCAAATCTACCAAGAGTGAAGTCAACTTTTACGAACTTTCCGATACATAAAATTAATAATCGGGTTATTTCTGTATAATGATTCACACAACTCAATTTCCGACCGATTTGTATGATAAAAAACATTGTTTCTGACATTTTAACAAAACAAAAACCTTTTATTCGATAGTTGCCTAAAAAAATGTTAATTTAAAGTGATCCTTAATAACCAATTTCGACATACGTATGTATTTATTGACCGCAGGACGAATAAAACATGGCTAGATCGTCTAGTCCCGTCTGAACAAAGCACAAACCGATATTGTGACGTCACACTCCCTTAAATTGTGCTTTTTATTTCAGCGCCAAGTTCCGAAACTGTTCTTTAAATCTCTCAATTGTGCCTCCTGCTTGACTTGAACAAGAGAAATGAATGAATTACCACTTATAAATATTTCATATTTACAAATAAGCAAATAACTGCATAAGTCAACAGGAATACCTGTAGTTCATTTGAAATATTGGCAAAGTGGCCAGATTTCAAAGCTTGGTAATATGTCACGTATTGAACACAGCCACACTGGAAGCACAATTAATTCCTTTTAACATTCGATTTCAAAGGAAGCGGTCGCACTTTATTTCGTTTTTTTTCTCGGATCACGCAGTAATTTGAAAACTTAAAAAATTGGAAAATATAATTTTCGCCCTTGAACTGCAGCGATTGTATGGAAAATATGTCCGACTACGGCGAGTGTCCCTATGAGCCCGGATATGAGAATCCTGAACAACAGCTGCAACAGGAACCGAACCAAAATCAAGCCGAAGAAGCTGTGTGGGAGGAAAACGAACCCGGCCAAAACGAGCAGGCCGGGACGGCCGAGTGGCCGGAAATAAAAATATTTGGTCGCTGGAGCTGCGACGATATCACAATCAGCGACATCTCGCTGCAGGACTACATCGCCGTCAAGGAGAAGTTCGCACGCTATCTGCCGCACTCGGCCGGCCGTTACGCGGCCAAGCGTTTCCGGAAGGCCCAGTGCCCGATTGTGGAGCGGCTGACGTGCGGCCTGATGATGAAGGGGCGCAGCAACGGCAAGAAGCTGCTCGCCTGTCGCATTGTCAAGCATGCGTTCGAAATCATTCACCTGCTCACCGCGGAGAATCCGCTGCAGGTGACTGTGAACGCCATTGTGAATGCGGGCCCGCGCGAGGACTCCACGCGCATTGGACGCGCCGGCACCGTGCGTCGCCAGGCGGTTGACGTTTCGCCGCTGCGTCGCGTCAATCAGGCAAGTCTGAACTCGCGCATTTCACAACACTAAAAAATCAAACACAAATGCATAAATTTTTTCTCATCTCATTTCGCAGGCTATTTGGCTAATTTGCACTGGGGCTCGTGAGGCTGCTTTTCGCAACATCAAAACCATCGCCGAGTGCTTGGCCGATGAAATGATTAACGCCGCCAAGGGATCGTCCAATTCGTACGCCATCAAGAAGAAGGACGAACTCGAGCGCGTGGCCAAATCGAATCGTTAAATGTAAATCGAGCAAAAACCTAAACAAAATGCAAATTAAAAATATTCGTCAGTTAACGTAAGGTGTAGAAATTTTAAATTTTGGCGCGCCAAATAAACATGTGACGCAGGCTTTTGGGCGTTTAAAAATTAAAAAAAATAAAACAGTTGAAGCGTTAAATTTGAAATTTAGGCGGGCATTGAGTTGGCAGCACCGAAATAAACTATTAATGACACAGGCTCGCAGAGCTGTTGAGGGTTTCAGAATTAAAAACATTCTTCAGTTCAAATGAGTTGTTAAATTTGAAATTTCTGTACCCATCGAGTTGGCAGCATAGAAATAAACACGACGCCACAGGCTCCCACAGTTGGGGTATAAAAAAGACATTCTTCAATTCAAATGAGGTGTTAAATTTGAAATTTCGGCCCGCAACGAGTTGGCAGCACCAAAATAAACTCACCGTTCGCACAGCTGTCTGGGCTCACTAGACATGGCGCCATTTCAAATATTTCAGGTAATTTTTTTTCCTTCTGATAAATATGAGCAGCATTTCATTGACAGCTAGCTTAATTTTATTGACGCAATTCGTAGATAAAACGTAAAAGTTCAAAAATGGGTTTACGCTCGATATTCGTTGTATTCTTTGGCTTTTGTGCTGTCGCGTTCATCGCCATTACTCTTTCGCATGTGATGACCGGACTGGGCGAGCGAGTCGGTCTCAGCTGGTTTCTGTACACCACCAGTCCGTACATGTGGGCTGGCCTCGGCGTAGGACTCTGTGTTTCCCTCTCGGTTGTCGGCGCCGCCATAGGCATCTATACGACCGGCACGAGCGTGGTTGGCGGCGGCGTCCGCTCGCCGCGTATCCGCACCAAGAATCTGATATCGGTGATTTTCTGCGAGGCCGTGGCCATTTACGGGCTCATCAGCGCGATTGTGTTCTCGGGCGCTCTGCAGCAATATGTGATGCACCGCGTGATCAACAACCGGAGGACCATGAACAAGAACATATTCACGGGCTTCGCAACGTTCGGCGCCGGCTTATCCGTCGGCCTGGTCAATCTCAGCTGTGGCATTTGCGTGGGCATCGTCGGCTCCGGCGCGGCGCTCTCGGATGCCGCCAACGCTGCCTTGTTTGTCAAGATCCTGATTGTGGAGATCTTCGGCTCGGCCATTGGACTCTTTGGACTGATTGTGGGTATTTACATGACCTCCAAAGCAGAGATGGTCAACTAATTATTATATATTGTGAAAGCTTAATTAAAGTATAGACTTAACATGGGAGTCTTAAGCTAATCGTCGCTCTCGTCGTCGCTGTTTTCATCCTCCATCTGCTCCTCCTCCTCTTCATCCCAGTGCTTGATCTTCTTGTTGGTCATGAAGTCCTCGCGCAGCACATTCCACTCGGACTTCTTTTTGCTGGCTGCAGCTGGCGACATCTCATCCGTAGGCTCCTCCTCCTCCTCGTCAGTCTCCGATTCGGATTCCTCCTTGACCGCATTGTCTATGGCAGCGGATTTGGCGCGTTTGCCGCTCATCAGCACGTCCAGGAATTTGCGCTTGTCAATGTTGTTGAGCACCGCATCCTGACGACTGTCCAGCGGCCCCGCCTCGGCCAGCTGCTGCTGCAGACTCTTCTGCTGGACGCGCACCGCATTGAAGAACTGCACTATGCCGCGCGTGGCCACCTTGCGCAGGTTGCGCTCGCGCTCCAGGTCTTGGTAGCTGGGCTTCACGCGCAGCTGCAGCGGCACATTCTTGCGCTGCTGGTTCGTCAGCTGCGCATCGAGTGCGGACACCTTGGGCTTGGATTCCTTCGCCTTCTTTGGCTGCGCCTCGGCCCCATCGATTTCAAAGTCGTAGTCCTGCTTTTTGCCTTTCTCAGCGCTCTTGCTTTTCAACTTTTTGGCGCGGGAAAGTACCAAGCGAGTGGAGTTCCCCTTCGTGGGCGCCTCGAGCACCTTGCGGATGGCGTTCGCCCAGGCGGGATTGCCCTCGTTGCTGTACTCGGCGACCTCGCACTCGTCTGAGCTGTCTGCGGACGCGGCCGAGTTTTCCGGCTCCTCTTTGGCCCTCTTTCCCGACAGCAGCGCCATAATTCTAATTCAGGAGTAAATAATGTAGTTTAATAATTTAACACGTGCGGCGACAACAACTTTAACGCTTACATTTGTTTAACAGCTGTTCAGAAAGAAGCAGTAGTTCAGCTTGAACTAGTTCCTGTTAGGGTATTTTAACTTTATTCAACGCGGTCACACTAAACACAAATAGCGGCGAAATGGCACGGAATCTTAAAAAAACGATTAACGTCTTATGCCAAGGCTCAACCAGATTTTGAACCCGGAATACAAAAAAAATAAAAAATTAATCCAAACCTGAAAACAATCCGAACCGTTTTTTCCATTTATAAAGGCTACCAGAAGTTTTAACCGCAAAAATGTATACTGCGTTTTGATTTAAAGAAAATAAGCAGAAAACAAAATCCAAAGCAGTGATACATTTTTTTTAAATGAATCCTTATTTGACGTTAACAAAGGCAAGATATAGTTCTAATTAAAAACAACTAAGAGTTCTCAGCAGTCTATAAATATAAAAGTTTAACTTTATTTGGCAATAACACTTTGTAGATTCTCCAGCGCAGTCTCATAATCCTGCAGATTGCCAACATTATCGGGCGAGCGGTTTTTAAGTTGATAAATAAAGATTTCAATAAACTGCTGCGTTAGCTATGGAATACAACAAAAAAAATTTATAAACATTTGAAACATATATATAAGTAAAACAAGTAAACCTTCTCTAGTCGAAAGTGCCCGACGAGCAGATACCTAATAAACATCCCAAGACCAAAATATTACTGATCTGTATGCTAAGACCTTCAAACGTAGAGCAGCTTTTATAGGCCCATAGATATTATCGAAATATAAATGAGATATAAATGGATTTGCAGCAACAAACCTTGAGCACTGGCTGAGTCCTCCCATGCAAGTCAAGGCTCTCCATGAGCACAGCTACAAACTTGACATAGAACTGCCGCAAATGCACATGCAGAGCCTGCAGAGGAATGGGCAACACGCATACCAAATAGCAGCGCTGCATGGCGACGAGCATCTGGGCGGATATATCCGCGCTGCGCAGCAGTTTCTCCGAATCCAGGACCAGCATTTGCAGGATGCTCTTGGCCCAGCGGTAGTTGATGCAAACGTTGAGCGAGGCACAAACTTCGAGGCAGGCTGCCATTTGATTGGGTTGGGTGAGATCCGTGGCCAACGCTGCACTGACTTCGTCCTTATTTATAGCGAAGTAATAGCCCAGTTTTGTTATAAAATGCAGCAGGCAAATGGACATTTCGGCTTTGGACGACAGCGACACGTTTTGTATAAGGCGCTCGAGCAAGTCATCACACTGATTCCACTGTAAAAGCAATATGCCGATGGTTAGCAAACGGACAGGTAGAAAACAAATACGAACGTTGCAGTCCGCGCAATACTCATTCACAGTATAATAACACATTAAAACAGTTATTGTTTGTGGGGCGGGAGTGACAAATTTAGCTCCAAAAATATGGGAAATATGGATTTTCACGGTGTAGCCGCCTCCAAGATATATAGACTTGATCGACTTGTGAACGTGGACAAACACTTTGGTTGCAATTTACACACAGGTTTACACAAGTATATGTATGTATAATCAAAATTTTCTGGCTTCTACAGCTTTAATAGCGGCTAAATACGGACAGACGGACAGTAAGACGGAGATTGCACAAAGCCAATATACTCTTTTCACTTCGTGAACGAGTATAATTACATTTAAGGCGTCCATTTCAGTGAAATGGTCCAGGCACAGGCAGAGACAATCCCAAGTGGTAGTTGTAGCGCCGACCGTGTCCATGCTGTGCACATCACTAAGGATGTGCTCGTAGATAACGCCTTGTAAATTCAGATGCTGAATGTCAGCAGAGCGCTGTGCGGGAAACGCTTAATGAGCATGTGCGGTAAACAGAGATAAGTTCCATCTTACGCCTTGTTTCAACATGTGTGCAAAGATTCGGACGCCGAGCTGCTTGTACTCCGGCTGAAAACACTCGCGCACGTTGAGGCCCACGGCTACGCTGAATGTTAGCATTTGTGTGGACATCTTGACATCGCCAACGTAACGATGCTGTAATGGAAATGATTATTTATTGTATTATTATTTATGTATTAAAATGAAACATAAAAGAATTATACACATTTCTAATCATAACGCCGACACGATGGGGGTATTTTATTTCGGTCGGTGACGTTATTATAACCTACAGATAAATAGGAAGGCGCTAATAGTAGAAACATATTTATATACATAATTATCATATACAAAATATTCAGAAAAAGTCAAAGAAACAATATTTATAATAATTAGTATTTGACAGATAGAATTAAGGAAAGAGACAGAGACGGAAATGGGTTTTTTTTTTTATTATATGGGGATTAAGAAGGGGATTACCTCCAAGTATCTGACGTAGCCGTGCACCGCGCCCAACTGACGCTTCCAACAGTCCTTGGGCAGCTTCTCCTCGTAATATCTGAATATATACGCTTCCTCAGCCTGTAGACAATGGGGCGAAAGTTTCCTTAGGATTTTATGAGCATTTTGAAGCAGGTGTTCCGCCTCACCCTGCAGCCTGTAAATCGTCTCCGATGCGGTCAATTCACAAAGCAATAAGACAAGCTGTGCCCGCAGCTGAAAAAGTAAATGGTAACTAAATGTTATTGGCATAGCTCAATCCGCAAGCAAACCTCTTGGCCTGAGTCATCGTTCAACACAACATCCTCGTTTATCTGCAGAATATCGTACAGGTTGGGCAGCTCTTGTTTGAGCAGGGCATGGTAGCTCTGGATATGTGCCGGCAGCACCTGCACATCGTCGAGATCCTTGCTGAGGCCAGGCAGCATACACAGCCGCACTTGATCGGATATATACGCCAGCTGTAGCTTGTTTGCATCGCCGGTCATTTTGGAAACAGCGAAAATAACAATTCAAATCATACTAAACAAGGCATAAGGCACGCAGAGTTGCATCGAATCGTCGTGAACAAGTTCGATTAAACTACTCACTTAACTGAACGAATGAATTCGTTTGTTAGAGTAATATCATGTTTACCAAAATATGTATTTACAATTTATTTATTGTTAATTTATTGATATGGCGCCAGGCTTCAATATGAAATCAAACTGTAGATTTAATACATTAAATAAGAAAAGTAAACAACATTGCATTTGAAAAGATGATGCTCCTTTTTAATCCATCAATTGAAAAATAAATTATGGAATATTTATATTTTCATCGTATTGAACGATATTGAATAAACAAACGAATCGTTCAGTTCGCTCGTTCAATAAACATTGAACTACGGTGTACAACACTCAGTCCAATTTAATCGATACGAGTCAGCTGTTTGACAGTGTGACCACATGCTGTGCAGCACATTAAATGGTCACTCGTTTTATTTACTGCAGCCGGTCGGAAAGCTGAATTATTTTTAATTTGTAAATTGTCTATAAAAAGGCTGCAGGAACAAAATAATGCTAAAGCTTAAGCTCGAGGCCTTAGGTCACCCAACGCCCAGCGATGTAGCACTAAGCAGTGAGTATGGAATGCAGCGGACAAAATGGAGGTGAATCCATCTTAACCGCCCACTCTCTCAAACGCAGATCGCAAGGAGTTCGCAAGCACGGTGCTGTGGCTAGAGGATCAAAAGATTCGCCTGTATACTATCGAGGATCGCGAGAAATTGCGCAATTTGGACGACATGCAGGTGTGGGAAGAGGGCTACAAGAAGTACCGCATTGACCTGAACATGCCCCCCTATGAGGCACAGGTGGAGCAGCTCACCTGGATGGTGGGTCATGCAATACGGCTCGAGTTTCTCGACGATCCAGCACAATACGCATCGATCAAGGGGCAGGGCGACTCCGATCTGCCAAAGAACAACGGCGCACAAGCGCAACAAAAAATCCATACCATTTTCGATGGCAAAATCAATGGTAAGTGCGGTTTGCTTAAAAATATAATTAATCTAAATATAATTAAATATATATAGTTCAGGACAAGGAATTCGTTGCGGGTGTTCGCGTGCTGGCCACTAAGCTGAAAGTGCCCCATCATCCCAATCATTTGCTCCAATTGGAGGCCATTGGTCGCATTGTCCACGAGCGCCTTGGGCCGGCAGCCAAGAATCGAAAGGCAATCACCGGCACACCGTTCCCCTTTGACAAGGGCAACGACGTCGTTGCCGCCAACGATCCAGCGCTCGACTATCCGATGCGTATCTTGCGCCTGCTGCAAATACAAAGCCTGCGCCAGCTGCAGACCCACATCAACGAAACAATCGTCTCAGTGCAGAATCTGACTGCCAATCCAAAGACTGACACCAAGCTGGGCAAGGTGGGACGCTGAAGCGAGACAATCTATTTATACAAGCATTATTGTAATGAACAAACTAAATTTAACAAATATGTTTATAATCAAACGAGATCAGCGCTTAAAGAAGGGATGGTCTCCGGTGATTTTTTTCTGTTCCTTTGTTGGCTCCGCCTTTGCTTTCAGGAAATTGGCATCTGCCAAGCGCGCCACACCCAGAACTCCAGCAACTATTGAGTAGTCATATTAATTTGCTGCCAATTGTTATTGCCTCCGCGTTTTACGCACCTGCCGCAATGCTTTTCATTGCGTAGTGTTCCACAGGTGAGCGCCGGCGCTTCGCCTGGGAGAGCAGAAAAGCTCCAATGCCGATCATGCCGAAACCGCTGATTAGTCGACAGGCAATGCAGTCAGCGGATTCCGAGACATTGTCGCGGTACCAAGCTGATAGTTTTCCAATCATTGTGTTCTAAGTTTTCCAGATTCGTGATTTTTGGGTTTGTTTTTCTGGTGAATTTTTGAACAGTTATGTCGAAGTTTGTTCAAACGTCTCACTAAGCTAAATGAACGAACTACCTTTCTGATTGGTATTTATTTAGTCCATTCGAGTAAATTCAGTTATTTGACAATTTCAACTTCGAAAAGTTTGCCAGTTTTTCTTTTGTAACTTTGTTTTTTTAACAAAGCATATATATATAAATATAGTTTTTAGGACCATGGAAAGGAACTTGCTTTATAGTTCAAAAGAACGTTAAAAAAAAATAAAATTATCTGTTACGAACGACGAACCTTTAAAAACACTACACATTTCCCGTATAAACTGTTATACAGTCTTAATTACTTTTAAAGCGTAATGGTTTAAAACGCTGAAATATCTATTTGTTTTTAATGTAAATGATCACCCTGTGATAATTTAATCGAAAAATGTTATCAGTTATTTGCTTGCAATGCGGGAACAGAGCTCCTGCACTTAGCGTTGCTCCGACAATTATTTGCCAGACCACCACATTCTATCGACCATACGATGCCGACCGCCACACTTTGCAGTGAAACAAACGCAAAGCAATAATACAAACACGAGTGGAAGAAAATCCTTAATTTCAATGTTTTAAGCTGATTATTAACACTAACTCCAACTCAAAAAATTGTAAGTTTCAATGCACATTGGAATTGTCTAAGTTTTAAAAATTAGCATTATGTAAAAGCGTGGGGAAAAGCAGGTGAAAATTTATGCCGAAAATGAAAAAAAAAAAAAATTGCCGACGCGACAACGCTACACGTACACATGCAAGCACACACACACACACACGTATATAACACTGGCTTGCAAATGGCGGATGGTCCCAACAGCAAAAACTGCATGCAAGTACTTTGTGCCTGTGTGTGTGTGTTAAGGCAGAAATACTGCTCTGTGATTTTGATGTGAAAATGTTGTAAATTGTTGACGTTGCAAGTTGGTAGTGAAAAAAAACGCAACGGTAATTGCATAAAGTAAAAGCAGGTCTATCTCTCTCTGTGTGTGTGTGTGTTTAGTGCAGTGCATTTGTTGTTTTTGCGTGACAACGGCTGCAGCGACGCCCTTATGTCTTGAGCTGTGCCTATTCGCCCTTTTGTATGGATCTCTGCTGACTCTCCACGCCCCCGCCTTAATCTAGCTTCGTTTTCTATCTTTGCATGTGTGTGTGTGTGTGTGTGTGTGTATGTAAGTTGGTGGTTGGCTGTGCCACATCCATCAGACGAAAGACGAAGACAAACAGCCGCACACACAAAATCGGGTTTAGGTCACTTGGCAGGCACATACATACATAAATACATACAAACTATGCACACATACATATGTAAGAGTAGTGCTGTGCATAGATTTCGAATGATTCTTTTTTTCAGTCTCGCCAATTAGGCACCTAATAAGCCACGTTGAGTATTTTTCCCATACGTACTTTCACTTGATTCTAATTAATTTCAACTGCAAATAATGAAAACCAGCTGGCAAAAATTTATTTATTTTCTTTATTTGATTTGCCAAGAACTTGTGTGGCGCTGTCTAACAGATTCCCGGTCGTATATCTGTGTGTTTGTGTGTGTGCTCGGCCTTTGTTGCGATTTTATCAAACAAGAAATAAACATAATTGATGTGTTGGCCCCTATCTGTCGCACTTGCACATTGTGTGTGTGTGTTTGCTTTTGTATTGGACATTTCTTTTGACATTTACACATTGCTGGCAGACAGTCGCTCTGCCCTCTGGTCACCCTCCTATTCTCTATTCTCATTCAGCCTCTCACTTGAGCGCTTATCACACAAGAGAGCAGAGGGCAAGCTCAAAAATATAGAATGAACATTTCATTCATGAAATAAGTGCTAAAGTCAATTTTCTTTATTTTATATTATTGATAACAGCTCATTGATAGACATCAAGTATTCCGTTTTCTTTGAGTATTTTTAGTTGGAAATATTGAGTGAGTCATGTAAATTGCGGCATCATCCGCAGACAGATTAGTGTGACCTACCTAGGAAGAAGTAGAGGAAGCATGAGAAGAACGGCGAACTTGCTGCTCCCACGGAACACTCTCCGAATCGCACGCTCTCTTTATTAAAGCGCACTTAAAAAAACATTGCATGTTGCATAAACATAAATAAATAACTCGCGAGAACTTTCTAAAATTATCGCTTGCCCGTTGCGGCCTGACTATCAAAAATAGCAAAAGCAAAATTGCATTTATGAATAACATAAAACAAAAACAACGAGCAAAAAAAAATTTCATGAGAGTTCGCTTGTGAGAGCGAGAGAGTGGCGAGCACTTGCACCGTTACCGTTACAGCAATTTGTTGTGAGTGAACAAATTCCATATGGGCTACGGCAGCTTTTCCAACTAATTGAACAACAACAGCAACAGAATTGGGCCAAATTTGCAGTTGGCGTCGCTTGTAACCAGGCCAGCAGTAAATTTAGCAAACGACTCAGCCATAAAAATACATAATTATTGAGGCACACACAAACATACAAATATATGTATGTACTTGTTGCAGTTGTAGTTGTTTTTGCTGATGATAATTCTCATAGCTGTGCCAGCAGCTAGAGTTGTACAACGTAGTTCAATTTAAATAGCTAGTTTAGTCGTTCTCTTTTTATTGAACTATCGAATGGTTCACTTAGTTTTATCTCTTGCGTCCCATTATTATGCCTTATGATGTTCTTAGTCTGAAGCAAATTTTGATTTCTTTATATTCAATTTTGGCTCTATAGAGCAACTGCGTGCTCATCCATTATGTATAAAAAAAAATGTTGGTAAACATATACATTAATTTAAAAAAATATATATATCTATATTTTCTGCATTGAATGATATTAGGACTACGAAGAATAAAACGTTCGACTATAATCTGATACGTAGTTTGTTCCTTCAGTTCAATTAGTGGTTCAAGCAAACTTGACAACTCTGCCAGCAGCCCCAGCTTGTAAATGTTTGTATGTGTGTACAAACACATTTGAGCACATTCCGCAGCGGCGCTCTTCCGGTTGATGACCTTTACCGGCTTTTATTTGTAGTTTCTTCTTCACGGCCGCTGGACGCTCGAAGAAATGCCGCCTTCATTGAAGTGTCTATCTGAAAAGAAGCCACAGCCAGCAAAATCTCTTTGACTGGCCTTTATTTAGCGCAGAGCTGTTAAATGTTAAATCATTAAGCCAGCCAGTAGAGGCGACGTCACAAAAACTCACAATAAAATCGCTATCTGTTAACGCTTTGCGTCAATAATAGCGGAGTCATCAAAATTAACTTGAATTTGTGGTGCGCAAATAAGACAACATTTATACAACGAGAAGGTAGTGAGAGAGTAGTTCAAAATATACTGTAATATACCTTATCAGCGTATATACATACAACAAATATATACCTAAAAAAAAGAGAAGAAAACCCAGTATTTGGAGTACATCAAATACCAATCAATTTCAAATCGTATACAGACATGCAGTACTTAGATGTATATTTAACGTGCAAATTGTTAGCTTTGATCTGCTCAAATTCTTCAGAAAACCTGAGTCAGACAAAGAACATGACGCTGATTCGAGCCAGTTGCCTGCTGAGCGAGAGCAACAACCTTGAATTGAATTTGCAATTTATGAATTCTTCAACGAGCGCCAACGCAACTAAGAAGAAGCAGCTGCAAACAGAGCTTATGGAGCACACTTGAAATTTCAAGCTCTAACTGTATGCGGCAGAGCCGTTCGTGTGAGCGAGCGAGCGAGATAAAGCAAGAGAACAAACGAGCTCTAAGCTGAGCTGAGCTTTAGCGACAGCTTCATGGCTGTCGTTGCTGCTGGCCGCCACCTTGTGTCATTCGTGCTGTGTCCATTTAACGCTCTGCACAAGAGGCGCTCAAGCGCTCTTTGGAAAAGAAGTAGAAGATCCCACATTTCTGCTTTAGTGAGTGCATTTCAATATTTTGCATACGTGTGCGTGAACAAGTGCTGTTTGAGTGTAGGAGTTTTTTGTTACATTTTCTTTTGTGTTTTTTAATTGGGCAGCTTTTGCTATTTGTATCCGGCTCAAGTGTGTCCAAATAAGTACATTTCTAGCTTTATTTTGTTGCTGTGCTCGTTTTCGCGAATGTCTTGGAACTAAGGTCAAATCGATATACAAAATAGTCGAGCATTTATCGATACCTGGCATCGATCCTAGTCTGGAATATTCCAACACTGACCACATGCATATACAGTTTGAAGTGCAACTGTTATCTGGAGTGCGTTACAAAAGCATAATAAACAACACACAATATAAACAAGTCCATTTTTATTTACAACACGTCAAACAACTCTAAAAACGATAGCAATTGTGTGTTTTAGTATTATCCACCGGCCGGCAAGCTGATAAACACGTATGTATGTTAATGTGTGTACATACGTGCTCATTCCCAGCCGGCACTCCCACCAACAAACACACATGCATGAAACTTGCGAGTGAATGACGATTGTAAATGCTTTTGCTGTAAATTTGTCGAACAGCGGCGTCAACGGTCATTCACTAATTGCAAAACCACTCGTCATCGGTAATATATAAAAAGCTCTTTAAATGCTGATAAAGTGCACAAAAAAAATATATACATGTATGTATATAAAAAGCTGGCAGTATATAATCAGTTGTCGAGAGGAGAAGACCTCTTGACTTTCCAAATTCGCTTTAGCTTTAACGTTTCATGGTATTGTCAACTTTTCATTAGAAAACAAGTCTGACTGGGGAATTTATTGTACCCAGCTCCGAGCACACACTGACAAACACATGCAGCAGATCTGCTTCTTCTTCACTTAGCCCCATACTATCATCATTTAAAATGACAAAATCTTGAAATTGTTTTTTTTTTTTTTTTTAAATCAGTGCCCTAAAAGTAATGCCGTTTAACGAAGAGTGCACTATAATAATGAGGAAAATATTACTCATTTAATTTATTTGTGTTGTTTGTATGAATAAAATCGACAACGTATAAGTAAATTAGTTCCGCTACAAAAAAAAGACAAAACATTCAACAAATTATGTGAAATTATATAAATTTTGATGTTATCTAAATGAAAATAATTTAATATAAGTAGTTAATTGCAATTTTTAAAAAAATAAATATAAATAAACTTGAAAAGCAAGAGAAGTAGTTCCACTTTAAATGCAACAACATATAATATTTTATGGCCTTTTTCAACGAACTTTTTTATTTTTTTTTATATTTAATAACTTTTTTAACTTATGTAAATGTTCTTGTCTGTTACAGAAACCCACGTCAGAATAAGATCAGCACTCTTTTCACAAATACCGACAGCTGCCGGCAAATTATGCAAATATGGATTTTCACATACTGATTGTTATTGGTTGTGTGTTCGGCGCATCGCTGCTGTCGTTCCTGTTCATCAACAAGATCTTCAAGCGCAAGACGTTCGAGGAGGTGGTCGCCGAACAGCGGGCCCTGAGCGCAAATCTGTACGCCCAGAACAAGAGCGGCGGCAATGCGGCGTCGCAGCGCAAGCCGAAGAAGAAGGAGCTGAAGCGCGAGAAGAAGCAACGACAGCGCGACCAGCAGAAGGACAATGCCAGCAATGACAACGAGCAGGAGGAGCAGGACGACTATTCCGATGGACACTCCGAGGAGCAGGGCTCCGTGGGCCGCGAGGAGGAAACGGCGCAGCCCGGCCTGTCGAAGCAGCATGTGGAGTTCGAGCCCGATCCGGAGATCATGAACGAGCAGCAGCGTCGGGTCAGCAATGCCGAGAAGGAGAACCAGCCCAGCAACATCAACAACAACAATAACAACAACAACCACAACAAGAAGGGCAAAAAGGACAAGCGCAACGGCGCCGCTGGTCCCAAGGCAGCTGTCGGCATTCTGGTGAACAAGAACGAGGCCGTCGCAGTTAAGCCGACGCCAGTGGAGGAAACGCCCACACTAAATAACTTTGAAGTGCGTGTACCCAAGGATGTGGTCGAGCTGAAGAAGCAGGAGCGCAAAGAGGACAACACCAATGCCTCCAACGCCACCAAGCAACAGCAGGCGCAGAAGAAAAACGGCGGCGCCGCCAAGAAGGAGAAGCCCACGGCCCTGGTGGCGGTGCTCAGTGCCGCCATGGAGCAGCATGCGGAGGTGCCGCACGTGCCCAAGCAGACCGTGCTCAAGCAGCAGCAGCAACAGGCGAGTGGCTCACCCAAGCTGCAGCACAACAATGCGAATAAGAACAAACAGCAGCAGCAGCATGCGAACAGGAAGCCTAAGGAGACGACACTGGCCGCCAAGGATCTCGTGCAGGCGCTGGACAGGCTCGCTGAGCATCAGACCATCGGTGTCTCGGCGCTGATGAATGTGTTTGGTCGCGCCGAGCTGAATCGCTCCGAGATACAAATACTCATCGATTATCTGCTGAACAAGCAGCAGGATATGCCGGCGAACCATGGCGAATGGTCGGACGACATCTGCCAGAAGCTCAAGCGCCAGCTGGAGGAACGCGAGAAGCAGCTGGCCGAGGAGCAGGAGGCATCCAGCGGCATCCAGGCCAAGTTGCGCGAGTTGCGCCACGAGATCAATACGGAGCGCGCCCAGATCCACAGCCGTAGCCAGGCGTACAACGAGAAGCTGCTGGGCAAGGATCAGGAGCTGGCTGCGCTCAATCAGGAGCTGGCCAGTGCCAACGAGAAGCTGGCCCTGGAGCGCCAGCAGTTCCAGGCGAAGCTGCTGCGCGAGAAGCAGGCCAGCTCGCAGGATCTGTTGCCGCAGCTGCAGCGCCTGCAGCAGGATCTCGCCGTCAAGGAGAAGGTCATCGCGGACATGACCAGCTTCGTGAACGCCGAGGCCCAGCAGAAGAACGAACTCATCCAGCAGCAGGCCCAGCAGCTGATCGCGCTGGAGCAGCAGCGCGACGAGCTCGAGTCGCGCCTCAATAACAGCGTCTTCGAGCTGGAGCAGCGCAAGCAGCTGGAAACGGAGAACGCCGAACTGAAGGTGGAGCTGCTCAATCTGAACAACGCCCTGGAGTCGGCCAAGGCCGATCTGGCGCAGTCGCAGGGCGAGCTCACGCGCGTCTACAACACAGAGCTGCAGGAGCTGCGCCAGCAGACGGCGTCCCTCGAAGCCACCAACGCCAGCCTCAGCCAGCAGCTCAGCCAGGCCAACAGCCAGGCCGTGCAGGCCTCCGCCCAGCAGTCGGAGCAGGCGCAGGCGCAGTCCGAGGCGCTGACCAGCCTGCACGCCGAGCTGCGCACGCTCAACGATGCCCAGGACTCGCAGCAGCAACAGACAACCGCCCTGCGCTCCCAACTGGAAGAGGCGCAACAGCGCGCCGAGCAGCTGCAGGACAAGGAGCGCTACCTGGAGGAGCAGCTGCAGGAGCAGCGCGAGAAGAATAATGTAAGTGCACATAATCTCTAATTCGTGTAAAAAAAGATGTTGGCCAAATGGAAAAATTGTAGATTGATTGGTTCAAGGCCTAAAAAAAATAAGAAATTCCTTTTAGGAATCCCCTGATAATTTATTTTCCGTGCTTACACATTTTAACTACCTTAATTTAATAAAAAAAAATATGATTTGGAAAAGGGAAAGTATTATAAAAAATTCATTAATATCGAAATAGTAAAACTAATTATGCCATGCCCAAAAGCTAAATTTCTAGCATTTCCTTTTACAAAAGAGGCTTAATGTTTCTTAAAACAAAAACAATAATTAATAGCATGAATGGCACATTCATACAAGATATCGACTATTATTCAGTTTATCTCCACTTACCAAATTATGGTAATTATAACAAATTCGCAAAGCACGCAGATTTAAAGTTATTTTAAAAATATTTTGCAATAATAATAATACAGGAATAAAAAATAATAATAGCTTCTTTTAAAATATGTAAAGTAGCCAATATATATTTAATACTTTAAAAACTGTCATCGATTGTTTTCCCGCTTTTCAATGTTTATTAATATTTGCATTTGAGTTCTTTGTGTGCTGTTGCTTTTGTTGATATTTCTCCTTATGCTTTAACCCTCTTTAATTACTAATTGCCACGTATTTGTGTTTCGTCAGGACGTTCGTATGAAAAATTGGAAGTTGATTGAAGCGTTGCAAAATGCCGAAGCAACCGCCAGAACCGCAACAACAGCGAAGACGAAAACAAATACAGCGCAAGGTTTAGGCGTAAGTGCATGCACCTAACAACTATTATAATTTAATTTTCATTTAAACTATTTATTAGCTTCAATCTTTTTCTAAAGTTATTAAAGTGTTTGCACTAACAATGAACGGTAGTCGATAATTATTCTGATCGCAAATTAGCTGAATATATCAACGAATGAATCAATGAATGTTTAATGATATTGTTGGTGATCAGCAGCTTTTAATGATTAATGATACTTTTGCGTTCAGAATGAGATTATTGCAGATTAATGGCTTAATTGCATACTGAGTTCGGTTTTCGGCAAAATATAATATTTAATGAAATATTTACATATCAGGCAGTGCTGTTTTTCTTATACAACGAATTAATCTGGTAGTAGATCAACTTATCAATTTATTTATTTTTCCAGACATACTTTCGGTATACAAAGTTTCTAACTTGTAAAAAAGATAAAAATTTCTGAGCTGAAACTTTCAACATCTTTCATTTTGCAGCAACAACACAAACAGTTGCAGCAGCAGCAGCAGCAGCAACAACAGCAGCAGCAGCAACAACAGCAACAAAAGGAGTTGAGCGCCGCCGCCGCCGCGAACTCAGCAAAGGCCGAACAGCAGCGCATTCGCGAGCTGTACCAGCGCCTGTATCCGGATGCGGTCAAGGCGCTCGCGGCCACCGCACTGAGCGTCTCCTTCGAGGAGTGGCTGGAGCAGGTGCTCGCCACACACATCAAGCAGCAGCAGCAGCTGCAGCAGCTGGCAGCGGTGCAGAGCAGTAGTAATAAGTCCACACAATCAAACAGCAGCGGCGACAGCAGCAGTAGCGGCGACCACAACAGCAGCACCACCCACAACAATATTAGTAGCAATAATAGTAATTCGAATAGCAAATCCTCCGCTGATGCTGGTGCTGGAGCTGCCGAGCAGCAGGAGCTGCACACACAGAACCTAAAGCTGCGCAAGCGCAACGATGAGCTCACGCAGCTGGTCACCAAGACGGTAAAGTTAGTGCAAATAACGAAGCATCGTTGATTCTCATCCAAATTATTTATGTAGAGCAACACCCTGGTGGACTTGGAGCAGCGGGCACGCGAACAAGACGAGCACTGGCGCGGCATTGTGAGCCAAAAGGAGCAGCTCATCTCCAAGCTGCAGCAGCATGCCTCCAATGGTGAACAGGTGGGTTCAGGTTGGAATTCGGTGCTGGCGTCAACAATTTGTTTAAAATAACTTAATTGGTGTATCTCGTTTGCTATGTGCGCTGAGTAGTTATCGGAGCTGACCAAGCAAGACAGTCGGTTACGGCGAGCAAGCCTGTTAAATACATAATTTTTTAAATATAAACAACAGTACTATTAATGAAAAGCATAGTCCGGAAACACAAGCTATTCGCCTTTCCATCAATTTTTAAATTTTCAATAAAGTAATGCTTTCTATTCTTTGCTATTTCAGGACATTTAATGTTGCCGTGACGGATCGCCGCCCTAATAAAACAGCAGAACCACAACGATAATTGACAGCAAATACAGCGTTTGTCGAACTTCCAGAAACAGCAACAACCACAACAACAACAACCACAACAACAGCAACCACAATTCTAACAATCTATTAAGTTTAAAGTTTAATATTACAAATATTTGAAACAAAACCAATACAAAAGAGATGGAACAAAAAAAAAGAGAGAAAGAGAAATATACGAGCCCAACAACAGCAACATTTAACATTTTAAAGTAGAAGAAAAGAAAATGGAGAAGTAATGCTTTAAAGAATTATATATATATATACATAACTAAAGAAAGCAAAGAAAACTCGTGCAATGTTGAACATTTAAATGTGAAGCGAAGTAAAAAAGCAAAAGTAAACAATTATTATTATTCAAAATGATGAGTATATGGCCAGCGGCCGGCGAAGGACCTGTTAGCTGCGCGGCTGATGTCAGGACATGCTGGTTAGGTTGAAAAAACCATGGCCACATCCACACATTGCTGCTGTTGCTGCACATGCATACACATTACACACACAGACACATATATAAATTGTTTGTAATTTTGATTATTTATACACATACATACATATATATATCTATATATTTACATATATATATTATATTATGCTATATTATTTGTGTTTACCTGCATTTAAAACCACTAAAAAGTGCGCGCTAACATTTTTGTATATGTTTTATTATGTTAAGCAACTGAATTTAAAGCCTACTTGGATATGCAACTACTTAATAAACTCATAGAAAACAACAAAAATAAACTAAATTATTGGACAATTGTGAATGTCAAATAAGTAATTCGTATAAGTATACTTTGTCCCGTTAAAGCAATTTTATGTGCATCTCAATTTTTTGTTTTCTGTTCGTTTCGTTTTGTAAACAGCGCAAAGTATTCAATGTAGCCGCAGCAGTAAATATGTTAGTAGAGCAAATGGTTAGCCCACAACAACAACATTTAATTAAGCATATGAGATAAATAAAACAAAAAGAAAAAAAAAACGGAAAAAAATACCAACAAAAAACTATTTTTATATACATATAAAGAATTATTAAAAAAAAAAAAAAAAAACATTTAATTTATAAGTAAACGCAAATTACAAACAAACAAAACAAAAACAGACAACCGCATTGACGTTGAAATTGTTGTGCGAATGGTAATGGTAAAGGAAAGCGAATATAATGTGAATACTTGTTGCATTACAGTGAAAGTTGAATTAGGCATAAACAAATTGAGTACACAAATAAAATAAAATACAAAACAAAAAACAGGTCGCAAAGACGGCGTTGTTATCGATATAACACTAAACGCTGGCGCATTATAACAATTAATGATGTATAATTAACGCTAAACGAGAATTAAATACACACACACACAGATGAAAATTCAGTGCATTATATTTCTGTGTTTCACTCTTATTAAATGTGCATATAAATACAATTGAAGCTTAATACTAATTCGCGGCATTCTAGAAAACTTATTGTACTCAACGCTTGGACGCCAATTGTAGATTCTGCAGGGGTATTACCATATGGAATGGATACTGAAGCAATTCAACGCAAGATGGTCGCTTCTTCGGATTCAGCTGCAGGCAGTTCTTGACCATCTGCGTGGAATACAAGAAGGGTTACAGCTCTGCTTAATCTTAATTCCCGTCCATCAATAGGTACTCACATGATGCAGCATGATCGGATAGTAAATTTGTAAAGCCGGATACTCGATGCTCGTGCTGGGGCTGGCGATCGCGCTCATCTTGGCATTTATGTTCCTGATGTGGCCAAATGGCGTCTTCTGGTACAGCAGCAAATACAGAATGCAACCGAGCGACCAAACATCCGATTTCGTCGATATTTTAATCTTCGGCTGATTGCTGCCACGCATGGGACTCGTGCCGCTCGAGATGTCGGTGAGTGCCTCCGGACTGATGTAGTTGAATGTGCCCGCCTGTGAGAATTTGATTATGCTCGTCGAGTCCACGGCAATGTTGCTGGCAATGCCAAAGTCGATCAGCTTCAGGCGACCACGGACCATCAGAAAGTTGGCGGGCTTCAAATCCGAATGAATGACGCCGTTCTGGTGTATGTAATTGACTGCCTGGAGCATTTGATAAAGTATGTTCATCAGATTGTACAGCGGCAGGTTTGTCGTAAATCCCTGCAGGATCTTGTTCAAGTCGCAATCGCCCTTCTCCATGACCATGTAGAGCTTGGACTCCTGCCGCAACAGTTGGCTGAGTGGGGGGGAAACAGCGATCAATGATCAACCAAATTATTTCTATTAAATAGCGAAAATCATTTTCAGTCATTTTGTAATGACTTTAAATTATTCCAGATTAAAATAAAACTCACAAATAAAGATTGGTTTTATGGGTAATAAATATAATTTTAGTTAAAAATAAGTTTCCGAATGAGAATATTATCATTGCTTTTAGTAAATATATTAAGAAAGATAAGATATGATGAATGGGGTAGAATGGTTAGACATCAATATAATAAATTCTATACATTTATAAGCAAGAGAAAGAAGGTAAAAAAAAATGTTTGTAAATAACTTTGAGTGACGACAAATTTTATAAAATCTATATATTTTTTACAACCATGGCTGTAAGCAAAAAAAAAAAAAAAAAAAATTGTCTGTGTGTTTAAACCGTGAGCAGAAAACTTTTTTGTTGTTTTTTTTTTTATCATGAGTCTAATATTGGTTGCAGGGTAAACTTGACCTTTTTATGGAAAACTATTGAAAGCAAAACTTATAATTAAGATCAAACAATTAGATAGTAAAGCTTGCATTTTAAGGACACCTGATCTTTCTGGACTTAGTCTAGAATTTTAGCTGAAATTAGTCTATTATGATTTAGTGGGCAATGAAATAAAACAAAGTTTAAAAAGAGTTTGTACTCACTAGTCGTAGAGTGAAACAACGCAAACATTGCCCTGGAGCTTCTCGAGCAGTTTGGTTTCGTTCAGATAGCCCTGGACGACAACCGGATCGGCTTGCAGATCGACCACTTTGAGGGCGTACTCCTGGCCCGTATCCTTGCGACGCGCCAAATAGACAGAGCTGGAGCCGCCGCAGCCAAGTTTCTTAACCATGAGATATTCGTGCTGCTTGATTTGCAGCACGTTCGTATTTGATTTTGAGGCAGTGTCTGGTTTGTCGGGTGCCGGAACGGGAACGGGAACGGGCAAGGGTACGGGTGCGGACACGGATGCGAGTACGGGCCCTGACGAAGGCATTTCAATCGCCGCTGGCTTCGGCTTTTCAGCATGACGGAAGGCGCCTTCCAAGGACTTTTTCGACTTGCTGCTGGCGGTTGCCTCCGCTCTTGGCTGTGGCTGTGGCTGGGCGGGCGTGTCGGGACTTTCGCTGATGGTGTCGCACAGCGAGAACATGAGACTGTCACTGGTGAAGGGCGCGCCGCGACTCACCGTCATGGGCGTCTGGAAGAGCACCTTCTGCGAGCGAAACTCGTTGTCCAGATCGTTGCGTGCCTTTTGACTGGTCTGCGTGCGGGTTTTGGCGTGCCTTGTGCCCAGGCTGCACAGCTGTGGCGTCGCGAACTCTGCCTCGGGCTTGGCCAGTGATTTCGAAGCGGCCCCCGGAGCAGCCGCACGCAACGGAGTTGCGCTATCCACGGCTTTGCGTTGTTCCGCAATTATTTGTAGTGTTTTCGGCGGCTTTTTAATTGCCGGCTGTTGTTGTTGTTGTTGCTGTTCCAGATGGGGTGAATTGTTGTTGTGGCTGCTGCTGCTGCAATTGATGCCCATGTTGCCGAAGCGACCAAGAAAGGACAGATTGGAGTCGCTGGGCCGCAGCGCAGCCGAAGCTGTGGAGGTGCTGCCCGTCAGCTCATGCGAGGGACTGAGCACGAAGGAGTCGTTGAGTATGGCGCAGTTCAAATTGTGGTCCTCGTCCTCGCTGTCCGAGTCCAACATGGTCATCTCCGCGCGCCGTCGCGGGCTGCAATTGAAAATATGCGCTAGCTTATTCTGGCATTGCCTGAATCCCCTTTAAACTTACAACAAGCCTTTAGCCGCGGGCGCGCCTCTGTTATTCTTGGGCATCTGATTGTCCGGCTGGGCCACATTCTCCTTGTTACCATTGTCGCTGTAATTAACGCAAGTTGGCAGCACATCGTAATTTTTTTTGTGCACATAACTCACATAGCTTCCAGTTTCCGGCTGCCCGCTTGAGCCGCGTCCTTCGCTTTCGGCGTATTGCCGCATTCATCTTCCGAGTCCGTTCCAAATGCCAGCAAGTCTCTAACATGGCGTGGTGCAGGTGTAGTCATTTATATCCCGTATTTTTACTCAAATATAAATATTTATAAATCAATTTGAATTTGTGCAACAACAAAACTTTCGAATTGTTCAATTTTCTCAGCGCTGTAATTGTGCTATCGATATAAATGTATCGATACATGTGCGATATAAATGCTTAAACAAGCAACATTCGAATTTTGAATTAGCTGATAACAATGAATTTTTTTTTTTAAAGTAAACCACTTTTTTTTTGTGATCGCATGACAGCGATTGCTTATAAAATATATACATAATTAAATGTATATGTATTAAATGATGGGCAAATTAAATTAGTTGTTCTAATTGGATTTTTTTTGTTTATTTTTATATATATATCGATATTAAGTTTAAACACGTATCGAATAGAAATAAATCGCCATGGTCTGGTAACGCCGAGCTAGTGTCATCGCTAGGCGTACCGACAACAAACAAACAAAGCGAATATTTGTTAGGCGCTGCGCAGTTGAGACCGATAAAAACACAGAGAACAACCGAAAATGGATAATGAAGCAACAGGCGCAGCTATACAGACTGCTGGGGCGCAAGCCCACAACCAGGACACGGACGAACTGCTCGATCCAGTGCTGTTCTCGAACGACAATGGCTCCTTCAAGCTGAAAACGGTGCCCGCATTTAGGTATGTATGTAATACATACTTTGTATGTATTTAAATATGTCCGCAGCCGGTGAAGCCACTATGAATCATAGCTGGAAAGGGTTATCAGCTGCGCCAGTCAATTAAAATATGTCAGTGCATTGTTACTGAACTGAAAAGAGTATATTGGGTTTGTGCAATGTCCATCTGTCCGAATGAATACAATTTTTTTCCCCGCCAATGAAGCAAAAAAAAAACTTGGAATAGAATATAATATAAATCGATCAAATATATACATTTATGTCCCACAATTTTAAAATTTATATTTAGAAATTTTTTAGCTAGAGTTCCTCCACTAAAGATCGAACCTCGCAACTTACCAAAGTTGATATTTTTCAAAATAATAATAAGACCTATTTCGACTGTTTTAAGCTGTGAACGAGTATTGCGCAGTCGGTTACACCCGACTGCAAGGTCCTCACCTCTTTATTCAATGCGTAATTGGTCTTTCTAGCATACATTTGGTTATCTCGTCGCTCATTTCGTTGGTGGGCATTGGTCTGGCGGCACTCTGGCCACAGGATCGCCGCTGCGAGGCCTACTTTATAATGCTCTACTTGCGCGCCACCTTCTGGGTGATCACCTTTGTGAGTACTGCGTTTCATTCATGAGTAGGGTCCTGCTTTGACATGTCAGTTTGATTTGATTACAGATTTTCGATCACTTTGTGAAGAAACAGCACGACGACTTGCGCTTGAATGGCTACCACGACTTCCATCGCGAGACGAACATGCAGAAGGGCGTTCCTCTGCAGATTGTCTCGCTGTGGAACTCGATGCTGCTGGCCGTTCAGGCGCTAATCCATCACTATTATGGGGAGCAGTTTTGGACGCACTGCGCCGCCGGCTGGCTTTCGCCCATCAGCTATGTGACCACTTTCAATGTGGCCGAGAATTTGGTGCTCGCTGTCACCCACTTCTGCTACATAGGTGCGTAAATCCAGTGGCTAAATCTCTGGGACTTATGCTAATCCGTTTCCCACAGATAAGGTGCGTAAATTCAACAAGGCCAAGTTGTCGCCGGACGTTTTGCGGGGCGCTGATCGCGCCGGTGGCTCGTTGGGCCTAATGCAGCCCGGCGGTGATACGGCGGAGCTGCTCGAGAAACAGGCCGATCTGATTGCCTACTTGCGTGATCACACCCACAAGCTCAACCAGAAGCTGCATCAAATGCAGACAAATGTGCGACCTTTGCGGGTGCCACAAATTCCTTAAAAACGCAAATCAAATCAAATGCAAAACGACGTATTCCTTACCCGCAACCTACATAAAATACACATATACATTATAATATTATTCACTTGAATTTCTTTATTTAGTTCTTGCTCGTGGCGAAGAAATATTCTTCATTCATAATACCCGCACATAGCATAGGGCTTTGATTTAAACTGTAAATACTTACTGTAAAAAAAGGCGACTCCAAACAGAAATTACTTTAAAGGAGTGTTTTATAACTAAAAATTAAGTCGGCAATTTGAAAATATACAATTTCTATTCTATTACAATTTACGATTGTTTAACATTCAGTTGACTGATCCCGGTTCAACAATTGTGACGGTATCTCCAGTATCTCCAAGGAGTTGTCCTTCGACGAAGTGACGACCTAATTGCCAAAAATGAATCTCATTATTTATTGAACTTTTCTTTTGAAGAATGTTTAAGAGTAGTTACCCTATCGCCGGCGATTGCCAGAGCCAGCACCAGACGTCCGGGGCCATTGAAGCGACCCAATTGCTCGCCAGTTTCCTTGTTCAGCACATAGATGAAGCCATCGTAGCACCCAATGAGCAAATATATGTCTCCATATGTAGCCATGGCGACGGCGCCGTTGCCGCACCGCAGCGTCCTCGTCAGGGAGCCGCTCTGCAGAGGTCAGAAGCCAAAGGTTAGTCTTCGAAAATGTGTTCGCTCTTCAGATATTACTCACGGCAAAGTCGAACTTGAACACCTCGTTCTTCTGCGTGCCGCAAAAGACGTGGCCATCAATCAGGAGCAGACTGTACACGTTGTGGCCATCGGGCACGGTAAAGCGACGCAGCAGCAATCCCGTGGCTGCATCGTGCAAAAACACAAAGTTCCCCTTGCAGCCCAGCAAAATAATCTTGCGCACGCCCTCCTTGGTTGCCTTCACTGCGATGATGGACTGCCCCGTGGACAGCAGCGGCATGTCCATCACTTTGTTGGCCTGCAAATGCAAAAAAAAAAAATTATCATAATTTTTTTGTCACAAAAAAAATATTGTTAGTCCTGGAGATGCGGGGCATCGATCCCCGTACCTCTCACATGCTAAGCGAGCGCTCTACCATCTGAGCTACATCCCCGTTGTGCCTAGTCTGCATTTGTTGGCCCCTACATACTTTGGCAGTCGCTTGAACATTGCTTACTACCATGAAATTCGATTGTCCGGCCAAATGTGCTTTGCATTGTAATTTCTGTTCGTTGTCATTTCAATTGTGCAACGTCACGAAATGCTAAAATAAATTGAAAGCATTTCTTCTTCGATGCGTGCACACAATAAGTTTAAAAGTAGATCACAAACGATTATAAATAGATTTGTAAATAAAAATTATTTTTGTATCACACCCCGTGCGGTATTCTTCGGGCGCCTTGTTTTTAAAAACAAACTCTAGATAAGATAGCTAATTTTAAGTTTATGATTTCAGCTAGATTTTTAAAAACTGTTTTTTTTAACGTGAAATATGTTTAACAAAGGCCATGAGGCTTACAAACTTAAATGGATATAAGGGGTTTAAAAACAATGAATAATTATTAAAACCGTACATGGAAAATAAGTTAACGGATAGGCCAACAAATTGGTATTTTAGGCTTTGTGCTATATCATAGGGCTATCATAAGATATTAGCCGACACTTTTTTGACCGAAAGGTGTTTTTTAGAAGTGCCACAAATAAACAAGGTTTGGTCTTAATACATTATAACCGAATCTTAATCTGTTAAGATAACAGCTGTTAAACACAGATGTTGCAAACAAAAATTACGGATTTTAGGTTAATTTTTGGTTAATTAAAATTGTTTTAAACTAAAAATAAAAAGCATCTGTTGACCATTTTTGATTTGATTTTATATGTGTGACTCGTAACGAATATTTTATGAGATTACTTTCAAAATTAAACGTGGATTAAGCATTGTCTGCCAAATAAAAAAAATTATTTCTGAATAAATCAAGTCCTTGGGTGGAGTTAAAAAAATTTGGCAACATTTGGCTGATAGAGGGTTTTTGATAATCTGAATATTTATCAATTGCGAGTACGGAGCAGTTAAATTCAAATACGTTTGAGACCATATTTTTGACTTTAGAAATTTGTAAGCTCTTTGTACAATAATTGATAAACACTTCAATTATAAAATGTGGTCAGTGACATTTTTTGTTATCAAAAGATAAGCCCACGGGAATTTATCCGAGTAAGTACCGCAAAAAAATAAATGCGATTCAAGAGTGATACGTTAAAAATGTCGAAATAACTGCAATCTTTGCGGTATCAACGATTAACAACTTTGACGGCATAGTTATATATAAATGAAAGTGCTCCAAGAACACCAGTCTGGTAAAATAGCAAAGAGTGCAAAAAGTGAACAAACAAAGTAATCAGATTTATGTTATTTATGTTATCTAATCAGGGTTTGTACAAATAAATTTTGCTCATATGGAAATCCGACTTCCAAATAGAGGTATTCCTTTAAAAAATATTAAAAATTAAAAAAGAATCTCAGATGCTTATTGGATTTTTTGACGAAAGCCTCTTCCGACTTTCGACTGCTGCCAAAGCTTACCCTAAGAGTTATGATAAAAAAAAGTACTAGAATTTAAAAATCAACCCATGCCAAATACTTAAGTTATTTTTGGTTTTATGTATGTTTACATCTATTTTTGTGGTTAGGTTCGGTAAGGCAAATAAGTTATAAAAACATTATTATGTTTCCCATGGCAAAGGAATAACGGTTTATAGCTTTCGCGAATTTTTAAATTCTGGAGATTGTAACCTCTTCAATCCTCTATTGAACATATTTTAAATACTTTATTACTAAATAAATGTTTGATTTCTCATAAATATATTCCATGAATATACTTTATCTGTTGAGTTTGTTAAGAAACCAAAACGCATTAAATCCTGTTTAAACAAAGTTAATTTAGCCACACTTAGAAAACTGTCAGAAACCAAAACTGCAAACAAATAACGGGAGGTGGCCCAAGTTGGCCTTATGATAAATGCGCCTACCCAACGACTCCTACGCCCTACTCTAATCAAACATATATAGTACATGGAATGGCTATAAAATCAACAACATTAAAAAAGAGTGAGATAGAGATTTATATACCTATGAATGCATGTATATGCGTTATCTATGTATCTATCTATGTACAGTTATGAATGCAGCATTTGCAAGATGGCGTCGCCTTCAACTGCAAAGTGCAAGAAAAGGAGGAAAAACACAAACAAATACAAAAGCTGAAGTTAAAACTGCAGGAGGCGCACCCGAAATCCCTGAAAAGCCCCGATGTCCTCCTCCTCCTCCTCCTCCTGCTCGTACCCGTTCTTGTCGTTGTCGTTGCTTTGTTTATTTAGTGGTTGCAAGTGCGCCTGACACACCCACACGGCCCGTTTGGACGTATGCAATTTGCTGCTGCGTCGGAAGCTGTTGCTACAAAACAACAACAGCAACACAGAAAAGCAACCGTTACTTACACATACAGCGTCGGAGCCGGCAAACAACCAACCCGATTCGTCAGCCTCGGCCAATGGGAGAAGAGCGTCGGCACACGCACACATCGACATACGGACAGGCGGCGTCATTTTCCAGAGACACAACACAACAAAACAGGAGCCAACCAGCCACCCACAACAACAAATACAGGCACAACAACAACAACGACAGGCACGAAGACATTCCAATTGCAGCGCCTTGGAAGGCCTTGCCTGCAATGAACGAAGAGAGAGCAAGAGCTAGAGAGAGAGAGAGAGCGAGGGCACGCGAGAGAGCGTGGGCAAGCAAGCGCGTGTGAGGGAGAGCTGATTGTGAGAATATAGTTTGTATTTTATTTAAAATTGTTTTGAGTAAATAGCATATAAACATTTTATTTGCTGCTGCCAAATTGCCGATGCCGACGTCGACATCGACATCGACGTCGACGACACAAAGTTAACCAGCTAACGGTTTGTGCAGCAAGAAACTGCAGCAGAAAGGGACATGCGCAGCGCAGTGGGAGCGAAGAGCGGCGCACGTTTAGCTTAACAGCCTCGTCGTGAGAGTAACGGGAGTGTGAGAGAGCGCACGATGAGCGCGGGCATTGAACGCTGCAGTGTGCGAGAAAGTGTGAGTCAGCAAAATATACAGTAAACTAAACATGAACACATAAAAACTTAAATAAACAACAATAGGGCACGAGTGCGCGTGTGAGCGAGTGAGAGAGCGAGCGAACAACGAGCACACTATTGAGAGGGGGACGGCAGACTGCGCTGCAGTTTGCTGTTGTTTGTTGCAACTAACTAACCCCCAGCCCGGGCTATGTACAGCTATGTATTAGGTTTTTGGCCAAACAACGTGCAGCGAGGCCAACACACACACAAAATAAAAACACAGCAAAATATCAAGCAATAGCAGCTAAGCACAATTGCAACAAGCAACGCCTTCTTGTATACAAATGCATATAGACCCCTACATATATACATATATATATATAAATATATTTATATAAAATCGTGTGCGAGGTCGAGTTGGGTCGGGTCTATAGCCCAATATGGCTGCACTGGGGCGTGGCTGTTGCTTAGGTAAAGTTAAATATTTAGTAAATAACTAAAGGCATGCACCGCTCAAGTACAGTTGCCGCAGCAGTTAGTGCACAACTCCAGTGGCATAATTTTAGGCAACAGCCGTGAATTATCCGCACGTCGCGGCCATAAATCGAATGCTGCCAAAAAATTAAGACTTATCGCCCTCGCCCTCAGCGCGCAAAATTGTAATGAAGTGCCAGCTTTCCACCATCAGCAGCACCCCACCACTGCACCACCGCACCACCCCACCATCGCAGCACATCCAATTTGCGTATATCGCTGGCGAAATGCGAAAGAAAAAATAAATTCGATTTGATTTTCATTGTCTAGACATTGGGTTCGTTCGATGGCTGCTTAATGCCAATTCGTTGTTTTCCTTGTTACTCCTGTTGCCGCTGATGGGAAAGGTGTGGACACCAACATGTAATAGAGTGTGTCTCTCTCTGTGTGTTGGTGTGTGTGTGTGAGCTGTAGTCGCTGTCCGCGTTGTTCACTTTTTAATTGAATATTTTCAAGTGTTTATTTGACAGCTAAATATTTAATGAGCCGCACATTAATTAAATGTGATGCCAGGTAGGACATTTTGGTAGCCAAATGGCTAAAACATCATGAAAGCTGAGTGGGCAGAAAATTATATACGCCTTGGGGTATGCAACATATTTTTTATAAGATCTACAGAGAAAAGAGACGAAAAAGTTGGGAGAGGGATTGCAGATCTTTAAGAATGCTTTTTTTTTTATTTATTCATAAATTTATGGCAAACGGTCAATTCCTAAAATGTGTTGGTAAAATGTATATATTTCAAACAACAATTTATCTGCTTAGTACACAAAAACTAATTTGAAATAAATTAGACATATTTTGCTCACTATTCATTTAAAAAAAAAAATAAAAATTGAGCACGTCCAGTAATTCGGATTTTTTACCTACACGACTGACATGGGCTAGTGTTAATTTTAAAAAAATTATGTAAGTAATTTGAGACATATATATATATATATATATATTAGATTGAAGGTACCTGGAGCTTTCCAATTAAAATAGTTACACAAATACTTTTTAATTAAAAACTCGACTGAAATACATTTGAACCATCATCATATTTGTTTCTGAATTTAAATGAAACTTACCGCTATGTTATATGTAAAGATGTTGCCCCAACGGCTGCCAATGAACGCGATGCCCCACTCGATGTCAATGGACTGCAGGGGCTCCTTCAGATACACAGTTTGCATCACACGCTGCAGGTTCTGTTGAGACTCAAGAAAGTTAAGAACATATTTTAAAATATTTCCGAACAATTTTTACGCACCTCCAGTGAGGATTTCTTGAGGAAGCCGTCCAGCGAGGTGGTGTACAAAAAGGATTCCTTCTCGCAGAGAAACATGTTCGTGATGGCCTCGCTGTGCTTGGTGATCTGGCGCTCCAGCTTGTGGTTGGCAATGTTGAACATGAAGACGTCGCCGTTCTCCGAGGCGGCGATGATGTACACCTTGTAGATGCGTATCTGGGTAATGGGGCTGGTGATGTTGTGCAGCCGGCCGAGCGGTATAAAGCCATAGTCGACGCTCTCCATGCTCGCAGGCATGCGGGTATCCGCATTCCGGGTGTTGTTGTTGGGCTTCAGCAGGCTCCGTGGCAGGTCGTACGACATATTGGCAAACGGCTCCGGTGGCGGCGGCGGCGGTGGCAGCGGTGGTATAACTGCCAACAGTTCGTGGGCCACAGATCTCGTCAAGCGCTTGCGCTTGGGGCTTCCCTCGACGACTGCAGGGCTTGAGGTGCGTTTGCCGGGCTGCTCGGGCGTCTCGACGGGCGCCGCTGGCTCCTCCTTGATGGCCGCCGGCTGGGTTATGGGCAGCGGCATGATAAGCGCGGCCTCGACGGGCTGCTCGATGGCCGCAGGACTTGCCGTGGCTTGGCTGCGCTTGGCATTACGCTTGCGCTTGGAGAGGATCTTCACGCGCTTGACGACAACGGCGCGACGTTTGCGCAGCCTGAGCTTGCTGGCTGCCACAATTGGCGGGGCAGCTTGGTTGCCAGCCTGTTGCAGCACCGACGGCGGCGGCGGCGAGTTCGTGGGCGTCACCGTTGACGGCGGCGTCGCTGTCGTCGAATGGTTCCTGGCGATGACCGTGTTGAGCAGCAGAAACTTGCGATTCTGCAGCTCCAGGCTGAGCAGCTCCAGGTCGGACTTCTCGCGCTGGAACTTCATGATCATCTCCTCGAGAAAGCCGCGCCGATTCTGATTCTCCAGCAGCCGGCGATCGATCTCGAGCAGACTGTGCGTCACCGAGTCGCCCATCAGCATGATCTGCATGGGTTCGCTGGGCGAGTAGCTGACGGGCATCGTCGACTCCAAGTCCACATAGGGCATGCCCAGGGTCAGCAGTTGCTGAGCTCGCGTATGCGTCGGCGTTCCATTGCGTGGCGGAGTTGGTGGCATGAGGGCGTGGCTGGGCGTCGCGACTGCTGGCTCAGCACAGCAATCGCTTTGATGTGGCTCAGACGCGAGCTCAGCGCTTTTCGAGGGTGCAGTAACGATAAGCTCGTTAGGCGTTGGAACTGGCGGCTGCAGCTGTTCCTTCGCCTTGCCCATGTCCTTTTCCCGTCCCTTGTCCTTGTCCAAGTGCTGCTTGCGACGCACCGCCGCCGTTTGCTTCTGCAGATTCACCACGTTGACGATTTCGCGCAACAGGAACTCGATGCCCACTCGATTGTCGGCTGCCTTGAGATTCTGCTGCATTTTGGCCACTTCGATTTTGCTGAATGTCTGCGAGTTGTGCTCGGCGCTGGTCACCACACAGGAGATGAACAGCAGGCGGCTCTGTTGGCTGGCGCAGTGGCTGCTGCGATAGCGTTCCGCCAGCGATTCCTTCAGCTGGGGCAGGATCAGCTTCTCGAAGCTGTCCACAATGTTGTTGGCATCGCTCGCCAGCTTTTGCTGGTAGCGTCGCCGGGCGGACTCGCTGCTGCAGCTGGTCGAGGAGTGATCGCTGGCTGCATCGACGGGCTGGGCAGCGCCTTCTCTCTGCTTATCCTCCGCCTCAACCTCGTCTTCGTCTTCGTCATCTGAGGAGCTGACCACAATAATTGTGGGCTTTTCGCTGGGGCTACTCGCTGCCGGGAGCACTTCTTTCTTTACCGGCAAGGACTCCCCTTCATCCTTTGCCTCCGTTGTAGCCGCTTTTGCTGTTTCCTTGTTCGCAGATTTTTCCTGTTGCGGCCTGGACTTGGCGGACTTGCTCGGCAAGCCTTGACCCGCATCCTGCGCCTTGTTCGATTTCTTGCTCGCCATTGCCTTGAACTGCTCGGCCACTTTGAGGCGCTGCATGAGGTCCGTTGAGTTCTCCTTGGCCATGTTGGGATCGGCTTCCTGTTCCTCTTTGGTTTGAAATTCGCTCTCTCTGCTACCCTGCTCGCTCTCACTGCTGGCCCGCTCCTCGCTGACCTCTTGACCTGATATGTCTATGCCGAAGCACTTTTCAATCTCTTGCAACAGAAACTGTGGCAACTTGATGGCCTCAACGATGGCGTCCTCGACCAGTTGCTGGGCCGGCTTATCCCTGGGCTGCTCTAGTTCAATTTCCTTCAGCTGGCGCCGAATCTCCTCGCGCAGACGTCGCCGCGCCTGCAGCTTCAGGTGCTCGTTGTATATAGTATCGCTATTGTTGATGATGTTCTTCAGACTCTCCTTGTCCATGCTGGCCAGCCGATCGTTGATGCTATATTCGCCATTGTTATTGCTGCTGTTGTTACTGTTATTGCTGCTGATGGTGCGGCGGCGTAGCTGTTGAGGGGCCTGGGAGGGGCTGGCCAGGAGCTGCTCCTGTGTGACTGCGATTATCTCCTGCTTCAGCAGTTCGCTCAGCGGTCGCACCTGTATCTTGGGATATGTTTGATTAGCTGGCTCATCTGCCTCGCTCCTCCTCCTCTTCTGTTGTTTGGTCCCACGGGGGTTAGACTCTCTAGTTTCTCTAATACTTATTTCCTCTTCAATTGATTCCGGCTGATTATTATTGCGTTGTTTTGGACTTGATCTTGCTTCTTCTTCACTATCCTTTTTGTCCTCTTCTTTTTCTTGAGTGTGTTTTTTCGCCTCTTCAATATTTTCTTCAGATTGTTCTTTTGGGGAACTTAAGGATTCATCTGCATCATATTCTGCAGTCTTCTCCTCAGAATTTATTAGCTTATCTGAAGGAAAGTTATCTTCAGACTGTTCTCTGGGCTTGTTTTTGAATTCTTCTTGCTTACTTTTTTCAACTTCTGATGTGGAACCGTTTTCTTCAGTTAGTTCTTTTGTTTTGCTTTTGGACTTATTTGTAGGTTTTGGGTCAGTATTACTTTTTTCCTTTTCCTCTTCAGTTTGATATTCAATTAAACTGTGATCTTTGTTTCCTGTACTCTGTACATTCTTTTGATTCGATTGGCTTTCTTTGCTGTCTCTTTCCGGTTCACTGGCTTTGTTCTGTGTTTCACTTTGCTTAGCTTTAAGATCTTTACATATCCCCCTCCAAGTTAAACTAGAGCTTCGAAAGGAATACCTTGGGCTTCCACGTTCTTTCCGTGCGTTCCGATCAGTATTGTCCCCCACACAGGGCTCCGATCTATGTGCACTTGAGTTTCTATAATAATCAGTTCTTTTTTCGCGATATTCTCTCGCAGGCCAACTCTGATCTTCTTGATTTGTATATGATGTATCCCGTCGAAAGTTCGATGATTGGTTCCAATTGTTTTTTTCTTGTGTATAATTCCGATGCGGATAGTACTGGTAGTTATTCCTCTGCGCAAAGAGATAGATCCTTAACAAATAGTGGTATAGTGTGGATGTATACTTACATTATTATTATTATTATTATTATTATTTTTATACAAGTGATTCCTGCAAGTAAAATGAAAAAGGGGAGATTAGTGTTAAAGCAATATGAGAAGACGAAGAATGACTCTTTGTCAGCCCATTCAATTGCAATTAGGTTTTTACATAAACTGACGCTCATTACAGAAACATAAACTACCAAAAACACGGAACAATAAAAAAGAAAATACTCAAGTTCTGCAAACAATAAAGGAATAATTAATGTAATCAAGCCACGTGCTCGGTTTCTGCCAAGTTCTAGTCAACTTTGAGGCACGTAAGAATGAAAGAACGCTGAGCCATTAATTTAACAGATTTAAAATTTATAACCACAATCCCCTCCACATTCCACTGCTGCCCCCTATTTGAGTATGCAAAGGTGCGAATTCCTTTGGCATTGCGCGGTTTTTCTTTTACATTTCGGCAAGTCCGCTTTTGTTTTGGGTTCGCTCGAAAATCTCGTTAAGAAATGCTAAAATATACGACCACAAATCTTGTGTAGCCGTTGCTTATTGTTAATGTAATTTGTAACTTAAACTAATTAAAAATTTAAAATGTCGCACGTCAATGTGAATTTTTATGCAATAGACAATAAGACAGAACGTTGCAGTCGGGTGTAACCGACTACGTAATACTCGCTCACACCTTAAAACAGTCGAAAACGGTCTTAATTATGGTTGTTATTTTTGAAAAATATAGATTTAATTAATTTGTGGTGTAGGAGTGGGCGTGGCCGAAAAATATTAACACTGTAATCTATTGGACGGACATTGCACAAAACCAATATACTCTTTTCATTTCGTGAATGAGTGTAATGAGTGTAAAAACAGCTTAACATTTTTCCCAAGCTATTCTAAGAGTATGCTAAGTACATTCTTGAATAAAAGAAAGTTTTTTTGAAAGTATTTTATATATTTAAGACAGTGTTATTTGTGTATACCCTGTATTGACGCTCTGGAATTAAGTTAAATAAGATCAGGTTTGTCAAAGTGATTAACATTTCTTCTCAACTCCAGCAAATATTTAAAAATTGATGCGCTCAAAGAAAAATTTTAGATTTTTTTTACTTGATTGAAATAAAAGCCGTGCTATAATCCAGCCAAGGTGGTATTCTTATCAATACCCAAAATCCGTTAGCATAATACTTAAATAGGCTTATTTTAAATACAAATATCTATTACATTATAATGTGAATTTACTTTTTATTATTTTACAACTTGAGAAAACTTCGAAAACTATTCTTATTTAAATTTTAGAAATAAAGTTTTATATCAATAGATGTATAAATTGTCAGAAAAAAAAACATTGCTTGATTAATTTACAAAATATCTTCAAGTCCATAAAGTTAAAAAAAAAAAAATGAAAAGAATACCAACAATAAGATTCTTCGCCAAACCCATAGAAAACATTTCGTGAGGTAGCTTTAGAGAACAAAATCAAAACCTGGTGCAAAAATTTTGGGTCCAAATAAAAATTAATATGCATAACGCATAGCGGAAAGAAAAAACTTAAGAAAATTTATGCAGTGATGAGTGAAAAAGGATGCCACTCGGCCCGAGTGCCAGCGCATAAAAAAAGTCACAACACGCTCGCCGGAAACGAGGGCGGCAAAGTCAAATGTCACGGGGCGTATGTGACAAGTGCTCTAATGAGCAGGCAGAGAAATTTAAGAAGGCACCTACATAAGTATTTGTCAAACCAAGCCCTGCCCGAGGAAAACTAATGAACCTTGAGCGGGGCGTTTCTAGCTAACGCAAGTCAATTAAAAAAGTCAGAACAGCCAAAAAATACGTGACGCTGCAGATAGACAGCAGAGGGTCATGGAGGAGGCGGGGGAGGAGGCTGTGAATGGATGTCGTGTGCAAATATTTTCGAGACAGCAACTAAAAGTCGCAGACTGTCTTGAAATTAAAATTACAAGACGCTTGGATGACTCGGCCTCCCGGAGCAGGTAGGGCCAAGGTAAACGCTGAGAAAAGTTTTGAGGTAACAAACATTTCTTTTACGATTCGCATGGGTGCCAGAAAGTAAGCAAAAGTAAGTCGGAAAAGTGCCACTCGCGGCGCCTTTGTCATTAATTTTGTATATCATTGGGTTTTACGATGCTCATAAATATGAAAACGTTTAACTCTTGCCGAGGCACTCCACCCCACCCCACCCCACAGTTCAATCCTCTTCTCCCAGCTACCTTTTGCCGGGCTTGTTGTATTTGAGACACACTAATTGTTGTGCTCGTAATGTCTTTTTAAGCGGAGACACGCTCCCCACATGTTTTCACAATGTTTCCACCGATAAACAACAACAACAGCAGCATCAACAACAACAACAATTAGTGGGCTGGTTTTGGCAGGACTACTGTTTTCCTGCTGTGTGGCACGGGCCCTTCTTCAGTCTTGATGTGCAACAGCTTGAGGTAATTTTCAACTTCACTCGACTCGAATGCGGCTTCAACGGGCGACTCGTTGACAGGCGTTTTAACTGTTTTGTTTGCTTTTAATTAAAGCCCAAAGCACATAATGTGTACAAGATACTCGTATAGGCAATCATAAACAAGCATTGTTAGAAATTGACATTTAATTGTGGTTTTTGTTGAAGCCATCGCTGAGTTTAGAAATCTCAAGTGGAAAAACGCATTTGGAAAATTCCTTAAAAAACATTTTTGTTGTTAAGAATATTCTATTTAAACTAAGCAATTGTTATAAAATAGCTGCAAAATCTTTTAATGGTCGGATCACTATAGCAAATAGCCCCATAAGAATAATCGGTTGAAAAAAAAATTTCATATGAAAAACTTAAATGAAAACGTATAAATTATTTAATTAAATAAACAGTCTTAGAACTAAAATCACTAAATTGGTTAGGCCATTAAAATTTGTCTCTAAAAATGGAGCCAAAAATATTTGCGACTCGCCACAAATTAATATGTACAATTTTAAATCTAGCTTTAATAGCGACAAAAAAATTGTGCACTAAACCAATATAGTCTTTTAACTTTGTGAACAATGAATACAAATTGATCTAAGTAATAATCGATAATGATAGAGAAATAATCTCGTCTGTTTCGTTTAGTCTGATTATGTTTTGTCTTTTGACTCTGAATTACGAAATCCGTGACCGTTCAACAATTTGAACTGACACATCTAAATCATTGGCAGCACAGTGTAAGCCGTAAACCAGTTCAGGCCAAGCTAAAAAGCCAAACTGGGCCATATTGTCGCTGGCATTTCAATTGAATTTACGTAAATTGTAATTAGATTTTGGTAAACGACACGTTAGTGGAGTGGCCATGAAAACTGTGATAGATATAAGACCTCTATATGACTCAATAGCATACGGGGATGTAGCTCAGATGGTAGAGCGCTCGCTTAGCATGTGAGAGGTACGGGGATCGATGCCCCGCATCTCCAAGGATCAACCGACTTTTTGTGCCTGGCTTATATATAATTTTTTTTAGTCACAAATGTATTGAAAAATAGTAATAGTAAAATGGCTGAAGCTGGAACACAACAAAACACTTAAAACAATTAAAAAATAGCAAAACACATAAATTTGGCAACAGTACAACAACAGCTTAACTAGCTTAGCAGTCGTCGTCGGGGCGGAAAAGTTTATCCTGTGCGGTGCAAAAATTAAAACAAAGGCTTCTCATAAATAGCACATCATGTATCATTTACAATACCCAAACCTTTCGACAGCAGTCCCCGGAGTTTTCTCCAGCTTCCTGTGTGTGTGTGTTGCCTGCGGCTGTGGCAGCAACTCACTCGGCTGTTGCCCCATCCTGCTGCTCGTCGTGGGACCATGTTTCTGGCTTTGGCTGCCTGTTTAATTGCTGGCAAAGTTCTGCGAATGCAGGCGAGTAAACAAACATTGGCATATTGTGCTGATTTATGTGCGACAATGTGTTCTGTGTTCCGTGCTCCATGCTCCGGCTCCGTGTGTTGAGCCTTGGAGCACTAGAGCCTTGGCATGGGGCATCAAATCAAATTACGCGACCTGATTGTCGACATGGGATGCCGGAGTTTGGTGGGCATCTAATGCCAAAGTCGTTTGGCAGTTACAAAGCGACCTTTGAATATTCATTAATGCGCCTTCTTCTTGCCGCACATCAAAAAATGCAGACGTCTGCGTATTTATGCGTCTATTGGCGGCGGTAGCAAAAAGTCCGATGCGGATTTTGTACAATATCTTGGAGATGCGGGGCATCGATCCCCGTACCTCTCACATGCTAAGCGAGCGCTCTACCATCTGAGCTACATCCCCACATGTGTCGTTGGCCAAACAATTCCCATGTTCAAGTGGCCGAAAGTGTTGACAAAGTGCAATGCCAGCACAAAAAAACAACAAAAGTGACGGGAAAGCTTTTGGCCAGGCAAAAACTTGGCAACTTCAGTTAAGTTTCGAATCAAAAAGTGGTCTTTAATTACACGCATTTAACGCACGCATTTTATATATAGCTAAATTCGCATTTTTTTTTTTATTCATTTGTTAGCTGTTTAAACTGATAAGCACTTTATCTGTTAAACATTGATTTTTTACCTTATTGTATTTTGTGAAAGAAAAACTGTCAAAAATGATCAGTCGAGTAAAGCGCTTTTATTAAATAAATTTTATATTAAATAAATATTAAATATTAAATTTGGTTGCCATTTAAATATTTAAATTCTTTTATGGCATAATACAAAATTTGACACAAAATTTATATGGACGCCACGTTAAATATTCAAATATTTTTATGCCAACTAGGCTCTATTAAAACGTGGCTTAAAAGTTGATTTTTGCCGAAGGAACAACTCGAAATGTAATAAAAAACGCCATACCGCTAGGATCAGGTCATATGTGTGCAAGGGTATTTAACTTTTGCCACTCTGAAGATAGCTTCTCTGTCTAGTCCTTTTACTTTCGTTACTGTCCCAATACCACTTAAGAATCGAAACTTCGACGGAATCGTAAGCAACCCGCATAATCAACTGCTTCGAATTTTTTTGTCGTTTGTTTCTTGGCCAAATTTGCGACGCTGTTTGCCTGCAAGTCTATGAAACAACAAACAAACAATAAAATATTGAGCACATTAATGTTTAGTCAGACGTAAAATTACTTTTAAGTCTACTTTTGGGCGAGGAGCGCGTCCTAAACAATGTCGACGAGGGGAGGGGGAAGAGGGAAAGATGCAGAGGAGAGCTATAAAGACGTTAGATAAACGTTAGATGCATATTTATGATTTAGCACTCGAAATTGCCGAAGGGGAGTGAGATACGTGGCCAGTCACAGCAGTCCTGACACTTGGCTGACTGTCATTTTTCCGTGCGCAAAGCTTTCATAATGCTCGATAATGAAAAATGAAAATTTTTCACTTTTGCTACATTGACAAATGCGTGGGGAAGCGAGCGGAGAGCGGTTGAGGATTGGTGGGCTTACGGGCCCGTCTTGGCCATAATAAAAGTTTACGCAAGTGTTTTGGATTTAATTAAGAATAAGAAAAATGAAAATGCCAAACTTTTCGATTGCCAGATGCGCGCGTCGCGCATAAGCGGATTTGCCAGAGACATTTATTGTTATTTCTGCTTCAAATTTGTTTACGTTAATTAGAAGGAAGCTCGCCAAAGTGCCGAAGGATGCGCCTTCGGATTTTGATGATTTCAGTGAACTCAATTGATGGCCATCTTCATCATCGAGTGAAAAAAGCATGGCTTTATTTGAGTTTCTTTAAACCTAAATGGGAAATCAATTGTTGGGTAAATTGCATTTAAATTAAAAGCAAAAACATTAATTAAAATTAAAAGCTAACTAATTTTATAAGATGGATTTCTTTTCAAAATGATCCAATTGTTTGATATTTGTATCTGTAGTCAGAGATTCTTCTGGAGAACTTTTTTTTTTTTAAATAGAGGGAAATTTTAAGCTTCAACAGTTGCAATGCATTTTAGTTTTTAATATTCAAGTTTTCAAGAATTACAAAATCGGAATATTTTTGCAATTGAGTTAAAAATATACTCAAGTTTGTAATTTTGATTAATATTACTGTCGACGGCACGATAGTGACGAAAAGACTATCAATATTCACAAGAATATCGATACACCGATCGAAAAGTATAGTGTTAACTAAAAAATGTACATAGTACATGTACACATACATATGGTTCTTGAGATATGGAGCAGTAAGTGGGTAAGTCAAAATTTAAAGTATTAGACCTAATAAGGGCGTTGGGGTATTTCAGGAACTTTTCTTCGAATGGTATTTATTTCAATCCGACAACTCGTTCGAAAGTTATTAAGTTATTACATTTTTATTGGCTTTCCCAATCTTTCCAATTTTGCTTGTGAGTTTGCTCGTAGGCTCTTATGAAAGCTTTGATTTGAGCATTTCTTAAACTTTGTGGACTTATTCAGTATCCTAAGCCGAGAAACGATTTTTCTACGACTTTGTGGAAAAACCGATAGTTTAGCGGTTCTATATATTGTTTTACAGGAATCTTAACGAGCTATTGGCTTGTCTTGGCCGTTTTTTTCAAGCATGAGCGGAACAAGTTAAACGTGAAATAAAGTCTTCGATTGCATATTTTTTTAATAAAAAGAAAACGGCTTCACCCATTTTGATAAATGTTTAATGATATCGTAGCCAATGAAATATCGATACTTTTGGTATATGATATATATCTGGGATACATTGTGTTTGCAAGATAAGGCTTGTTTAGTCTGCCTACTTCTATTAATTACTATCATAACATTACATTACCCTTCATATTTTTAGAAAAAAAATCAATAATTAAATTTTAATGCAGAATCAATAAAGAGGTCAAATCAAAATGCAAATACGCAAGGATCCGTCTTTTTGTTGCAGGTGTTGCAAGACAAATTTTGCAAATAAGTACTCTTTTATGCTCCTAACATATAGAGATGATATCATCAACACCAGATTTTACACTTTTTATACATCAGATATATTTTTTGCATGTGCAAAGTGTAAATCACAAATTTTTAGACGTAAATCTTAGTTGTTTTTAATGGTTCAACCCATAAAATATATTTAAAAATAAAAATATAGAAAAATAGTCATTTGACGCCCCAAATGCATCACAAACTAAGATTGTAGGCTTACTGTAAGAAAGATTGAATTTTGGTGCATCGTTTAATTTAAAAATTTAGTAATTTTTACGAAGATAGAAGTATAAATTATATTCTTGCTCACCTTGTGTTTGGATTGAAATTTAAATACTTTTGCTTCGTCTGAAGGTCTTCAAAGGACATAGACCTTCAAAATCAAATGCGAATCAAATAAATCACAGCTTCCAGGGCGCCTTAATTAGCAACTTGGTTGCCAGCTACTGTACTAAACACTAAACGATCCTAAGTTACCGAAACTAATTCAGTCTGTTGTGAAAACTTAAACAATTCGATTGCCAATGTTGACCACACTCAAGTCCAATAAGTTAACTCAATCACAATAATTCAGTTGGCGTTAACGTTTACACACTACTTGACCATGTCCAAAAGCACATTCCAAACACACCTCACGTGCCGCCACTTAATTGTTTATGAAGTGTGTTTGAGTGTGAAATATAAGTAAGTCAGCCTGCGCGATAGGCTATTTATTTACTGTTTTTTGCGTTTGACAGTTATGCGGTTGACAGAGCGGAAACGGAAGTTGCTGCGTGGGTTTTCGATAGAGTTCTTTTGTAAGGAGTTTCAATGGGAAATTTAATTGTAGGCCTTTTTTATTATTATTAATTTATTAAACACACTTTTTTATTGAGTTTTTGAAAAATGTTTTTGATTTTATCTCAAACTTTATAGGTATAATTATTAACTTTTTTATGGTATAATCTTAGTTTATTTTTTTATTTATTTTTATTTACTGTTAAAGAAGTGAAATTTTTCGTTATTATTTTGGAATCTAATCAGAAAATAATTTTATTTGCTTGATATTTGAATTCAGAATATTGTTTACATTTTATGTAATTTAAAGTTTAGTTGATATTGTTTTTGTTGCCTTTGTTATACATCGAAAGACCTATCCGCATGATTTCTAAATTGTTCGCTTATTGGATGCACGCGTGTCTAGCGAGTAGAAGCGGTTCAACCGCTGTTTGCGACCGGGACAACAACACCGAATACACAACAACACAACACTACACAACAGGCTGGGCACGAGTACTTTCTGCGTGGCTGTCGTGTCGCCAAATGCCGTTAACCGACGGGAACGCTTTGCAGTTGGAGTAGTTTAGAGAGGAAAACAGCAATAGCAATAGCAACAGCGAGGACAACAAGAACAGCAGGAGTCGTGGTATATGGGAGTGCAATGGCAACAACAACTGCAATAACACACAACACAATAACAAGAACAAGAACAACAACAATGCCGTACACACAACCGGCTCATATACAACGAACGAGCGTCGAGCCGAGGATCATAACGACTTGTACATAACACGAAGTCACGGCCCGAGAGGCGGCCGCTGCACAGCAAGCAGCAAAACAAAACACAGCACAAAACAATGCAAAATACAACAGCAGCATCGGCAGCGGCAAAGTGTAACTAAATAAGATGCAACGGCTGCAGTAATGGGCGAGGGTGGTGAGAGGGGGGGGAGGGGGAGGGGGGCTGCAGCAGCCACCATCCGCCCACGCTGCCCGCTGCCGGCAGCGCACGACGAACGAGCGAGCTGAAAAGACCGAGCGAGACTGACGGGACAGCCAAGGAGACGCGCAGCCAGCGAGCTTTTCGTCTGTCCACGAAGCACTTGGCCCGACTGCACCCGACAATCAGAGAGCGAAAGCGAGAGACAGAGCGCGAAATGTGAACGAGCGAGTGCGCATGCAAAAAGTGAGCAAAAAAACGCATTGGGAAACAAAATAAAATACAAGCAAAACAATATAAACAACAACAGCAACAAGGGCAATAGCAGCTGCAATGTGCAATTAATGCTCCCAAAAAGAGAGAGAGAGGCAGGCAACTGCAGGCGCCGCCTGGTTGGCTGTTGCATACTTCTAGGCTGGCATGGTGTGAGTGTTGGCATTATTGTTTGTAAACTACATACAACAATACAATAAGCAAGACATGCAGTCGGGGAAGGGGGATCCAACGGTTAGCTGGAGCTGGAACATTCGCAGCTACCGTTTACTTGGCCGCAGTACATATGTATGAACAAATTTCGGCGCATGGCATTTGATTGTGCTGCCTATAAAAGTCAGTTAGGCTATGTGCTTGAGCTCAGTTGAATTTCAACTACCAGCCTTTGGACTTCGTTAGAGTTTGTCTCCTTCTCAACGCTGCGAGTATCAGCAAATAGATAACAAAACAACCGTTGTTGTATTTATTGTGGTCATCATCAAAGCCCTGGAGGGAATTTCGAGTTCTTTGCCAATAAACGGTAAGACTCTTGGATCCCTGCGACAGCCCCTGGCTCACAGAGGTGCGTATTATGGTGTTTGTTTATGTGTATGTGTGTGTGTGACTTTCCGTCATAAGTTCGCGATAAGATGAATAACTGTTGCTAGTCTTAAACGAAGGTTATTTGGGGTGATAACATCCGTTTCTGGAGTTAATAAAACCATTATGCATTTTACAATTGGTTTAATATGTTGATTATATGTTAAGAGTATTCAAATTTTAATAAGATCTATATATCAATAATTTTGCAATATTAATTTTTTTCACTTTTTAAAATTTATCAACTTCACACTAATACTATCACACTTTAAGTTCTTTATAGTTCCTAGATATTCTATCTCCCAAAAGTGTACTAAAAAATTAACACTATAAAAAATCATATTCTATAATATATTATTATTATTATTATTATAAGCTACTAACCAATTTTTGTTTTTGTTAAGACACATTGAAAATAGTACGTTGGGTTTGTGCCATGAAAGCTGTGCAATTGAAGCTGGAGACTTGAAATTTGGAATATATACTCGTTTATACCCACGTCATAAAAAGGGTTAAGATTTTTTAGATACGCCTACTAGGGGCGTGGTAAATCGATAAAATTGGTATATCTCGCTTAGTTTCGAAGTTAGAAAAATATTTCCCTCAGTTTTAAGGTTAGATACATACATTTTTTTCTGACAGATAATTGACCTCTTTTAAAGTTTTTTGCCTACGTACCAGAAATCACAAAAATCGATAATTTCACAATATCGAATCTCCAAGCAAACATTTTTTTTTTCGAACGGATCGATTGCCACTAGTTAAATTATTAATATTATGCAAATTATATAGAGTCTGAGATGTACTCGTTTATTAGAATTGTGCACTATAAAAGGCACACATTCTTTTTATTTAAACCGATTTCACTATCAATATGCTATCTTATTTCTACTCTCTTACAGATTAATAACAGCGATCGCTTTGCGAAAAGCGCCAAGTGCTTGAATTAAGAACCGGCTTTAAAGCCAAGTCCAATTTTTGTGCGTCAACCTTTAGTTCGCACAAAGCGAGCCTACTGTAAGTAGAACTACGTTAAAATGACATCAAAGAAGAATGGAAAAATGGCCAATGAGTTCCGCTTAAATGCGGCAAATAAAAAGCCAAATTTAATGGGCCAGAAATTGAAAATTTTGAACAACTAGTAAACCTTAACCATCAAAATAAAACCTTATCAAATATGTAATCAATAGTAGGGCAAATATGTAGCCAATGAAAATATGTAACCACAAGTATAGATATATGTTAATATGTGCTTAAGCAGTCACATAAACAGCAATGCATAGGTAGGCGACTAATGGTATTAGATGTAAGATAAGCCATCGATAAAAATACACATGTACTGTGTCGAACCCAAACGAACCTCCGAATATAATGTTGATCAAACCGTATCGTCCGGCTTAAATTTTACACAACTGTTCTCCCAGCGAGAGCTAAACATTGGCCAGGTCCGATCTATCCGGGGCTTGTGTTCCGCTTGCCAATTACAGCCAGCCAACAAAATTATCCGAGGAAATTCGAAAGCGTTGTCTGACTTTTGAAAACGCGTGCGCGCCGGATATATAGAAACAATATTGGCCAGGGTCCGGACCTTTGCCGTAACGCGATATACGAGCCGTGCGTCATGCGGCTGTCGCCCCTCGCGTCGGTTGGGCGGGTGGTGGGTAACATTGAAGTTACACGATGGGATTGCGTCCGTAAAATATTCCACATGTATTTATGTCTTTGGCTTAAACACATCTGCATGCTGCATGTGCATGCACGTTTACCAAATATCCGAATTCTTATATGCATGGAATTTTGTCAAGTAAATTTTTTTTTATTTTTTTTTAAGTTTTTACATTCTAGAATTTTGTTTTATTATTTTATAAGTATAAGAACATTTCTAAACATGAGAAAAAATTCCTATTTAAAAAAGGTAATCCCACAGTATCCAAACATAAGACTTTGTTATTTTTACATTCATTAAGAATGTCTAAAGCGCATTAATTTCAATTTAGATTTACATTCCCATTTATGCAATATTGAAATCAAAAAAGATACATATTCAATTTATGAATATTTCGTAAGGAAGTGTTAAATTTTTTTAAACAATCTGGTACGAATTCTATCCCGCTTGTACTTGGAATCCAAATTTTATTATATTTTTTTCCCCAAGTCAATATATTTTATACGTGAGCACACACATTTAACCAGATAAAACAGTATGTATCATTGATCAGATGTCTCTTCCTAAGTATAGAAGTAGCATATTTTGAAACACTGCTTGATTAAGTTCGCTTGATTTAAGATTCTGTTAAGAACTTTACGAATTTTTTTGTCCGTTTTTTGCAAACCAACTTCACCCGCTTGATAGCCGCATTTTTGTTTGGAAACCCTTAACGCAAACCTTGTTAACGCTTCTTGCTGTCGACAACGTCCACCAAGAAATGCATATTTAGTCAAGTGTTAATAATGTGGTTGCCTTCCCTTGGGCAATCCAAACCACCCACACACACACACATACACATCGGTGGTTTGGCAGAGGTGCAAGCGTGCGTTAAAGCAAAAGAAAGCACAAGAAACAGAGACAAACACACACAAAGCAAACAAACAAAACACCGAAAGGGAGGCCAACAAATGGCTGGCAGGACTACGACTGACACGTAGGATTTAAAACAGAGTATGGGTGAGCGGTGAAAATGAAAAGCATAGGATAACTTGCCTGCGTCTGTTTTGCCAGGGCTGGGTTTTATATTTCGTCGTTTTCAACTGGCGCCTGTGGGAGTGAGATAAATAAATATAAAAAAATTAAAATCAAAATGAAGAAACGAAAAAAATTGCAATAATAAAAACAGCGAAAATGCATAACTAAACAGAAGAAGAGATCGCACACACAGAGTTCAAGTTCGAGTTTGGGGCTGCTGTTAATTTTGTTATTTAAAATGTTGTCTGAGATTCGCGACGTTTATTTATTTCCGCATTGCAGCGGCCTTTTTTCCTTCTTTGCATTTCAAAAGTCGTTTTGTCTCTGGCGGCGTCTTGGGTGCCATTGTTATGGCCAGGATTGGTGTGGGGCAGCTTGATTTTTATGCTCGGGCCTGCATGGAGTTGATAATGAAGTTTTTTTGCATGGATTTTTAATTTGGTGGCGCATAATTATAATCGCGTGAAGAAGCCCGCAGTCTGTGTGGCCAATTTGCACACAATAAACAGGAGAGAGTCAGTCAAGATGTATCTGACAGATACTTTTCGTGGCGCGTCACGTAGTTTCAACGTCAATTGGCCAAAAAGTTATTGCCCAGGTGAATTGACAGGCGGCACACTGGGCGCACTCGCACGGAAATTTCAGTGACAATGGCCAGGGTCCAAACCGCACAGCCGGAGTCCGAGCCAACCAAGCGTGAGCCGAAGGCATCTTTCGGATAGCCGCAGGCGCCACCACGACACCACCCACTTGAAATTTATGTGTTAATTTTAAGATGCCTGCGACCCACAGAGTTTTTTCCCAAACGCTTTTTTTATTGCATCGGACGGGGCAGCATTTTTCAAAAAGTTTCTGTTAGGGGTTGTTGGGGGCTCTGGTCCAGGTGCTGCCAGGGTCAGCACTTGGTGGTAATAAATGAGCTAATAATAAGCGAAATGTGCTTTTGAGTGACCCTAAACAATGGCTACGGGTTCGTAGGTGGTTTGAGCTGTTCGGGAGGCTCTCCCGGCATTGCTGTGAAATTGAGTTAAAAAACTTTTCGACGGGCAGCTGAAAAATGCGCAAAAGTGTCGCAAATTCCGTTGCTGACATGAAAAGATTTGTTTATAATTAATTTCTCTCGGGGGTTTTTTTTAAATTTTTATTTTATTTTTTGCTCACCGCTCTGAAACATGTGACGCGGTACGAAATTAATTACGATACCTATGGCCACAAAAAAAGAGCAAGGCAAATAGCAATTAACGGGTAGCCTATGTAGGAATTTGGAAAATATTTTTAATATTTTTGCATTAACGAAATTTGTTTACCCTTAGTAACATCTAAAATTTATGATATTCTTAAATAACCAAAATTGCCTCAATTTAAATTTACAGAGTTTACTTTTTAGTTTATAATTACTATACATATTATATTGTGTCAACTTTTTGCGAACTCGTTTTTTTTCCTATATTCCATATATCCCAACAAAGGTTTTATTATTTTTATTTTATTTCAAAACAACCACTAAGACTTTTTAATTGAAAAAATAACTGAATTAACTACAAATTAAAAAAATGTATAAGTTGTTTTTTCATTAGAAGTTTCGAATCCATTTTAATTTTTTACTTTTAATGGCTGACAAACTTCATGGCAATGTTAAAAGAGCCTGCGCAAAAGAGAAAAAAGGAAATGTTAGACATTTATGACTGTTCCAATATGGCAAGGCCAAGGGGCAAATAGCAGCAGCAACAGCATAAAAATCCGCAAACAAGCTCAATGCCAAAGTGTTGACGAGTTGCGAGTTTTGGTAACAAGGAAAAAAAATTGTAAAAAAAAACCTGTAGCCGCATGTTGTAAATTCCAATCAATTTTGGTAGCTTCTAGGCGGTGAGGTAAAGACCGGACCACTCATTTGTCGGAAAATTGAGCAGACATGCATATCCGCAGTAGCGCAGGACAACGGAAGTGGTCAAGATGCAAAGGCACAAGCAGGCTTCTGTGTCCAGTCCAGTTCAGTTGAGGCCATCAATTAGACTATTTTTTTCGACTCAACCGCTCTTTGTGGCTTTGTCTTAGCGCCAGTGTCTGCAGCATGTTTGGTTAACAAGATGAAGCTGACGGAGCTGCAGGCTATGGCTAAGGACAACGTCATTGAGACAAGCGCCCAGCAAACAAACAAATAAACAACAACAAAGTTGTCTATGAGTCGCTTTCTGTTGTTTTTGGCAGCATTTGCGGCCTAATGGAATTTGGCGCTGCCTAACTGGCAAAAAATAGCTCCGGTAGCAGGGGAATGCGCCTTACAACATGTGGCACATGAGTTGGCGCTGCTGCCCCGAATTGAAAATCGAAGTTAATATGCGCTGCAGACTGTGAAACAAATCATTTTCAAGTTGTTATGTGAAATCGACACGTTTTTCCCATTTTATATTTATTATGAGTATTTTCGATTTTTTTTGGTTTTGATTTTTTTTCAGCAGCTGTTGCAGATGTGGCAGGACATAAGGGACATGGTTGAGGAACCAGTACTGTGTTGGGTCAGGAGGTATAAAAGCTTATAATTTGAGGATATTTCATGTATGTAGGAATAGGCAGAATATAAGTTAAAACAACTTTTAAAATAGAAGAGGGTGTTAACATGAGGGCGATTAAATGTGAATGCTTTAAAAAGTGGTTGCTTGCAAATTATAGCTATTGGAAATTAGAAATCTCACAAACCTAAAAAATATAATAAATGAACTGCATTTGACGGCTAGTTGCTTTCAACATTTTTATATATGTATATTTTATAGCATACAATTTTCTCTAGTTATTATTTAATTGAAAATACAGAAAAGCACAATTCAACATTTTATGAATTTTGATTTATTTAGAGGAAGCTAAGCTATAGTTCTGTGCGTATTATTTTGGCCATGAGTGTATATTGACATGCTGCTGCTTATAGGCAAATTATTTCCAATTTGACGCCTTGTTTACGCAACAAACTCAAACCCGAGCCCCAAACAAATGCAGCCACATTAAATAGCTCTTGCAGCGGGCAAAGCTCAACAAGGTGCTCGAGTATGCAAAACAGGACACGCATAAAAAATGCGTTAAGGCAAGCTATTTTGGCAGGACGCCTTCGTGATGCCGCACCAAATAGCATATAGAACACATTATCATTATGCTGATGCGCCAAGGAGCTAGTCTACTGGGTGGGGAGGCAGCTCTGATCCTGCAGCACATAAAATTAGCAAGGACGTGCGAGCAACGCGACGCTGTTGTTGATAGCCTGCCTCATTATCATAACATTTTGTGCAAACGTTGGCAGTTTTCGAAATTTTCTTTTTTTATTTTGTGGACAGGGATTGATGTACATGTGTGTGTGTTTTTGTCTTCCTTAATGCATGCCCCTGTTGTGTATATGTGTGTGTGTGTGAATGTGGCGAATATATGTACATATGTATGTGTGCAATTGTAGCTTACCAGGCGTGGACATATGTTCCTCGTTGTTGTTGTTGTTGTTGTTGCTGCTGACCACCTGTTTGGCATCTTTTGCGCTCCTGCGATGCAGAAGCCGCTGCAGCAGCCTCGTTGCCCGAACCGGAAGCCGACAGCTCTTCGGTGCCGGCTATTGTTGTTGTCGTCCCGACTGTCGGCGTTGTTGACGTCGTCGTTGTTGTTGTTGTTGTTGCAGTGAGCGTAGCTGCAGCCGTTGTTGTTGCCCGACGTTCTTGCATTGCAAAACTTAACAATATACACCTACATATAATATATACACTATGTACGCATAAAGATTAACTTAATTCACTACTAAGGCATCGCCTATCACGTTCGCTGGCCGCGATTGTCAGCTAATTGCACATTGCAGGACATATTTGTACTCTTTGTTGTTGTGTGAAAGCGCGTCAAAGTTCCCACAGCTGCCGTTGCAACATTTTGGCCCGCTTCCTCTAAATGCAATTGTTATTACGTTTGTTTATTTGAATTGGCAAAAACGCGCAATAAGCGTATAAATATTAACAAAAATATGTGCACAATAGAACTTTTATTTTGCTTGCGAGAGCGCTGGGCCCAGACAGCTGTGCGCAGGGCTGCATCGGAGGCAGTGTTGCCACCAGTTGTGCATTTTGGGCGCGCAAAAGTACTTATTTCAAATGCTGTCTGCATGTAATCAATATTGTGTGGCATGTCTTGGGCTTATGCAAATGTTGCTTGCTTATTTCTTTCCCCCTAGAGATTTTCATTTACTTTATCGTTTTGTTTTGTCGCAACTTTTATTTGCACTGGCGAAATCGTAACGACTGCTGGCGTTGATTTTTCATTTGGGTGCCATTTGTTATCCTTGTAGTTGTTGTTGTTATCCTTGTTGGGTGGTTGGAACGCACTTTGAAATTTCCATAATTATATGCATCAGATGGCAGGTGGTTGGAGCGGCTGCTGAAGACGTTGTGCAAAGCTCGAAACAATAACGCTAAGAAAACAAAGCAATACATAAGCAACAAAGCAATAAAAAGGAAATTCCGCGAGTGTGTATTTTTGTAATTTTTATGGCAGAATAAACCTGCGCCAAGTGTAAATATTGACAGTTTTTAAAAGCGAATAAATAATAAAGCAAAAATGCAATACAAAACAAAATGCGTAAATTAATTTCTTTTGTTTATTGAGGGTATCTGTTGGCCAGATTTTGTGGGTTATTTCATTCCAGATTGTTCCGAAGGTAAGCAGTGTCTGATTTTACAAATGTGTCTGCGGAATGACACGTCTTTTGGGCCAGCGTCGATCAACAGGGGATGTAGCTCAGATGGTAGAGCGCTCGCTTAGCATGTGAGAGGTACGGGGATCGATGCCCCGCATCTCCAATGGATGTACCATTTTTTGTACAAATACATTTTTTTTATTTGATAATCGAAATAATAAAAAAAAAGGTTTTTTATAAGTATACAAATTACAATTTGATTCTTGCTTTTTGGGTTAATGTTTTTGTTGTATAGGTAATAAACATAAAGGGAAAAAATGTGAGTTGCCTATCGCATCTCTAATGTGATCTTAGTGCCAACGCTATGTGCTCTGAGGTGATTTGGATGGTTCAACCATACTTTCGAAAATATCTTATAAATTTTCAATCTAAAATTTCAATCAATCAGATTTATAATCTGTATACTAAATTGGTCATGGCATCATCCTGTTTATTCGCCAATATTAACGATATTACAAGCACATTACAAACCCACAGATTTAGGAAAGTTTTATTAATTTATTGGAATGTTAATGAGCTGTGTGTATGTTGAAGCCGGCCGATTTAGACAACTGTAGTACATTACTCCCATAGCAATTATCTGTTATAAACAGATTTGTGCATGAAAAACCGAAATATACCGCTTTGGCAATGAAATTGAAAAGTTGCTCTATTTCCAATTGATTTTAAAGTTGTTGACAGATTTGTGTTATAAAAACAGTTTTTTATTAATTGTGAATTTATTTTAGAGTAAAATAGCCTAAAACTTAAAAAAATAAAAAAAAACATTATGAACTACAATTGTCCTTTGGAGATGCGGGGCATCGATCCCCGTACCTCTCACATGCTAAGCGAGCGCTCTACCATCTGAGCTACATCCCCGTTGTTTTTGGATCTAGCTAAGTGGTCAATAAGCGGTAAAAGCGCAACTCGAGTGGTTTTAAAAATAGATTGGTATGCAAGCATTTAAATAAATGACCATGGTCAGCGTTTCTTAAAGTCAACGGTAACTGAATTAAACGACAAAGATATTTTAAAGCGTGATGTCGAATACTAAATACTCTTTTAGTCAAAAAGTAGATGTTAAAATTAATAACATTGGCACTGGACCTTTGGGAGTGTTGCTTATCATTCCTATTTTGACCGATTGTTTCTAAAAATGATTGTTATAAGTATATTTGTTATGTTAAAAAACAAAAAAGATTTTGGTCAGACAATTTAAATTAATATCAATTGTTAAACATTAACAATATTTGTCAAAATACTTTTGTTATTTTAAAATTTATATTTTCTGTGTTCGCTGATGACTGAATGTAAACTTAAAATTTCCTATTAATTTGTATGTTATTTGTAACCCGTTGCATATCTCTTGACATCATTATAAGACCCTATTCTAGAGTATAAAAATACACACAATTGGTCACGTAGTTTCAGGGCTTAACAACTTTCGAAAGTGCGCCCAGGGCTTTATTATGCATGATCAGACGATTTTATTATGCAAGCAAACAAAGTAGTTTTTGACAAAGTGGACCAGTTTACTAAACTACACAGCGACGAGGAAAACAAAAAAAAACTGGTTCCAATTTAACTTATGAATACTATTTGACGGTGATCGAACAAAATGTAATCTGGTTGCTCAATAGCTACACAGCGATAATGAAAAGATAAGATAGGAAACAGTTTATATTGCTTATGTTATATTGATTTAATATAAAATAATAAATAAATTGAAAAAAGTTATATGGGCTCAACCGGGATTTGAACCCGGGACCTCTCGCACCCAAAGCGAGAATCATACCCCTAGACCATTGAGCCTCATGCATTTAGAGGCGCCAGGTAGTGTTCAGAAGCTACAAATGATCACTAGCAATTTAAACTAGCCAAAAAAAAACTATTTATTATGCACCCAACCAGTTTTAGTTTAAAAATGCATGACCCTTTCTTAAAATCCAAGGTTGAATCCATAAAATGTGCCATAAATCAGTGCATGACATTTGCTTGCTTTGAAATAGGACTATTATTTCGGCCATTTTCGACTGGGGATGTAGCTCAGATGGTAGAGCGCTCGCTTAGCATGTGAGAGGTACGGGGATCGATGCCCCGCATCTCCAAACAGTTTATAATAACTTTTTTGTTTAATAATTATTTTCCTTTTTGTGTAATTAACTGCGACTGTGCACATAATTTCCAGTTTAATGCACTCGAAATGGACGGCAATTATTTGCATTAGCGTTTTGCGGCCGCACTCCTGTGGCTAAGTAAATGAATAGAATGAAGGGGTGGGCAAATTCTCGAAGGGTAGCAGCAGACAAAAAGATGGCGACGAGAGGCTGAAGATTAGAAGTATGAAATAAAGGTAAATAACTAGAAAGTTGACTTCGAAAAATATACAAATTAAACGAATCAGTCATTTTGTTTTATTTATAAAGAATGTTTTTTTTTTATTTATATATAACACTACTAAAATTGAATCATTGTGATAATATTCATATTTTTTAATTGTTTATACTATAAGGGAATTCCCAATCACGACTTTTAAAATAATTCTTTATATTCTTACTAACGTTTTTTTTACAGTATCTACAGACCCACAGCCTTTGGCCACGGCCATCAGCCTAATGGAAGAACACTCGAACCCAGTTTCGCAATCGGAATCCGCAACCTGCTCAAATATTTAATTATTCATAACTTTAAACAATCACAGCGACGTCAGCGTCATGCCATATAACCTCGGGGCTACCCCAGACTTTCCTCCTCCCCGCAGTCAAAATGCCTTTCACGTCTCAACAAACACAACATACAATACAAGGGATCCTTGCGACAACCCCGCGACTGTTGTTCTACCTCCTTTGGCTGCCTGGCTGGTAATAACATTGTCGTAAAATCATGTTTGGCTTATCGTTATCCCAGCTGGGGAGCTGAGGCCAGGATGCGGCAACCCAGGATGCCAGGATGCGAGGATACGAGTCGCGCACGCTGCATTTAAATGCCGCTGAAAATGGCGTGAATTATAGTGGCGTAGGTTAAATGCCGTTGGACAGGGACATAAACTACAACAACAAGAGAGAGAAGGAACCCTTTCGCTTTTGACAGGACTCCAGCCTTTGGATAGATTTCAAAAATGTTGAATCTACGCAAAAGTTTTGCCTGTCGTCTGCTTTTAATTTTTGTAAAATTATTTGCATTCGTTTACGAGAAGCTGACAAACAAAGTTTACTACTTGTCCTGCTCCTGTGGTGTCCTGGCGCAGCTCTGGCATTGCCTTGCCTGTTTTCTTGTAATTATCGCTTTTGTTTGTTAGTTGAACTTTTGCCAGGTCTGCCCGCCGGCCAACATACGAAATTAGCGCGGCAAAATTACTAAACAATATTTGCCAGGACTAGCGTCCTCAAGACGCTCTTGCTGCCGCAAAGTAGGCAACATATTGTCCTTGTCGTTGTCGTAATTTTCTAATTGGCCAAAAAGTTACTGCCAAGTTTTCTCGCCAGCCAACCAACAAGATTTGTGCTTAGTTTCGGCTGCTAATTCAATTTTAATGCTTGATTTCATATTAATTGAAAAGTAAATTTTGCTTTTCACCAAAGGGTTGAGCTTGCAAATAGAGGAAACAGGTTTAAGATAGACAATGCATATTTAAGGAAAAACATTTTTTGAGCAAGCCTTTCATTAAATTTTTTTCTTTTTTTCGTTAAATAAAATATAGAAAAAATAGTTTGAATTAACTTCACATAATATTCCTAATTGCGTCTATATATATCTTAGTTTTTAATATTTTCGAAACTTGCGCTTATATTCAAGAATTTGCAATTTAATATTTGTGAATAATTATGAATTATTATATTGTAAATTGTATATTATTATTCGGAATTTAATTATCATTTACATGTACATTTTTTTTTTATATTAAAATGCGTTTCAAAATAATTTATAAATATGATTTTTCGTATATAATATAAACATAGGAAATTTTAAAATTATTTCAGAAGGATAATTAATATTTTAATAATTATAGTAAATTTCTCATTTGATTAATTTTTTCCATATTCCATTTATGCATTTATTACGCCCAAAAGAAACGTTTACTATGGCTATTATGGCTAATCCTGAACCTATCCTTAACCCATGGCTTTGGTCTTTTGGCCAATAATTTGTAAACGTTGCCTAACGTTTATTAAACTAATAATTTACATGGACACACATTGTCGTTAAAAACAATTTCGTGTGCAGAACACACAAAACCTCTGAGATTTATAAGCTGGCAGCAGTCAGAGGACCTATCAGAAACCGAGTCATAAACATATTTAGAGCGATAAAAAGGTCAGCACCCCTGGCACCCCGTCCACACCCTCGTCCTGGCCCTACCCCAAATGGCCGCTGTGCTCTCAGCTCTGTTCTAAGCTGTAAGTAAACTTATTGAATGTCTTAAGTTTTTTACATCTTCCCGTTCGCATTTGAACTGCCTTCTGCTTGTTTTCATTTCATTTTTATGACAACGTTTAGAAATTCTTGTACATATTTTGCTGGCTGCTGCTGCTGTTTGTCTTTCTTTTGGCTGCTTTTGGCCACATTTAGCGCTGCCCCCACCGTATTGACATTTGATCTTTATTTGGGCATGGTCTGCACCCCGATACGAGCACGCGTATGTTGACTGTGTCGCTTTGTCTGTCTGCAGGCATCTTTTTATGACTCGAGTGTGTTTGCCTTTTGGCTTTGTGCCTGCCATAAAGAAAGCACAAAAAATGGAATTCAGGTCTTAGAAATCAAACTTCTTCTTCATCGTTTGGGGGCACCAATATGAGGTCATCTGTTATGAACGCGCGCTCAACTGGCTTAAGAAGCCTTTAAGCAAATACAAGTTTGGGTTTCCTTGGCAAATGCTTTGCCTGTGTCTTTTGGTGACAGTCGAATTTGTTGGAGTTTTGAACTTCAAAATCATTTTTTGCTTTGGGAAATAAAGTTGATGTTAAAGTTAAAGATATTTTTAAAAATATGCTATATGTATGCAGATATAATATGCTGCAAAAACAAGAAAATATTTCCATTTCTTATTAAAATTAAACAAAATTATAAAATGCTTTTTTATATATATAATATGCATTATTTTCCTTTTAAATTTAAAATAATATTACGATCAGAGGTTCGAAACAAAACTTCGATTTATTGATGTTAAAAATCAGGTTCACCAACCAAATGTCAAGGTGCGAAATTGGTTCCAATCGTAAGCCAAACCATAGTGAAAGTGTCATTTTTTATATCTTTTCAGAATTAAAATATATGTATATATATAAATATATATTCTACATTCTTCTTCGTGGTGCCGAAAATAACTATTTCTAATAATGTTATTAAGCTTCTGCTTTAACTTGAACTCCATCTTAGCCACTTGTTTCAATCACAAAGGTTACCCGCCATTAAAAATAAATAACTACTATTCATAACCCTCTGCTCAAAAACCCAAACACACACAAGACGTCTTAATCAAATCAGAGCAGCTAAATGGCTGCAGATACCCTCATAAATATGTCAATTAATGGCACGCCCAGGCAGAGGCTGTGCTTGCCTCTTATCTCAATGCAGACATAAACGCCGTGATATCAATTTATGTCAACGTAAATGGGGCTGATTGTGGGACTAAGACTGGGACTGGGACTGGGACTGGTCCTCGCTTAATATATGCGCAGCCACTTGACTGTCCGGGAACATGTGTCAGCGAATCTTAAGCGGAGCTTATGTAACTATTAAAAGGAGCAGACAAAAACGGCACATGTCCCTGTCTGGTGTCCTTTGCAACGACAACTAGGCAAACAAATACAGAAGAGTGTCCCACACATGTTGCTGGCGCCGTTGGAGCGGGGGTAATTAGTTTACTACACGCTCGAGGCGTGCCCGATGCGAGGACAGGGCTGCCCGCACATTTGTGGACCTGCCCCACTTGCAACGAAAATATCTTTGGCGCTATGAATTATTCAGACTATGGGCAAAAACTTTGACCAGCTGGTTAAAGGTTGAGTCAACCGCAAGAAGGCAACCGCAAGTCGAAGAAGATGCGGCACGGATTTCATTTCTGCCAAGTAATAATCATTGTGGAGCTCTTAAACGCAGATTACTCATACGCATGGTTGCCGGCGAGCATTCATTATTTAGCTGCAAAGTCTGACAGCTCAATAAAGGAATGTTGCTAATGTTAATTGCCTTTGTCCCGCAACGCAATTTGCATAATTTTCTTTAAACAATAAAAATGTAATTTGCCCGTCTCGCATTTTCCATGGCACTTACATATAATTTCTTGTTAAATTCATAATTGTTAATTTTGTTGTGGCCACTTTTGACTTGGTTTTCTTCTTCGCCGCTGCGCTGTGGGCTTAACTTTAATTAAGAGACAAGTTTATTTTCTGGCGACGTTCTTTCGAGGGTGGTTCGGCATTTGCCATAAGGGTGAAAATGTGGCATGAGAGCTTATGCAATGATCAGCAAGATGGAAAAGAGAGCAATTAAGAAGGAGAGCGAACGGGATAAGTAACCATTTAAAAAAATATGCATTTTATGTTAGAATCAAATATAAAATAAACATGTTTATATTTATCTGCATTTACTTTATGACCTTTTCTCTTTTCAACTGTCGACAACATCTGAAATATATAAAAAACAAAAACGTTTTAATTTTTGTAAGATATCTCCTAACATCTAAGCAATATCAGACAACTATAGCATATAGCACCAGGTGCAATAATAATTAAAAAAAATTAATTTGTTCATGAACTTTTTTTTTATGGTATTATTTCTTTGTTATCGTATATAAATAATATATGTTAAAAAAATATATAAAAAGATTGTTAAAAATTATAAATATATTTTCTCTCTGAAGCACACTAGGTTGACATATTGCAAATATTATTAAAAACCGAGCATCTTTAACTCAACTGAAGGACTTTCGTTGCCCAATGTGGACCAGAATAATTTTTTCACACAACAGTTAAAATTAATGGTTTACTATTTGCACAACAGCTGCGCAGCATTTGGTTATTCAGCTGCCAAATTTGACAACTCAAAAAAGGTAAGCAACCATTTTGCAAACTCTACTTGCCCCACACAAAGCAACAACATCAGCAACTCGAATGTTGGTAAACACAAACCTTTTGTAACTCACTCGCGACTGTTTCCAGTTGCTCCCCCAGTGCCCAGCGCCCAGTTCAGAGTTCCATATCCATTGTCGTAGCGTTGGACCGCGCTGTGACATATGAGTCGAATATGTTGCAAATTCAATATTTGCCAGCAATTTTGCAGCATTTCTTGTTGTTTTTTTGGCGACGTTTTTCCACTTTTTTTTTTGTTTTTACTTTTTCTGGACATGTGTCGAAACGGCAGTTGTAACAAGCAAACAGGGCCACAACAACAACAAAAACAAAAACAACATTGATTGTGCATGGAAAAAATGTGTAAAGCAAATAAAAGTTAAAAGCATTTGATGCACCGCACAGAAAAGATATATGTATAAGATACTATAAAATTATAGCATATGGTAAAAACTCTGTTTACCCTTTTTAAAAATACTTACTTTCTTTTTTTTTTTTTTAATTTTTCATTCACAAATTAAAAGTCGGGAGAACAAAATATATTTCAAAATCTGTTTAAGTTATTATTTTTTCTTTTAAGAAATACAAAATTTCGTTTTATATTTTTAAAACAATTTCCCAGATAAATAGTGTCTAAAATTAAAATATTAAAAAATCAAGAAAATGTGTAATGTATATAAATAGTTTATTTATTGTGCAAATATTTATAAAATCTTATATGCATTTTATTAAAGCAATGTATTAAAGTGTATTAATATTTTTAAAATTATAAAAAAAGGTTGTGTCTATATTTAAAATTCTGAAAATGTTTATATAATATTTATATAAATATGTGCTTACAGAAATCTTAAATTATTAGTTTCGTAGATTATTAAAATTATTGAAATTATTAAAATTACATAAATTAATTTTGTAATTATCAGATTGATGATTTATTTCTGACAAATCCCATCAGAAAGTTGGAATACTCATTCACTTCTGAATAATATTTTCCCATACTGTCGCAGCGTTTGTTGGGCAAATGTGTTGCCTGCTTTTTGGGTGGGCCACATTTCCGCTCTCCTTTGGCCACACTGGCCGCAGGGCAACTCTGAAACTGACCGCCCGGGACGTTTATCCGCCTGTCCTTCGCCCCGTCTGTTCGCCTGTAAACGTGTGCTTTGTTTAACGAATCGTGCAAATGCGGGTGGAACTGGAATGCCTGCCGGGAAGCGCTTCGAAGCAGTTTATTTTTCACATTTTTGTGCATTTATTTGATTACGCCGACTGTTTTATTTTTCAATAAACACGCATAAAGCGGACAAAAAAAAAAATTTGAAAATGAAAATCCCACAACAACACGAAGGATATGAAACTGGCGCCGCTCATTAAATTTTGATTGTTTCTTGGTCATAAAAATCACAGCAAAAGTTGTAACTGTGCACAGCAATCACGCAAGTCGCGACCAACTACAGCAACAACGATAAGCAACAACAAGCACAACAACAAATTATGTTGATGGCTTCATAATAGCCAGAGCTAGGACCCCTGCCCTTCCCCATTGAAACTTTGGCGTCTAAACAGCAGAAAAACTGACTTCTGACTGGCTGAAATCGCTTTAGGCATTCCGCAAATGATGATAATTAGCCGAAAAACCGCCAGAAAGCGACCAAAAAGTAAAAGTCAAATCAAAAACTAAACAAAAGTGCCGAGGAAATTGCCCAACTGCAGAAGTCTTCTGGGAGGAGTGTCAGTCAAGTCCCAATGTGAAAATTAACTTGTAAACGCTTACAGCCCAACGAGAATTGGAGGGGGCAGGAATATACCAACACCAGGACCAACACCTACCGTGACCAGGAGGCGTCTCCTGGGACTCTGGGCTAACGATTTACAATCAAGCGAAGCGCCAGCGTCAAAATAAAAACTTTTGCATTTTATTTCGACTTTTGATATTTGCGGAGATTTCTTGCTCGCTACTTTCGAGTGCGATTAAATTTGTTTTAATGGTTTTTGTTCTGCGCTCGGCGGGGGCGTGAGGCCCCCACCCCTCCCCTGAAGTGTGGGTGCAACGCTTGAAGTTTGTTTTTTAATGGCCGCAGTTTTGGTGGAGCACTGCGGTCGCTGTGGCTTTCTAATTGCCGCCACAACAACAAACCATTTAAGGGCGTTAAAGGTTTTGGGAATTCCCTTAAAAAATCGAAAGCGGAAGGGATTTGTGTAAATTATACAAAGTTGTCTTTAATGTGTTTTGTTTTCCTTAATAATATATTCTTTATTTTAAAAGGAAGTTTTTTTAAATCTGTAATGTATATATATACATCCATGATATATATAAACGATGTTAAGCTTTCAACCAGAATCAAATATGAAAGGTTTTCTCAAGCCTACACAGAAACCTTTCAAAGTGTATAGCTAATTTAAAGAATATTTTTCTTTTATTAATTACATAAATTACTGCCTCTTAAAATATATAATATATTATTAAAGTGAAGAAAACACATTAGGAATATTTTTTGTACTATTTTCTTAAAACTGAAATTGAATAGCTTACTCTTTCTCTTAAGGAGAAAATATGTTGAATTTAAGCACAGGTATAAGCAACAGAGAAGGTTAAATTAGCATCGCAGAATCGGTTTATTATTTGGAATAAATAAATATTATAATTAAAATTTTCAGCCAAAAAAGGTATTCATTAAACTCCTTTACTATTAATTAGATTCTTAAATTATTTAAAAAAATTCCATGTCAAGCTAGCAACTAAAACTATAACGAGCAAAGTTAAAAGGAGTCAAAAAGTAAATACTAGATTTTTGCCTTTAAAATGCTAAATGAATTAAAAAAAAAAAATTCCCTTTGTTGTTCTATCGCTAAATCCCACTTTTTAGTTTTGGCTGCTGGCAAACAATAAAAGTGAATATGTGTAGTTAAATAATTTTGCTATCAACGCCGTCACACGCTGTTCGGTTTGCCCAGCTTAAGGACATCCCCCACCGCAAGCGCACCTTTGTCACTGAGCAAAGCTTATTTCGAGTTTTAGTCCTGTCCCTGTTCCCGGCTGGATGTGGTCCAAGTAACTATACCATTTAAGCTGCTTTGCGCAAGTTGTGCGCCATTTGATAGCCATGGAGAATTGACCAAGTACGCAAATGAATTTTATATAAATGTATTTTCATATACACAAATAAAAAAGGCGACCTTTTTATTTTTATGGCAGCCAACTAACAAGGTTCAGTGGCCGTTGACTAAATCAAGCAAGGATTTGCGTTTATCACAGGCCAGCCAACAGTTATGTGTCGCCTCTGCCGCTTGTGTCCCCGTCCAGGGGGCACCTTTGGCGACAGGAAATTGAAAATTTCCACAGCAGCAGCGGCAAGTGAGTGCGTGGCATGTGTGGCATGTCAGCGATTCCAGCGCAAGCGAACCCAGGGGCCAATAACATTTACGCTAATTTGATAATCTGCACACGCACAAGGGTTGCGCAACGGCCAAAACATTTGCATAGCCAAGCAGTTGGCCAAGAGCGGGGGCAGCAGTAGGGGAACCATAACAGACGCACCTAATTGGCTGCAATGGCACCCGAGGGAGTTCTGGCCGGGACTCGCCGTAGCTGTTGCTGTTGCTGTTGCTGACCAGGCCAGCTGCTTATGGCATGCCAATGCGGACTGTTTCCAATCCCTTTTGCATTATCAGCGCGTTATCATCGCATTCTTTTTACTCTTGAGCGCGTCCGGCTTTTGGCTGGCAAGTCTCTTGCGGTCAGCGAGTTTGAGTTTATTATTTGGGCTTTTATTTTATGCTGGCTTATCTATTTTGTTAATGCTCGGCTGTTGTTGCTGTTGCTGTTGCGAAAGCTGTTTTTGCCACGCTCGCCTAAAATCGTCTTCGTAATCGCTTTTACACGCTTGACTTCAGTCCGAATTAGCTGCGGGTTTTTGGATATTTGTTGTTGTGGGTCGGTGTAATAAATTAAATATATCTAAATACAATTATTTACTTAACTTTAAGTTCAACTGACCGTCATTTTATTTGTCTTTGTGCTTAAGGCCATTGTGATAAAATGTTTTAACATTTTTGATTTCTTTACCTTGAATTTAAAAAATGTTTTTTTAGGCTTTTTATAAATAGTCCATCAGACTCAATATTAAGCATACACAATGAATAAATAAATTTATTACAATAAATAAATATAAATACAAATTTAATTATAAGCTTACTTAAATATAAATAAATAAATTAATGGTTTCAAATGCCATGTAAATATTAAAAATATAAAATTTTATGAAATTTAAAGCAAATCTTTTTAAATAGTTTTAAGGGCGCATCAAAACCAATTCAACAAATTATAATGTATGTTTGTAAGGTTTGTCCGAGTTCCAGTTCCACACGAATACTTTTATTCAACTGATGTTTTTAAATTTTGAAACCAAAAAAAAATATATATATCTATGATATATATATATAAGATATATATGATAAAATAAGAAGATTTTAAGAACAAAGGTGTTAGCTGTAATAGAAATTATTTTTATTATTTGATTCATTTTCCAATTAAGATCGTTATGCCTCCCTGTCTGATGTGGTTGTAACTGTGTGACTACCGCCCATAATATCGCCATTAGCAGTTTTACTCATATAACTGCCGCCGTTTATCCCGCATAAACGGAAATATCCGCCCACTTGGCGTATGCGCAATCTGCCCCCTTCACATGCATATTTATAAGTTGCTCATACGCCCCATGGAGCATGTGTTTGCCTGAGGTGTGAGTTGGTCTCCCGGTGTGCGACAAGATTTATGCCTGTTTTCTTTTTCTGGCGCTGAACATTTTAACGCCTGCAAATTTGCTAATTAATTAGTTTAAATGTGTGCGGCGGTAAATGTTAGGGATATGGATATGTCTGAACGGGAAAAGAAAAGATCTGAAAATTGAGTGAATTGGCTTATTCATTTAACTAGTAAATTTTAAAAATTGTTCAAAATCAAAGCTGTTTAACCTTTTCAGAAATTCAGAAACACTTGCTGCAACCGCAGCATCCACAACGAAACCCCAACGCAGCGGGTTGTAATTAATGTGTTTTTGAGTGAGTTGGCAACCCCAGATTCGGCAGCGACAAAAAACGCACGCGTTTTTACACGCATGTAATTTGTTCGAAAAAAAAGCTTTGCAGCCCTTTTTTTTGCTGGGGCCTTTTCGCATACTTTGGGGCAAATAAAAAATTAATTTAACGCATGTTTTTCGTGTGGCGGCGCTTTCGTATAATGAAATTGATTTAAGGTTATTAATGCGAGCACTTGGCAAATTCCAGGCCGGCGCTGCCTAAGTAAATGTTTGGCATTTCATAATGCTGCTTCAACCTTTAACGTCAATTTTATGCAAATTATGTTATTTCTGCTGCGGCTGCTGTAGATTTGTGGCCAAAGCAGCTAGGGGGGCGTGTCCGCATCCATGTAGCGACGGGGCGTCGCTGTAAACTTTCTGCTTGAAGTGGGTCTGGGTGTTGTTATTGAAGTTTTTGGGCGTCTCGTTCGCCCGCTGACTGCTCACTGCTGACTTATTCAATAAGCCAAGTTGAAGTATGCCCCACGACTGGTGGCTGTTGTTGTTGCTGCGGCTGCTTAAGTAAATACCGTGTGCGTCGTGCGAGTGTATGCAAAAAGTGCAAATAATAATAATAAAGAGTACTTATTGTTTGATTTATGTGTCTGTGTGTGCACAATGTGAGCGCGGAATGAGCAAATGGAGCTGAACTTGGCTCCAAGTCTCGACTTGCTGAGCTCTGAGAGCAAGCTTCAATGCTGAGCTGTGGCAGCAGGCAACAGGCGGAAGAGCTTAAATAATGGAATAAATGATTCCTTTATATAATAAATATCTATGATGTTAATTGAGTCTGTTTACTTTGTGATAATGGAAAGGTCGGGGTATAACCCAAAAACAAATCAAATTAAAATAGTTTAAGGCAAAAAAAAACTAATTATTTTCTTAAAGACAAAGAGAAAATATAGAAAATATAGAAAATATTGTCCCTATCATGCAAAAATTTACAGATATTTAGACATGTAAATTTCCCGAATCCGAATCTAGCAAGTGCTCGATTTCAAAGTTCCACAACTTTGTTAAAATTTATCCGATTTTCACGATGTTTACAATTTGTATCTTGGTTTTAGATTGATTCTGTATTTAAATGTAATTCGTATATAAAAATATATAATTTTTAGATTTTTTTCCAAAAAAAAAAAGTATATCTTGCTCTTAAAATTGTTCTAATAAAAACTCAGTCAGACTCAAACTCCAACAGACAGATGGATATAGCTATATTGACTCGGCTGTTGATACTGATCAATATATGTATACAAATATATATATTTTTTTGGGTTTCACGGTCGCCTTCCATTCTTTCCTTTCCTTATTGTGTTTGTCGACTGCCTAATTTAAACTCGCTCTGCTTTGCTTTGGCTTAAGGTGTTATTAAACTCTCTCTTTTCTTTCCCCCTCCTCCAGCTCTCACTCTTTCTCTCTCTCGCTCTCCATCTCTCTTTTAAGCCCTGCCATCAGTTGCTACTGATAAAGTCACCTTTATTTGTCAGTCTTAGCCCAACTGGCTGTCAGTTCTCGATGAGACGGAGGCACGTACCATCCACGCCCATTGGCAGTGTCCAAACTAAACCCGAAGCGTTAAACCGCACACACCTATCATGATGTTGTTGCTGTTCTGCCGTCACCTCTAACAAACACCCTCCCACCCACGCACCACCCACGGATCCACGACAGCACGCGGCGGCGGCGACGGGCGCTTGCTAAGTGAGCCATTTATCTTCGCAGGAACCTCAAGCGCGACACACAACAGTCGAAAACATGTAAGAACGTTGCAGTCGGGTGTAATCGTCTGCACGATACTCATTCACAGTGTAATAACAGCTCAAAACATTCGATGTGGGAGATATTGATTTTCGTTGTTTACCCGCCCCAAAATATATGTACAGATTTGATCGATTTTCCACGCCTACAGTGAGCGTATCTAAACAATTGTTTGTGCGATCTTTAGAGGAGGTCATTAGTAATCTGTCTGTAAACATTTAATGTATCTAGGTTTGATACTAAGGAAGATATGTAGACTAAATCAAAGTCCACGCCTCAAAAAAAGCCAAAAAAAAAATCTTAACACTTTATCTGGCCCGGATACATTCCAAGTTTCAAAATTTGCGTGCATTGGACATCGGACATTGCACTAGCCAAAAAGACTCTGTTCACTTCGGGAACCAGTATAACAACAACAATAACAACAACGGCATTTCCTACACGCGTCATCCAATCCAGGCAGACGCCAATAACGCCGCACGGAAAATAAAACGATTTATATGCCGCAATAGCACGCAAAGCAAAAGCAACAACTACGGGACATTTCGGCGCATTTCGCTTTCGGTTTCTGCCTTATCCCAGGACACATCAATTGAACAGCCGCAACAACAACAGCAACATGAAGTAAATGAAACCCCTGAACAAAAAAAGAACTGAAATCGAAGATTGCTATCTTTGACGGCTTGTTTTCCTGCGCCCCAGCCGCCCCTGTTGTGGGCGGGGCAGCCATTATGTATTGGCGTTGAAACAATTTGAACAGCGTCCCCGTCATCGTTGGCAAAACAAATGAAAGGAAGTCGTTTAAAAGTACAAACGGACATTATTTATCGCCCAAACCATTTAGTTGCCGCAACTACCCGAAGAGCATAAAAAAGAAGCTGGCCAAGACCACCCAAGTGGCCGCCAAGTAGCCCCCAGTTTTGTTCGCCTCCCCCTGCCCCAGGCTACTTGCTGTTGCTGTGTCTACTTAGTTGTAATAAATGGAAAAACGTTGAGTCCAACAACTGCCCCCAATTCCGTGCATTTAATTTCGGACTGGCAATTGGATTTTAGCCACAGCTACTAAGACAAGGACAAGGAGCAGAAGGGCGACCAAAATCGATTGATTTTTGCTTGCTCAAGCAGTTCTCGATAGATCCGGATAACAGCAGCAAGTAATTTACAGTTAGTTCCTCGCTTGCCGGAATGGGAACTTGCGGTTCCCAGTTCAAATGAGTTTTGTTTAGTTATTTAGAAAATGGTTTCGCATCCAATAGTAGCTAAAAGGTATAATTGTTATATTTGTAAAGCGGAGAGAAAAATGTATTTAATTTAGATGATTTGTCTAAGTGTTCAGGCATTTAGGGAACTGAACAATGAGGATCCAGGCTCGAATCCCAGGCTAGAATCCCAATAAAATCCGAACATACTACGATCATAAGTTTTTACTCATCAACTGATTCAAAATATAAATAACTTAATATGACCATTTAATTTTATCGAATTTTTATGTTGTGAAGTTATTCTTGACGTTTAGCAAAAAAAATTAGACAGGTTAACACACTCAGAAAAAATACTGTACTGAACTTTTAAATAAAATTAGCTTCGCTTCGTTGTTAAAATTTAAAAAAAATAAATAAAATTCGTTCTTAAATATTTTTAAATTAAGTATAAATCATTCCCACTGGAGTCAGAAAATTTAGCTGGTGAACTTTCTATGACCCCCTATTAAGATCGAGGTAATTACTGTCATTTCCATTATTTACCCTATGTACAGAGTATTGCAAGTCATTGTTACCCGACTGCAACGATGTCACTTGAGTATTTATTACTCTTTTTAACTTTAATGAAAATTGTCAATAATTTATTTATTTCATTTTTTTTTAGATTAATAATTGAATTGTTTACTATCAAAAGAAAGATTGCAATTTTAAACAAATTACAAAAATTTTAATTTTTTTAGAAAATGTTTAACATTTTTGGTTTTTGCAGTGCAAATCTGACATTAGCATACAGGTCCCGATTTTGCCCCGTGATACGCTACACCCCAATGGGAAACCGCGTGCTTAGCCCGTTCCAAGCGGACCGGCATCCGCCTCTGCCTCCCTCTCCCTTTCCCTCTCCCCCTCCGCATCTCGCCATTGTCGACGCGGGCACACAAACCTCGGGCGTCTTATCGCCTTAAACCACTTTAGTGTCAGCCACGATGACAGCGGTCGGTCCAGCGGACTAACTGTGAACATTGTCGCCTTTTTTTCAGCCGCCATCGTCCTGCACGCTATTGTTGTTGTTGTTGTTGTTGTTGCCGTTGTTGCTGTTGTTCTTGTTGTCGTTATTGTTGTGTGGGCTGACCATTTAACAGAGTGGCTGTCGTCGCCGTAGCATGTTGTCTGTTAACATGGCCAGTGGTCTTGTCGACATTGCGATAAAAAAAACACAAACAGACACACACACTCGCACACACACACACACACACCTCACTGGCTAGGAATTCACGTTTTTGGCCATAATGAGGGTGATTTTCGTATTTGTGGTAGATTTGTCAACTTAGCAGGACGACCACGGCCAGAACTTGGTTTTTGATGCTCTTGCAATTTGCCGGCCGTTGGGTGTTAAGGCAAATCATTTGTACATTTTCACAGTGGATTACGTAGGCCGTGGCTGGTGTCGGCTTAGCCGGCTGCTCCTCAGACGATAATGTTCATAATTTGTAATGCCTGCATATTTTTTCCTGTTGCCTCATCGTGATATATGCGCCAGCATGCATGACAATGATTTGTGCTAATGAGAGAGCTTCACATTTCCATTGTTCCATGGGGCATGCAACGGCCGGGCGAATGTTGCGGGCGCTTATTTAATTGGCATCTCGGCTGCGGAGGTGGCGTCAACTTTTTTAATAAAAGCCCCCAAAAACCAAGAAAGGAATTTCCATTTTGTATGCACGCAAATGAAAACCCAAATTCAGGACACTTTCACTCCATTCCGATTCAGTTGATTTTCATTACCAGTGCGGGTCCGCCAAGTGCTGAAATGTGTACACAATTGTCTACGGATTTTCAATATTATTTGCTGCGGTCTCCAGGTCCTGTCTCACCTCCCTCCTCCCCTTCTGCCCGCCATCCGGACACCACCCACAAACAACAAGCAGCTGAACCTGAATCTGAACCTGACGCAGAGCTGTCTTGGGTTTATTGTGCGCCAGTCGAGGATGTTCATTGTAACCGATTTCAATTGGGCATTTTATTTTATATTTGAATTTTAAAATTCCTTCCGCACCGGCGACAGCAGGCGACAGGAAAATGGACAATTTGTGTTTGTGGCAATTGATTGGCAAATATTGTCCGGCCAAATGGGCACAGCAAAAGGTTTACTGATTAATACGCACTGACTGCACGACACAAAAATATTTCGTAGAGTTTATTACAAAAATACGGCCGGATTTGACCTTTGTGTCCCTAAAAGTTTCGTAAGAAATACTATATAAAAATGCGACAACTTTGATGTTCATATTCAAATTTATAAAATATATTAAATAAATGATCGGTGGATCGGCTTACTGCTCAAATTATATGTTCGGTTTGTTAGCCTTTATTTTCAAATACATGACTGCAGGTTTCGTTTTGAAAATATTTTATATTTTTTTGTGAAACAAAAATTTTTGGTTTTTTTTTTACTTTTAGTTAGGAGTTCGAATATTATCTAGCGAATTCTCTTAAATGCTGTCTTTGAGATCGGGCAATGCAAATTTTGTGTTAAAAATGCTTACGAAACTACAACTGTTATTTTATAAAATTATGGTTCGGCTAATTTATGTATCCTACTTGTTTTGAAGCGAACGCAAAAGTATGCAAAATCTTTGAATGCATTATCTTTTGAAAAATCTACTTTTGGTAAGAAACTTTGCACTTAGCAGCCAGCAAATTCACATGACAACTCATCCATGGCCGTATGCACCATTTAAGCGACTTAAAGTCGCCTATAAAAAATTTGGCCAATTCGTAAGTTGCATGCAAATTACAAGCAATAAAACGAGGCACGTCGATGCTTAAGCAAACAGTGGCAAGAGGCACTCGCTGAAACTGCGACGCCCACAAGCCAAAGCGATTATTCTTTATTGTTTAGACAACGATGGCAAAAGAAACAACAACAGTAACGGGAAACAGCCGCTTGTAGCAATTCTCACATCATGCGAGTGGCATTGAGATTGCGTCTTGGTATTGGAAATTCCCAAGGCTGTCATATGTAAGCACAACCAGACAGGCACACACAAAAAACACACACACACACACACACACACACACGCACACTGGGGATATGTAAATTTGTCACTGAGCAAACAAAAAAGGAGTGAAATAATCATAAAAATGTCAAGTCAGACGACGAGAAGGGAACTGCGTGCGACAAAATCCTGAATTGAATTTTTATCTATTGTATAGGCAATAAAGTCACATTGTCAGCGCATGTATAAAATTATTATTATTTACTTTTGGGCGTCAGCAGCAAAAAGTTGCAAAAGAAAAGTAAACATGGGCTCAACCGGGATTTGAACCCGGGACCTCTCGCACCCAAAGCGAGAATCATACCCCTAGACCATTGAGCCGCTGATAGTTGGACGGAGATTTAAACAAGTTTTAAGTTTTTAATTGCTGCAACTATCTTGCAGATACATGTTTTATTTAGATACGTTTATTTAGATACGTTGTTGTTGAAGATACGATGCAGATACAGATACGAGTATACAGAATTAAGTTTGTTTTGTCGATTATTTTTTGTCGCGCCAGCTGCTTTTCACAAATTTTCTTTTCTGTTTTTTATTAATTATAGGTTTATTATATTTAACCCTTATCATTTGGGCGCTGATTTATTGACTTTTAAACGCTGCAGTTTCTCAACACGCAGCTGACTCATCAAATTTGTTTTGTCTTCTCCTTTTTGGCATGCTTTTAATTTAATTTGAAAAGTTTTGCCTGCCCATTTGGCGCATTAAACCCTTTGACCTCCGCGCCAAACAGCCGCTGGCCAAAACAAATTTAAAAAAAAGACAAAAGCATTGGGCAAAAGACGTCTCATAAATAATTATGATAACTGTCAGAATTTTTTGCAGCGCTTTGGGCACGCTACTAATTGACACGCCCACCGAAATCACCCACACTCGCATGCAAATGCAATTAAATGGGATGAAAAAAAAAACTCAAGTCAAAGTCGAGTTAAAAGACTGAAAAGCTTTATAATTTGATAAATAATGAGTAGCACCGACTAAAAACGCTCAACATTCTGAGGAGTTTTTAAAACTAAAAACTAAAAACAAGTTTTTATGATTAAGTTTAATTTTCGAGTTTTCATGAACGGGAATTTTCCGTTTTCAATACTTAGTAGAGTTACGTACTACGATAATTTAAAATATTCTTTTACGTATATATTTAAAAAAAATCTTTGTGTCCTCTTTTAAAGCACTTTCAGTTTGTCTTTTTTATGCTCTTTTACTTTTTATAGCTGCTTGCTCAAGTTTTGCGTCGCTATAAATCACAAAACTGTATCCATCGAAGATTTATGAGCTGCTAAATATGCCTACGAAACAATGAAGGAGGATTTGAGCTGGCAGTTTTCGAGTTATTGCGTTGTAGATGGGGAAATTTAGCATAACTTGGTCCACATATCAAAATATAAAACGCAATTAGCATATATGGTGTATATATGAACATTGTGCATGTTTATGTGAAGCTGCTTGATGTTGCTGTATCTTTGTCGCTGTTGGTTTTCACTTTCGCAGATAAACAAAACAAGGTCCTAAATAAACACAAAACGGTCAAAATAAAAAATAGAAATTGTGAAAATAAATTTAAAAAGCTGCAGCAGACAAAAAACACCAGTTGTTTTTAATTGAAAAACAGCAAAGAATTCATTGGCAATAAAACGATGCAAATAAATTGAGTGTTATTTAAGTAAAATAAAATTTCTAAAGCCGTTGTGTAGAAGAGCTAGGGGTGTGCACACACAGTATCCTAGTGTGCGGCATTGGCATTCACCTCAAGTCAAGCCTTATGGAAATTATTCCAATTAATGTCTAGGCACTTTGCAGCGCTTAGTTCGCGGTCTTCACTTAAAGGCCATTAAGCATTAACAAAACACAAACAATTTTTACACTTTGCGTGCCGAAAACAACAAAGACCAACTACAACAACAAACTAACCGAAAAATGGCAACCGAAATAAAAACAGCAACACCGACAACAACAACAGTAAATAGAGTTTTCTTTATTTATTTTCTCAACAACTTTTTACCTTTTTCCAACTCATTTTCAAGTGTTTCGCTGAGCGCCATTTGGTTTAATGTTGCTGCTGTTGTTGTTGTTGCTGTTGTTGTTGTGTTGTTGTTGTTGGGCAAAGCCATTAGAAAAAGGCTACTTGAGTGTTAAATGGGTTTGGGCTTTAGATATTTGGTGGGGCTAGCATTGTTTTTGTTCGACTAAGTCAACAAGGTCGAGGGTTAATGAAAGTTGGTTGATAGCTCAACTTTCAGCTTCTCTGGCCTTATACTTTTGGCTATAAAGCCTAGATACAAAATATATGTGCAGTTATAAGTTGTGCGTACAAATTTCAAATTTTAATAAGATTCCATCCAATCCATAATACAAGCAAACTTGTTGCACGTTCTCGGATTAAGCTTTGAGCAGTTCGATGCGGATTAATTTCGTGCAAAAATCATATATATATATATATTTTCAATAATGCGTAGAGAACAAATGAAAATCATACTGCTAGCTATTGCATTTTCTTTTTTTTTTTTATTTGATCATATTTATCACAATAAATAATTATACGAATGAAAGTAGAAAATGTTTATAATTTGATCATGGCATTGAATTTATCTCGTTTTTGCTGCTTGAGGGCTTCGTGCTTTTTACGCTCGGCATTCTTTAAAAGAAAAGCTTGGAATTTACGGCGCATGTCCAGTGAGAGGCCCGTATTGCGAAGATCCAACGCCTCCAGTATCTTGTTGCAGTCAATAATCTTCAGCAAATGCTTGCCAAAGTTCTGTCAAAGACAAAAGAGCTTAAGGAATTTCCCTTTTCGAGAGATCGCAACTCACCTCGCCCAGATAATTGTTTGACAGATCAACGCTGAGTAACGTCTTGTGCTGGCATATCAGCACCATGAACAACTTGGTAATGCTCTCACTGATGGAACAGCTGCCCAGGTCCAGTTCCCTGATGGGCATCATCTGCAGCGTATGGAAGATGGCAGCGGCGCCGTCGCTTTGAATGGGATTCAGGCGCAGCACTAAACGCTGAAGGGGCACGTGCCTCAACGTTCGACTGAGTGTGTAGGCGCCCTCCTCCGCTGCTTTGGGAAAGGGTTGTTAGTAAACTAAAAAATTACACCTAATTCTCTTTTTACACAATAGATACGCTTTAAAAAAATTTAGGTAGATATTGGCTAAATGGAAAAATCGGAGATTGGATCCAGACTTAAGAGAACAAAAAAAGTGAACTCTAACAAGAATTTTTAATTTATTGTACTCTTAAGTTTTTTTTTGTTTTTAAGTCTGAAACCAATATTATTTTCCGTGCTTACAATAATTGAATATATTGAAAAAGGAAATAATATCAGAAATTCATTACTATAAACAATTTAAACTAATACAAACTTCAAACAACTTTATTCATTGTCACTTTCTGACACTAAAAAAAAATGAGTTTGCGTAAGATTGTAATATCAGTAGAATTATTTTGTTCATCATTTTGCGAAATGTTTTCTCTAATTTTAGATATTTTTCTATATCCTATAATTCAGCCATTTTTAGAACGAAATAAAAAATATAATGCGCAGTTAAAATAATTTTTAAGAATCATTGATAAAAATAAATAATAAAATTCATAGAATATTTAAAATTGTGTTAAAACAAAACAATTCGTGTAAAAATAGAAAAATGTTAACTTTTTTTTTATTTTAAACCGTGCAAAAAGAGAAATAGGTATATACGTATATTGAACTTTTGAATAATACTTATTTTGTTGTTGGTCAGATCGAGCACAGTGAGGGTGGCAAAGGATTCCCTGCCACAGGTTTCCAGGAAACTGCGTATGCCCGCATCGCCCACGGCACAGTGCAGCATGGAGAGCTCCCTCAGGTGATGACAGCCCTTGTCCAGGCTATGGGCCAAGAATCGCAGCTGATACGCCAATAGTTTCGTATTGTGCAGGCTGTGGGTGGCATATTATTTAGTGCAGAAGAACTGGGGCTAAGCACCTGAGAATCCTTACCAGAACTGGCGCAGCTCGTAGCACTGACTTAGGCCCTTGGCCAGCAGGAGTATGTCGCGGGCCGTTAGTTGATTGCAGCCAATTTGGTAATTGACGCTCGCCGTCTTCGTGCTGTAGCTCAGCCGCAGTCGGCGTAAGTCCGGCAGATTGCTCAGCAGGTAATCGAGCGGAATGTGATCTGTTGTGGACGTGGATGGGTTGACACATTATACGCTTGTTGAAGGGATTTTAATTTCGTGACAATGTTTGTTGGCAAGAAGAATTGTTATTTTTCAAGTGAATTTCGATGCAAGAAAATTCAGGATAATGTATTACCGTACTTAGTATGGAGGATTAAAGATTTTTAGTTACACTCGACTACAAGGAACTTAATTGTTTATATAATATAAATATTTAATAGCTGTAATAAGATTGTTACTATGCTACATGATATACTATGATAGTTGCTAGAATTACTAAAAATACCATCGTTAGGTATTATACAATTCTAATTGATAGTATTATTGCATACTATCAGCTTTAGTTATATTAGAAAATCTTTTTGTATATGTATATATAGTTTAAAAACGAAATAATCAGAAACGCTACAAATTATAAAAGAAGATTGCAAAACCATGTTAACACCCTGGCAATAGACCTCTTACACAATAGAAGCAACATTAGGCAACTAAAAAAATTTCACGTGTTGGACTTTCCTCGCAGATTTACAAATTCAAATTTAAATAAATAAAAAAACTCAAATAATTATCTAATGTACTTTTAAGCATTATATGATTTGTTTATTATCTAATAATTTAAAAAAATTAAAAAAAATATATATGTTAGCAGGACTCGCAAATTTCAAATTGAATTACTTATTCCAGTTCAATGATCGATTTTAAATGATTTAACTTAAACTTGTATTAACTTATATTCAAAGGTAATGTAATACAGATATAATACACATAAAGGGAATACAATATCCACTACTCGTGGCAGCAATGTCAACAACAACAACAACAACTCACCGTTGCTCTCGCTTCCGGGCGGTGCGGGCTGCAGCAGATTTATCTCCAATTGATTTATGTACGTCGCACAGATGTCCAAGGCGGCCTGCACATTGCCATCCTGCTCGTAGTCGCCAGTTTGCATATTTTCAATAAACTCCTGCACATGTCGCTCCATGTAAATGTTAATCCAGCGCCGTTCGCTGCCCCGCGCCTGCAAAGGCGCCAAGCGCCAGCGCAGCTCAAAGCAGCGCCGCCAGAAGAAGTCGTCGCGGATGTGCGCGCTGAGCAACTGCAGCGGCAGCTGCGTATCCAGCTGGCTGAGTATATAGTTGCGGTCCTCGCGTCGTCGCAGCTGGCGGTAGAGCGGCAGCTCTGGATACAACAGTCAGACAGGATTGGGCCAAATCGAGTTGATTTCGGATGGACACCTTACCGTTCCAATTGCCGACGATGGCGTCGAGCACAAGATGTCGCAGACTTTTCGCTTGATTGGGCTCGGGCTGGAACTGGTCCAATGATTTACCGTTGACTTTGGGCAGCTTGACATCATTGGGATTGAAGTAGGCCTTGAAGGTGTCCGTGGAGACGGTGCTGGGAAATTCACAATACGTGAAATCCATTTGAGGAGTTGCTCGCTTCATCGTCAATAGTTGAACCACATTTGTTTCGAGTAATAACAAAGGCAATGCGGTTGGTGGGTTGTGGTTGTCAGGCAACTCCTTGTTTTTTGTCCTTCTAGTGTTGGTAAAGGCCGGGGAGAAGCATTGCTTTAACCAAACTTGACTAAGAACGATAATTCTTTTCTATACCTATACCCTATACTCTATCATTTGATTAACTCAAGAAATAAATTCTTTGAAACTTTTCGAAATGGATAATTCGTAAAATCATATGTTCGTATGTATCCAAGTTTGCTATATTTGGCAAGAATAATGACGAGATATGCCTAAAAGTCAAAGGTTGGCCATAACTTTAATCAACTCTAAAAAAACCATTAGAAGTTATCAATAATTTAAAATTCATTTTCAACTATTTATTAGTCCTGCTTGAATTACATTATCAACGAGTAAGTTGGTGCCTCGGGTACTTGGGCATTAAGTATTCCATGCGCTGATTGCGCCTTATCATGCACTCCTGGAATTCCCTAAACTGGCTTAAAGTTGCGGTATGGCATTCCTCAGCGTTGCCCTTCTTATAAAGGTTCCTGCGCAGGTCTCTCATAATGGGCCTGTTTTTGCGCATATAATCTGTATATATGGTGCTAAGGTAGTCCATCACCCTAGGGACATTGTAGATTGTAGATTTTCCAACGCACACGGTCGCCAAGGTTCCACTGTTCAAAAAATATTTTTTAATTAATTATTTAGAAATGATTATAAGAACAACGGTATACTGGTTTTATATTTAAAAGGCAGAAGAAGAGTTCTCCGACCCAATAAGTGTATAAGTATGCTATTTGTTTGCATACCTCCGTCTGTCTGGAGATTGCCCATAAATTGTACTTACCCGTATGGGTAGTAATCTGTGGCCGGTTTGCCTTCCACTTTAATTCTCGGGATGGTAATGCGCGCGTTGATATTGAAGCGCGTGTCCTCCCAGACTTTTCCATAGGTGACACCCCACGGATTGTAGACCCAGTTGCCCATTGCGTCGGTTTTGAATCTGGGTATCGATATAGTACATTCCTTGACTCCGGCGCCTCCTCCACCTCCTCCACCACCTCCTCCACCTCCACCTCCTCCTCCTCCTCCTCCTCCTCCTGCTGCTCCTCCTGCTGCTCCTCCTGCTGCTCCACCTGCTGCTCCACCTGCCTCCTCTGCCCGAGGCTTCACCACATTTCTGTCGATTCCTGCTTTCGACTTTTGACGGTTTCCAAACATCTGAATGAGATTCCTGTTTTCTGCGACTAAAAGATCATCGGACTCTTTGTCTTTAGTTTTATTAGTATTCTGTCCAAGATTTGGGGCGTCTTGTGCTACGATTTGTTTATTTTCAGGTTTGATCAATGGCTTGGCGTCAACATCACTCAAAAGAATTATCTAGTTCATTGGGACATTGGCCAGGAGAAAAGAACATTTTAGACATCTACTTACATATACTAGGCAACCGAAACCAAGATACAATATACAATTTGGCTTCATAATTCTGGGGAAAACTTAACAAATTCCCAAAATCATACGTGTACAGTTTTTAAAAATAAATGATCAAATTTACGAGTGTATCTGAAATAAAATGCCCAGCCAGATAAACGGATAGAATGCAAAGCTTTCCATGCAAAATTTGTCAAAGATTTGAGTGCGCTTTTAAGTGATCAAAATTAATAAAGTTATTTTTTGGAAATTATATTGAGATATTTTTAGTTGCTTTTCCTAAGAGTTTAACAAATTCATTTGGTACCTCCACTTGGTGGTGGAACACCGCTTTCTGATAGCCTCCTCTAAAGATCGAGCCAAAAAGCTCAAATTACGAAAAACAATATTTTTCCTAAATAACAATAATAATCTTATCTTGTTTGAACTTTTCTCGGAGACTAAAAAAGCTATAGCCACCAAAGTTCTCGTAAACTATACACAAATTAAGAATATTTAATTTATTATAATATATTCGTTTGGATGCTATTTTTAAGATCTGAAATTTTCATACAGATGATACGATGAGCTTGGAAGTTAAATTGGCTAATCATCGACAATTTGCAGGATGACATGAGTATAAATGAATAAATAAAAGTAAATATATAATATTGAATTGTATGCATCTATTTATTTCTACTCAACGATCATATTTATTTGATCGTTAAATAATATTTATTAAATGACTAAAAAGTTTAACTTAATGAGCTTTGCTAAAAATATACGCAAGAAATAAAAAACATACGATAATGATATATGTTAATACGAAATACATTGCATTTGATTGCTGTATATTGCCTGTCAATATGCACATTATTTTCCATCGACTCAAAAAAATATTTTTAAAAATCAGAGACCCAAAAGGAGGGCAATCCAATACAATATTCACCAGTTCCTGTCCTGAGCCTTGTCAGCCAAAGCCACTACCAATGTCTGGGCCAAACTCGTAATGTGGCCAAGCGCGACGTTAAGTGCCATAAAAATAATTCAAAATAAATTGCTTTGCATAAAAATTGGTTCGCTTTTGGTGAAGGTGAGAGAGGAGAAAAAACGCAACTGTTTTATAAGGTACGTATAAGGTATAATTTGGTCATAATAATGCGCATCATGAAAATTCAACACACACACACAAACACACACACACACACGAGCGCATTTGGGTTTGCATAGACAGCCTGGGTTATTAATTTTGGCGTCGAATTCAGCAGGGCCGCCGTCGCAAGACATAAATAACGCGTTTTATACCAAACACTTTGCATATTTACAGGCGCCACACAACTAAGCCATAAAAATTACAGGAATTTGAGGCGGCGAAGTCAAGAAGCCCAGTCATGTCAGCTGTGGATTCTGGGCTAAGTCGCAGGTAGATTTTCGGTGTGAATGGCCACAATGAAAGAGCCGAAGTCAATATTATTGGCAAGTCAAAACAACTTGGGCCAAATTGGCCCCAATGATTCCGCAGAATAAGCTCGCTGTAATGACATGTAATTATGGTCATAATCGGCTTTCCACTTGGGGCCTTATCGGCTTGCCCCACAACGGCTTTGATATGCAAATGCCACAGCTTGGAGATAAACCAGTTTAACATATTAGAAGGGAAGGCGCATAAACAAGTTGGAAATAAAAGTAGGTAAATTGAACTTGGACACAATATTCCCAGGACTTTAAGTTCATATATAGTGGTTCGATATAGTATAGATATCGTATGATATAGTGGTTCGATCCGGCCTCTAAAAGGGCATATTAAATAATTATTTATACTATATTTAACATGCTCCATAAAGAATATATATAGATAAAGATTCAATTTAATTTTGAGACCTTTGAAATACTTTTGCTTAAATATTTTATCTTGTAAAAGATCATAGAAAAATTTAGTTAATACAATGTTAAATTTATTTATTTTTTAAGGCATATATTTTATACATTTCTAATTGTGTTATTTCAGCCTTGCTAAAATTTATAGTTCAAATTCAAACCACCTCCGAAATCAGATTTGCCCCTGAATGGTCCGTTGAGGTGGCGCGTGGCATTTGCTGTGGCATCCAGATTGAGATTGCCCGTGGGAGAAGTGAGCAGGTTGGCTCTGCCGCTGGCATTCATGGTTGTCATATTGAACTGCGGCACGTGGCTGACGCCCAAGGATGCCGAATGGCCGCCAGCGTGTTGCACATTGAGTCCGCCGCCAAACTGATCGTGGGTGCGGTTGTGCGTGTGAAACGCCGTGGCATTAACCGCCGCCTGTTTATTTTGGAAAAGATTCGCTTGGGCAGCGGCCGTTGTGCTGCTACCGAAGCCTTCCGTGTGTCCATGCTGCAGGGATAGGCCGTGTCCATTGCTGTCAATCGAAGAGGCAACATGTAAGTGTTTTTCAGTGCTTGAGTCACTTTCACTTCTGGTACTTACGCATTCACTGCTCCGTATACGCCTTTGGTCACGGGTCCGGCGCTGCTGTTGGTCGTTGCAAAAACTCCGCCACGTGCGTTGACCAGCTCGTCTCCGGCCCTCACTCCACATTGCACTGATGCTGCTCCCGTCTTTGGATCACCGTTTGCCTGACACTCCATTTTAAAATGATTAAGCTACTTGGTTGTTGATGATGCTAAAGAAGCGATTAGTACTCTGATGGTCTCTGCGGCAGCGATCGGCTTTTTATACATGTGCAGACGGAGGCATATTATATTATATGTATTATATATTATATATTATATACATCATTCGTACAGACCACAATCGCGGTACATTACCGTACACAATCTTTACAAGCTTTGACTAATAGCGTGGATATGAAAACTCAAATATGTGAATGCATATTGTATATACACGTATGTGCTTCCCCTGATTGCGAATCATCCTCAAGTTATCTTTCTTTATTAAATGTGCCCATGGATTTCCCCCAGTAATAAGTGCAATACACTACGTAATAATTATGACATTTTCATTTCAAACTCTTGTTCAAATTTCAGATACAATTTTAATGAGACTACATCGTTTGTTTTTATTTGAATTTTAGATTCTTACAGCTTGAACTTGAAAACTGTTTAAAACCGGTTTTTATTATGTTGATTTGTTTTTATTAATTATTAAATTTTGTGTATATATAAAACATTTAAATATATAAAATAAGTTAAATTGCAAATTCTTACGAAAATAATATAGTTTCAGTTAATAAACCAACTATAAATATCACAATAAAAGCTAAATACAGAAAAACCCCCAATTATCTGATTATCACCAAAAACAATATTTAGCATACAAAAGTTTGTTTTGATGTATTTTCGCAATTTCTAAAATAAATTATTGTGTTTGTATATGTATCTTTATCTCAATATTTGTTGAATGACATACTTAACTTCATCTTCATCGTGATAAGCATTTATAGCTGTTTGGACGCCGCGTTCTTATATGGCGCCGTGGCTTAGTTGGTTAAAGCGCCTGTCTAGTAAACAGGAGATCGTGAGTTCGAATCTCGCCGGGGCCTATGCATGTGAAAATCGTGTTTCTACCCTTTGTCTGTTCAAATTTTTTTATGGAATCACATAAATATTAATGTGTTTCTTTCTGGGCACACAATCTAAAGATTGTGTATTATAAATCAGTTTGATTGATTATAAATTCCACGCAAAACGTATTTTTGTTTCTAAAAATAAAATTTTATTTACAGTAAATACATTTATATCTCTATAAATATCGTAAATGAACTGGAACTAGTAAAAAAAAAATATTTTATACTTTTTCTGTCGCAAACAGCTGGCGCCGTGGCTTAGTTGGTTAAAGCGCCTGTCTAGTAAACAGGAGATCGTGAGTTCGAATCTCGCCGGGGCCTTCGCAGCATAGATTCGATGCTGCTGTGCGACAATATTGTTTTAATTTTTTTAGAACACTTAAACTAATTCGGACATGCATATTTAGACTTTGATTTGTTTCAATAGGAAGCAGTGATAAATTTTTAAATTTTGTATACCTAATTGGAAGTTCATATACTATGTCAAATATCTGGCACATGAGCACCCTGGCTAACGCTGCAGTCTAGTTCCTTTCCCATCCGAATCAGAACAAGATACAAAAATCTGCAACATTCTCATGTTGCTTTTGGGCGTCTGCACTGCTGACAGCTGACAGAAAGTTTGTGAGCCGTAAACAGCGGCCATCAACATGGATGTCATCCCATACACAAGACCACCCTTTATCCTGCCGGCTGCCACCTGTTGTCCTCGCAGGCGACACTGCATAACGGAAGCCAACGCAGCTGCACGTCGGATATGTTCGACAGCATGTTGCGTGTCCGTCGACGAGGCAGTTGGTTCAGGAGGCTGGAGACCATTTGCTTGGCAAATGTATCTCGCGTCGTTGCCAACGGGCTTTCAATTATTTCTCTGGGGAGGGCAGGGGCTACGCTGCAATTAGCCAGAAGCAACTTTATTTGTTGCGATTTATTTGCAGTCGTTGGCTTATCTTTGCTTTTTATACTCAACCGCACAAGGCTGATAATTTCTGTTGGGGGTTTACACACAATATCAGCACAATGGTTAAAATAATAAATATGTACACCACAACTTGTGTGTACACACAACTCGTATAATCATTTTTATGGATATAATTTCCAATGTCCTTCCTTTTGTGTGGTTGCTGGCGTTTCCCTCATTCGTCGGATACAGCAATGTCCTCTTCTAATTTCCTCATGAACATTATTATGTGAGTGTTGCCGACGGTTGGGTTAGCTGACGGAATGGCTGGATTATTTACATACAAACTCTTTCGTCTCCATGCCCTCATAATGATGTTAATGAAAGTTTAACTTGTCAACAATTCAACTTTCAACTTATCAAGAGCAATTTATTTTTTTCAGCTAGTTGAATGGCATCTCGTCAGCAGTCAAGGGCATATTAAATAATTATTTATACTATATTTAACATGCTCCATAAAGAATATATATAGATTCAATTTAATTTTGAGACCTTTGAAATACTTTTGCTTAAATATTTTATCTTGTAAAGGACCATAGAAAAATTTAGTTAATGCAATGTTAAATTTATTTATTTTTTAAGGCATATATTTTATACATTTCTAATTGAGTTATTTCAGCCTTGCTAAAATTTATAGTTCAAATTCAAACCACCTCCGAAATCAGATTTGCCCCTGAATGGTCCGCTGAGGTGGCGCGTGGCATTTGCTGTGGCATCCAGATTGAGATTGCTTGTGGGAGAAGTGAGCAGGTTGGCTCTGCCGCTGGCATTCATGGTTGTCATATTGAACTGCGGCACGTGGCTGACGCCCAAGGCCGCCGAATGGCCGCCAGCGTGTTGCATATTGAGTCCGCCGCCAAACTGATCTTGTTGGCGGTTGTGCGTGTGGAACGCCGTGGCATTAACCGCCGCCTGTTTATTCTGGAAAAGATTCGCTTCACATTGCACTGATGTTGCTCCCGTCTTTAGATCACCTTTTGCCTGACACTCCATTTTAAAATGACTAAGCTACTTGGTTGTTGTAGATGCTCAAGAAGCGATCTGATGGTCTCTGCGGCAGCGAACGGCTTTTTATAAATGTGCAGACGGAGGCATATTATATTATATGTATTATATATTATATATTATATACATCATTCGGACAGACCACAAGCGCAGTACATTCCCGTACACAATCTTTACAAGCTTTGACTAATAGCGTGGATATGAAAACTCAAATATATATACGTATGTGCTTCCCCTGCTTGCGAATCATTCTTAAGTTATCTTTCTGTATTAAATGTGCCCATGGATTCCCCTCAGTAATAAGTGCAATATACTACGTAATAATTATGACATTTTCATTTCAAACTCTTGCAGGTGAAATCTTTTTCAATAATATCTGTATTACTAATAATATTTATTTTTTTATTAACATCATTTCAGTTACAATTCTAATGAGACTACATCGTTTGGTTTTTTTTTTTAGAATCTTAAAGCTTGAACCTGAAAAGTGTTTAAAATGTTTATATAAAACATTTGTATATATAAAGTAAGTTAAATTACAAATTCTTACGAAAATAATATAGTTTCAGTTAATAAACCAACTATTAATATCACAACAAAAGCTAATTCAGCTAGTTGAATGACATCTCGTCAGCAGTCAACAAAAAACACTTCAAATAAATTTGGAACATGTTATAAGATACTTATTGATAGCAAATTTTAAAGCAACTCGAACAAGACAAGAATATATCATATTTAAGCAAACGATACAGAAAAAATGTGTTTGTGTAATTTGATTTGACAAATGATTAATCATACACATAAATACACTAAAATCTTATTCGTGTTATTCTGGAAATCTATAAGGAAATATGTCTAAGGGTAGGTAGACAACATTTTACAATAAATAGTTATATTAATTTAGTAAATTGTTTGACTGATCAGATATAAAAGCCAAGGATTATAACGGTTTTAACAGATGTAAGAAAAAATTAGGCAAACATTTTCAGTGGTCACTAAGTAAATATTTTCTACTTATGACTACGGTTTATATGACTCTTGCTTAATTCAATATATTTTTTCAGCTTAGACGCCCTAATTTAAGGCTGCTTTTGATTAACTATTTCCCTTTCTGCAGTCTGGCTTTTTGTCTTTTTATACATATCCTTATTAAAGATATTTTTCATATGTTATAAGCCCAATTGCTGTACCTTCAATCCTCTCATTTATCATTTATATTGCTCTGACGATTGTTGTATGTATGTAACTGCCACGCCTGCGGCCCATGTTATTCGCAACGCTTTGCTGCCCCCAATCCTGTTGCCTGCGAAAGACCAAAAACCAAAAACGAACACCAAATACGAAAGCTCACACCGAACAGTTTTTAGCAATTGTCAGCAATTTTCTCAATAGACGACAAAAACTATCGGACAGCAACTGGACACAGGACACTGGACACTCCACACAGGACTAAGCAAATGTCATTTCGGCACACAATGCCGTTGTTGGTGTCGCTGTGTATTCTTGTGATTATCCTGGATTGCCTTGGAGTGTACGGCACACATGGTGGGCGTGTACATACTATAAGCATTAACATAATTTATGTGGTTCCGCCGGATTTAGCTTTGTCGTAAAAAAGGACGCTCGGCCATTGTCCGTTTGAGTTTTGGTGCTTATTTCGATAACAAAGGCAACGCTCGGCAGGATTGCGGTTTTTATTGTTTTTATGGCAACAAAGTTTATGAAAAGTTTCCCTGCCAACGCTCTCTACGTAATTTCGTTTTAGTTTTCTGTTGACTTTGCATATTTTTTTAATTAAATGCGAGTAGCCACAGAAATCAAAGTTGTTTTATGTTCGGGAGTAGCTTTATCTATGATACCATTTCTCGCCCCAGGGCTCTCCCCTTGACCCGGGAGTGGCAATAAAAACGTGCGAAATTTTCACGGTCGCGTGAATTTTCACAGCGTTTGGTTTTTGTTTTTCTTTTGCAGACGCAGGGTGGAAACCCCCTTCCAACTACTAACTGATTGTTGTCACCTGTTTTAATGCTTTGTGTTTTGTGATGCTTGGGGTATGATGCGCGTATGAAGAGATCTGTAACATGCCCAACCAAATATACTCTTAATCTCCTATAGACCCATCAATACGGCATTGATCAATTAATTCACATAAATAAATAAAGATACATGTGTCTTAAGTTTTCAATTACATTTTTTTTTTGTCAATAAGAAAGATGACAATTTTTGTTTAAATTAACTGAAGTGTTAAAATCAAAATATGACAGATTTATACATTTATTTGATTTCAAATATATTTTCTACTTAAAAATAATATTCCTTACTGCCAAACATTTGTAAAAATTGTGGAAAAATTTGTAAAATATATTCCTAGGGTATTTGCATGACGCTTCATACCAATGCCATGTTTTGTGCAGCGGTTTTTAGTACACCTGGCACGCAGTGCTCATAACTCAAAATTTTGTTGTTGTCCGCTTTTAGGCGGGCTTGCCTCGTAATGTGCCAAAGCAAAATCAAGCAAAAAAGTAAAAAACAGGCCAGTTTTTTTTGTAGCTTAACAATAAATAATGGCTGGCACGTGCCGGCACAAAGTTCATAAGAAACTTGCTTTTCAGAGGCTGTATCCAACTTAAAATTCTCGTATGTTTTAAGAGAAACTGGGAAGAAGATATTAATACGAAATATTGATATACATATGCGCTGATTTCCATTGAAGAGAATTTTTCCATGAGCAGTCGTAATGAAGTTATAAATGTAAATAAGAATCAAGTGCAGGAAATTGTTATTTAAAAAAATTCCCAAATATAGTGTAAAATATGATCTTTTTAAAATGAAGAAATAATTTTCTACATTTTGGAATACAAAATATGCCATAAATATGGTAGAGGTCAAATATGTTTGAAAATCTAATATTAATTACTAATATTGAACATTAGAAGCAGATTACATTTATTAATTATATATAATATGTTGAATGTCAATAAACATATATTATTTTGTGTCGAAGGATATTTCAGATAAATAACTACATTTGTTTTTTTTTTGTGTATATTTAACGTATATATTTTTTATGTAATTTTTTTTTAAATATGCGGAAAACCATAAGGATCATCTGACAAAAAAGTTGTACATAAGATACGCAAATTCCGCTTAAACGCTGCATGCCACGATCTATTTATTGGTTTCCGAAATCGTTGGTTAAGCTTGGTGAAGTTTTGTTGTCTAATTCGGCAACAGATGCCGTGTTTTAATTCCGGTTGAGCACGCTTATCAGTTGAGCACTCATATTGCAACACTTTGTGTCTTGCGACGTTGCACGCTTGGCTGGTGCAAGTGTTACAGATTACAAGAGCAACGGCTACCCAGAGATTTAATTACAGGCCTCATTAGGCGGCATCCCCTGGGCTTACATGGCTGCCTCTCAGTTGGAGCCCATCTGGCAGTTGTTGGGCACAGTTGATCCGCAGACTTTGAAGCGCACAGATGGCCAAAATGTCTACGCTGGTAGGTGGCATAGGCATATTTTAATAGCAAGACCATCCTAATTAAAAGTCCTTCAACAGATGCTGCTGATGATCTTGTGGTCCGCTGCCAGCTGCGCCGTCCTGCAGCAGGGTGTGGACGACGACTACGACGCGCAGTCGGAGAACTTTGATGGACGCTCCTTCTTCTTTCTGGGCACCTTGTTTCGACGCTGGCGCGATCGTTGGATGGCCTTCCACAATCCCGCACCGCTCTATGCTGGCGCCGCCTTCCCCCTCAACGGATATTACAACTGTCCGCCATATGGCTGCAATCCTGCGGCCATTGGACCACAACCGGGCGGCTTCTATCCCACCTACTATGCCTCGCCACTTCAGCAGCAGCAGCAGCAGCAGCAACAGCAACAGCAGCAGGCGCAGGGCAACAGCAATGTGTACATCTATCAGACTGATCAGAATGTGGCCAACTCTGCGGGAGGTCCGCCCTATGGTCCTGGTCCTGGCTTCTTTGGGCCTGCTCGGCAGCCTACACCGCTGGCACCACCTCCGCCCCGACCGCTGCCTCTGCCACCACCAGCAACGCCGCCGCCTCAGGCGACCGCCAGCAGCTTCGGATTTGGATTTGGAGCTGGACCCGTGGCTGTGCCTGTGCCAGTTCCTGCCTGCGGACCCGGTTCGCTGTCCTGTGCTCTCGGCTAAGCAGCCTCGCCTAAGTAAACAGCACAGACAAAGTAAAAGAAAACAATACAATTTTAATTGAAAAGCGTGCAACAAAAAAGCATAGCAAAAATTCACAAGAAAACCAGCAGCAGTTCCAAGTTGACGAAGTTTTGTTACTCTACCCAAGCTCCAATTAAACTACGGTACTCGAAAAAGCCTTATATATATATATTATTATTTGATCTAGTTAAAAATAAATTTAAGAAATTTTTATATACATTTTTATAGTTTTTTAACTTTTCATTTTTTTGTACAATCTTTTTGAGAAAGTGTAAAGAAAACTGAGGCACAAATTATGCAATCAAAATTTAAAAAATTAAAAGTAATTATTTTCGCATTTTTATGGAAGATCTTTCCATTTTCGCTTTATATTTTTTAGACTTCGACATGCAATATATCCTTTTGAGGACTCGAAACAGCAATATCTTTTATTTTGTAATTTTGTGAGCATTTTTCATAAAAGATTAATAAATACCTAACTGAAATAAGATGAAATATGCATTTAATTTTCTTGACTTTTTCTAAATAGAGTTTTATGCTCAGGAGTATGAAAAGCTAATTTTGAATAAATGATTTTTTTTTACTTCAGGGATTTTATTAACTTATATTTTTATTATTACAAAATTTCCAAAAATGAACAGTTTGTATTTAGGAATATTTCTGAATGTTACAATCAAAATGAACAAACTGACTATAACCAATTTTTGCAAGTCATTAAAAAGGGTTACATGTAAAAATGTGAACAGAAATGAGGGCAGCACTGCTAGGATGGAGCACTTACACACACATACTTATGTGTACATGTATACATAGTATACAAACACACATGGACATTTATCCATTAACGCCGAAAAAGTCCAAACCAATCTGCATAAACAAACTCATCAGGAGCAAGCGAAACGCTGGCATTTGTTTTGATTCCATCATAAACCATAAGATAGCTCCAGACATTGCCGGCTCCGATGCCGATGCCGATGCCAATGCCGAAGCCGAAGCAGATGCTGGTTGCTGAATGCTGATGAAGTGGTTGAAGTTGCCCAAGGAGCAGACGGAGACCCAACGCGCTGCTGAATTGTTTGGCAAATAAATGCCCGGCAGCATAATGGATGGATGTTGGCCCGGCTTCGGTCAGCTCGTAGCCCAGTCCGGTTCTGTTATTATTTTTATATAACTTGTGAAAATAATAATAGAGCTCGACGGGCGGGGCGTGGCACTTTTGGGGCGGGCAAACAAATACGCCAGCGAGCGACAGTTGTATAAACACAAGTGTGAAAGTGCAGATAGTAACGGGATTGGAACGGGAACACAGCTCTACACCTCATCCATATCCAGGAGCAGTGTCTTCAGCTCTTTCTCTCTCTCTCTCTCTCTCTCGTTCCTGCTCCTCATATGCAATTGTCCGCGCGTTTATTTGTGTTTGTGCTATGACAACAATGAGAAAGGCAACTGGAACGAGTTGTATGTGGTGTCCAGGTCCGACATCCATCTGCTGGCAGGTGTTGTTGCTTTCTTTTGGATAACTTTCACTGACCGGAAACGGAAATTAAATGCATAAGTTTATTCAAGTTGCAGAGCCAACGACGCGACGTCCACTTCTTATCAAGTTTGAAGCAACCGACCGAAGAATGGAACCAAGTCTGATGAACGTATTTGATGCGGCAACTTTAAATGTGGATAATTAATTTATCTATGCCTTACAACATGCATGTATCTTAACTTTGTGCTTACAGCTTGTAAAACTATGCAAATATCAAGTGATTTATTGTTGAACTAAAACTTTTAAATTTCAGCCAAAATGTTTCTCTATTCATTTAGTAGTAGTAGTATTCATTTCGTGTATACATAATCAATGCAAATATAGTGACTTTAATCATGTATATAGAAAATAAATGCTATTTAGCAACATTTTAAAAAAAGAATGAACTTTCTGTTACCATTGACACCACGTCAATAAATTGCAATTTGACTGACAAAATGCTCAGTGGCAGTCAACGCACACAACGGGGATGTAGCTCAGATGGTAGAGCGCTCGCTTAGCATGTGAGAGGTACGGGGATCGATGCCCCGCATCTCCAAACGGAAAATTTTTTTTCATTTTTTACCAGTACAAAATCAGATTTTTAAATCACAATATATGTTATAAATATTTATTTGTTGTATATTTTAACAAAAATTTAAAATTACTAACTAACTAATAAATAAAAAAACAAAACATCAATGGGCTCAACCGGGATTTGAACCCGGGACCTCTCGCACCCAAAGCGAGAATCATACCCCTAGACCATTGAGCCGCATGCCAGCTGATGCTGCCGTGAACAGTTTTGTGTTATAGCACGGTACACATAATTAAAATAAAATGAAAATTTTTTATGCGATTAGCAAATAACAAAAATGTGATGAAATGATATTATATTTTTGTATTATTAAATGAATAACATAAATGCGTATGTAGATGTTTTTTCAAAAGGTAAGACCACTAAATACTTGTTGTGTTTATTTTCCGATCGACCTAGATTTATAATCCATGAATTAAGTAATTTTTGTCATATTGTTTAATTGCTTATAAGCAAATAAAAATATTTGAAAATAAAATTCCAGTTGGAGATGCGGGGCATCGATCCCCGTACCTCTCACATGCTAAGCGAGCGCTCTACCATCTGAGCTACATCCCCATGTGAAATCGGCTTGCCAAACCGTCAACAACGGAAACCCTTTTGATTTTGCATTTTTGTTCTGTTTTTTTAATAGTCAACAAACTTATAGCTATAAACTGAAAACATGGTTAATTAATCATTTAAATAATACTTCAGTGGCCATTGGCAGATCCAGTAAGTAAAGGGTGAGCACCTCAGCCATAGTAGTTGCCGTAACCAGGACCGAAGCCGCCACCAAAGTTGTTGCCCGCGTAGACGCCGGGATAGGCGCCCGCGTAGCCGGTGCCAAGAGCACCTCCGTAACCATATCCTCCTGGGTAGCCGCCTCCATACGACGGTACTGGCAAGGGTCCCGGATAGCCCTGTCCTAAGGGTTGGCGGCCACCGCCCAACAGGCCACCCAAGAGGTTGCCAAACAAGCCACCGCCGAGGCCACCGCCGCCACCTCCACCACCGCCAAACAGTCCATTCAGGCCGATGATACGATTGTCGACTCCTCCAGGGGAGCCAGCCGAAGAGGCGCCTGCATCTGGTCGCTGCTGCTGCGGATATTGGTATTGGGCGTAACTGCTGCCGAGGAGCGCCAGCACGAGCAACTGTTGGGAATGGAAGATGAGACGATGCTGGACCTTGGACAATGTGGATTTACTTACGGAGCAGATTATCTTCATCATGTTTTGATTTTGCTTCTAACTTGACTGTTTGTCTTTTCGCCGGACGCTTCAGTTTTTATAACAAGATCTGAGAATATACGCCCACTTGGGCCCGGAACTGTGGAACTGTGCGGCGACCTTAAACCCACGACTTGAACGCTATCAATGCTTTTCACACGATTTGTTAACATTTTTGCATTAGTTGCTGTTACTAAAAAAGACGCATTAACATTTACGGTTTAGGCTTGCCAAAAAAAGAAAACACAAAAAAAAAAACTGGTTCTACCCGTTCTAACATTAGTTTCAGAGTTCTTTGAACTCGTTGCGAAAAGGAAGTACAGGAAGTCTCGGCGCTTGCTATAAAAGTGACAAGTCGAGTCTATTGACGCTTAGAAGTTTGCCACGACATGAGGCCAAGCACAGTGAGTCCAAAAGTGAACTTTGCAAGTTCCCCAAATACGATATACCCTTTCAGAGAATCATCTCGACGTTGGTGCTGCTGTGCCTGGCACTGAAATCCAGCCGGGCACACAGTTTTGGTGGCCAGAAGTTTGGCGGCGGCTTTGGCTACCCAGTGGCCTATCCTGTGGCACAGCCGATTCCCGTGCCGCAGCCGATTCCAGTGCCACAGCCCGTGCCCGTTCCAGTTGCAGTGCCCCAGCCGGTGCCGGTTCCAGTTCCAGTTGTGAGGCCATTCAAGCACGGCTGGAAGGGAGGATTCGGAGGAGGCGGACTTGGTGGTTATGGCGGATATGGAGGAATAGGAGGATATGGTGGTTATGGTGGATACGGTGGATACGGTGGATATGAAAGCTACTCATCGTACAGTGGAGGAGCATACGGTGGTTTTGGTGGAGGCTTTGGAGGGGGCTTCAGGAAACGACGTTAAAACTCAATCCGACAATTTACTATTACTTGTATTTAGGAAATAGCTTGTTTAATCTATAGTCGATAAGATATTAAAATTTTTGTTAAGTCTATGTATAAAAATGTATTTAAATAAATAACACTGAAATATATTACACCTACTGTGTCGTTGAAAAAACGGAATATAACAAATAATTATAAAATTAAATTGCCTTTGAATTCTTTATCAGAGTATACACTCCTTGTATTTATAATTTCCTTGACTATAACAAACTTACGATTCGCGATCCCTTACAAAGAACACGTGAAGAATGTTTCATCACATATTAAAATATTCAAAATAAATGGTAAATAAAGTTTATGTTTAAAAAAAATATATTTATATAAAAATAAAATTATTTGTAAAAAAAATCTCATTGTTCCCGCCCGGGTTCGAACCGGGGACCTTGTGCGTGTGAAGCACACGTGATAACCACTACACTACGGAAACTTATGACGACATAACAGGTGGTGTTGTATAAGTGTCGCTATTATATAGCGCCATCTATAGTTCATTGGTATTAGCATAAATAAATGAATTGGCCCCCTCTAGACTATGAGTTATAAAGCAATGCGGGAGATAATTTTTTCAAATTATTTTTATACATTTCCCTGAGGATATGCAATGTTTAATTACAAATTTAATTTTTGTATGCCTATTAAAATGAACTTAAAACTGAATAACAAATATTATAACTATGATGGACAGGATGAAGCAAACGCAAAAAAACATATTAATGTTAATGGAGAGAATGCTTATATGGTCTAAATTAAACTACATCAGGGAACTTTTGTTTATTTTCCCCATAGACCGCCTCCGAAGCCGCCACCTCCATAGCTTCCTCCGCTGCTGTAGTGGCTCTCGTGATGGTATTCCTCGTGATGCTCATAGCCGCCGCTGTGGCCACCGCCATAGCCGCCACCGATACCTACGCCACCGCCGATGCCACCGCCGATGCCACCGCCAAAGCCACCGCCAAAGCCACCACCGAATCCACCGCCATGTCCAACCAGTCCATGTTTGAGACCCAGCAACTTTGGCGTTCGTACTTTCAGTCCAACGAAACCAGCATGTGGACCTTTGAATGCAAAAAGCTTCACTTTACCGGCTGAGGCATTTTGAAGCAGTAGCATCAAACAGATGCCCAACAGTAGGAACACCCGATGTGGACAACGCTGTTGGAAAATTAAAATAAACGAAAAACATTATTAATTGATTTGATTATTATTTTTTCATAAATTAATACTCTTGTTTGGTTTTTATTTACTTATATATTTATATTTATCTATATTTATTTAAATTAACACAATTGTTAAAAATATTTACATATATTTACTTATTGTTTTTGTACTACACTACACACAATTTTCATTTTTTTTTTATAAGAAAAATTTATTTTCAACATCAAGTAATGAATTTAGCAATTTGAGTAATAAATAAAAATTACAACTGAATGCAAAATCACTGAGCCAGTTTATACGAATTTAGTTACTAATATTTTGTTATTATTTACTTTTATAAACCAGATGAAATTGTCACTCAAGAGTAGGTCTAGTATTTGGAATGATGTGAAGTTTTAAACACAAAATTTTTACTCACAATGATTTGCATTTTACACTTTTTATACGCGTTTTTAATTGATTTAGCTTGTTGGCAACGCTTGGATATTTGGCTTTATGGCCTCGTTTATGTTATTGTCGTAGTTTTACTGTTGTCTTGTAAGTCTTCAAGTTCGAATCTCTCCTCGCTGATTGATGTCGCTTGCATGGACCACGACGCGTGTGCAATTGAAGCGGCTGCGCGCTGAGCGATGAGTTTTTATGGCACTGACGCGTTTTCTGCGCGTTTTTTGTCGCCCTTATGCAATCGCCTCTCGACGAGATCTTGTTTTGTCTTCTTTGTTGTTGTTTTTGTTGTGAACCTCAGCTTTTATTCAGTATGCACACAAATTGACCCTGAAAATTTCTGGTTTTCAAAATGAATAGGAGCAAAAATACAACAACAACAAAATATATATAAATGGAACAAAATTTAATATATATATATATGAAAAGAGATGTAAAGCCAACTGATGGAAACAAGCGAATCTGTTGGCAAGTGCTGCAAGTTATGAATGGTCACAGCAACCAGACCTATTCAGGTTATTTTCAGCCTCAAAGAGGTGTTCTTAATTTAAGTTTTTATACCCTAGCGAAGGGTATTTTGATTTTGTCATATACATACATACATACATTTTTATTATTATTATAATGAGAGTATTAATTAAAAAAAATAATGGTTTGTTAATATCATAAACAATCTAGTTACATTGTTATTTATATTACGTATTTTGGTAAAGTTTATCAAAGTTTAACTTCCGAAGATAAAAGAAGATAAGAAGATAGATAAAAGTAAAGATAATATTTTTAACACTTTTTGCAGAGTCTAATAATAAATAATGCAAGGGTATAAAGTATTTGTTACACAAAATATAAGTTATGTTTTAAAAATTTTGAACAATTAACACTATGGTATGAATGCTACCCCATATCTGGCTGAGTTATCCTCGAAAATAATTTCTAAGAGAATAATATTTCCTGTTTATAATATATTGAATTGTATATGATCTGTAAGTGGTCTGCATGTTAAAATTAATTTTAATTAAAATTTAAAATTGAACGAAAATTAAACATTAAAAATGCTATACCTCCTTAAGTGATCGTGGTCTTGGCTGCCTCTGCCTAAAGAGATTAAATGATTCATCAAATGCTCGTACATATTTGGGTATTTTCGTTTAATTGACCTCCAAAAAACAAAGTCCAACAGAAAAGAAATCAAATAAAATCAAATCAGAAATTTCCAGCAGTTAAAAGCTCAACATATGCACACAAACAAATATCTGCACACATACATATGCTTATGTATTTGTTGACAGATTTATTTGCCATAGCCAAATGGGTAGCCAAATCCATTTCCAGAGCCGTAGCTGTTCTGCCCATTGTACTGATACTGTTGCTGGTAGCCTCCATTGTAGTTGCCGTACCCATAGCCCTGACCAGGCCAGCCATAGCCGTATCCTGACCCGCCATATCCCTGAAAGCTGCCGCTGCTGCTGGCTGCGGCGCTGACACTTGTTGCGCCGTAGTTGCCATATCCTCCCCAGGGCGCAAATCCGTAACCTGAGGACCCAAAGCCTGGCCACTGTGGTGCACCCAAGATGCTGCCTCCTAGGCAGCACAGTGCGCAGAAAAATAATGTAACCTATGTGGAGAGATAGAATAGGATTAGTCGGGCAGTTAAAGCTAGAGAACCTGCACCACGAACCTTCATAGCTGGCGTGTAACTTAATACTCAGTGACAATTCCTATGGAAAATGTCTTTTTATTATGTGAAACTAAAACGGAAGTAAGAATTAGGTAATTACCAATAAATGGCCTATACCACAGGCGTATAATTATATAAACTAAAATAATAATATAGTCTTCAAGTTGAATGAAGTACAAGTAAATATACAATATAAAAAATATAAAATACAAGGCTGATTTTTATTTGAGCTACATTCACATAATTGTTTTTATTTTCTATGAGCTATATTATATTTTTTTTACATTTCATAAATTCACTTATTTGTCTATGGAGAAAAAAATAAAAAAGATTAAATAATAACAAGGATAGTTAGTTAAACATTTTTAACACGCCTGAAATAATTCTCAGCAATTTAGGTTGAATTATTGTTTTGTTAAAAATAAATTTAATTGATATATAATTTCTTAATACTGCACAGATTTTTGTTGGCCTCCGTCGACAAATATGTGTTGGACTTAAAACTTAATGAGATTATCTACGAGTACTCTACACAGCATTAGCATAACTTCCTCAGGATGATGTGGGTGGTTTTAGGTAACTCCGCTGACGTCAGTTGAGCAATCAATCAGAGTTGAATAAACTGCCGACGAAAGCGAAGGCGTTACTATTATTGTACTAACTATATACCATACATATATATATTTATATTTGAGTACACAAATCGGCAACAACACATCGTTAGAAACAAACATCGAGTGCTAATGAGCCAAACGAATGCTGGTCGCAGACGCTGACTCTATTTCCGACATCTCCGCCCATGCTTCGCTGCACGTTCTGTGTAAAGTTTGTTGCCTAAGTCTTTTGTTATTTTATTGTTATACGCTCGCCGAAAGTATTTCAGCTGTGTAATATTGTTTAGCATATATTTAATGGAAACAAAAATATGTGATACTGAGTGCTTACAATTAATTTAAATTTATTATAAACTTTTAATGTTAGATATATATTCGAAGATGGGAACATGATATAAATAATTCTAGTTTATGTTTCGGAAATGTTTATTGTATTGAAATGCGGTCTAGAAGGGTATGCATGCATCGGTGCTGTTGTAAATTCTGGTGCATGATCGTTGAAGTGATTATTTTTATTGGGTTTTTTGTGATCTTGATCTTCCACGGCGACGGTACGACAATTGCCTTAACCCTCAAGAAATGATGTATATATACTATATATACGTATGTATTTTTTGACAATCGACAAATTAACGCATTCTGAGGCCTGTCGCCTCGTCAGCATTGTTCACCGAGGGGTATTCCGCGATTTCGTCACTAACTGGTTCTGGTTCGGTTTCAATTTCGTTGGGGCCGCTGTTTGTTCTGCAATTTGCGTAGAATTACTTGGCAATGCGTGGCGCGTAGCTCGCTTCTTATGGCCGGCCAATGGGCATACACAGATAGCAGGTATAGAGTATATAAACGCCAAGCACTTCACAATTGCAATTTAGTTTCGTTACCGATTCGCTGGGCGACACATCCACAAATACTCATCTCATACGCGGAATGGCGCGCTTTTGTTGTGTACGTCGTGGTGGGTCTGGCGCACTTGATGCATTTGCTCATCGTTTGTTTCCTTTGCAGCTGTTGGTCGTGTTGGCGGTTGCCGGATATGGAGGCGCTGCACCGGCGCCTATCAAGGGCGAGGGACGCTCCTTTGGACTGCTTGGCGGTGGCTTTGGCGGCAGCGTGGGTCTGAGCGCCGGCGTGGGCTTAAACGCGGGCCTTTATAGTGGCTTCGGCGGCGGCGGTGGTGGCTACTATCCTGGCGGCGGCTCCTACTATCCCGGCGGTGGCTATTATCCAGGCGGTGGCTATAATCACGGCGGCGGTCACGGCTTCGGCGGTGGTTATTATCCGGGCGGCGGTTACGGCGGATATGGACACAAGCCCTACTACGGCGGTGGCGGCGGCGGCTACTATCCCGGCGGTGGTGGCTACAACAACTACGGCGGCGCATATGGCGGCCACTACAGCCAGTCGCAGTCGCAGTACTCCAACAACTACTACAACGGCGGCTACGGCGGCGGCGGCGGCTTCTTTGGCCGATAATCTGAGCTCCATGTGATTTTTAAGTCTAGTTAGCTTTTACTTATTGTACTGAAAATCCAGATCGAAAAATACACAACAACAAAAAATGAATACAAAACATGTGAAGCCTGAAAATCCCCTGCAAAATCCGGTTCTGTTGTCCTTGTCATCGTTGTAGTTGTTGCTATTGTTGTCTTCTTGATTTTAATGAGCCGAACGCGACGTGCATAAATTGTATAGCCAAAGATCCCAGATATTTGTGGTACGTGCATGACTAAGATCACGGGCAGGGGGCGGAAAAGATTGAAATTATTCATCGCATTTAATGCTGTGCGGCAGCATAAACACGATTTATGGAGCCATTTAATCCGCACAAGGGTTGCCTTTAGAAACAGTTTATTTTTGTATATTTTTAACTAAATAATTACAAATAATTATTTGTTAGGCATGTTATCAAAAACTAAAACTTTTTAAAATAATTGTCGGCAAAGTAAAATTGTTTTTAGGTCGGAATATTGCCTTCCTTGTAAGTTTTTATGTGCGTATTTACCTTCAAAATTTTATTTATAAATTTTGTTTTCGTATCGATATTTGCAGTCTTATTTAAATACTTTGTTGGTTTATTTAACTTTAGTTAAGTAACTTGATTCATATAATAGACTTCCTCAAGAATTTTTTTAAAAATGACAAACCAAAGTTTAGATTGCGGATAAGAGTTAAATCTGACTCAGCTGTAGGGTTTGCTAATTTTTTTATTTTTTGCTTCTGGCTAAGGTCTTGTTTGCTTTGGAATTGGGAAACACTATTTGCAATTTACATAGCACATTCTTCAAACATTTGAAGGCATTTAGCAGTCAGCCCGAATATTTATATAAATTTGGTAAATAAATTTACAGATTTTTTAAATGTTGATATCAGTTTTTCGCTATTTGTATTGTCCCAATTATATAATTTTATATTTTTCTCCTTCTCGCATTGGGCGTGACCGAAATTATTTGGCTCGATCTTCAGAAGAGTTCATTCGAACGCTGTCAGTGAAACTTGATGCCTCTATCTCTAAAATTGTGGGAGATATTGATTTTCGCGGTTTACCCGCCCCAAGATATATGTATTTTTATTAATTTGACACGCCCCCAGTGTGCGTATCCAACAAATTTTTGTGCGATCTGTAGAGGAGGTCAGCAGTACTCTGTCTATAAAATTGTATGTATCTAGCTCTAAAACTGAGGGAAATATTTAGATTCAATCGAATTACTTGTTTTTCGTTACAACTAATTTTATTTCTTAATAGCTAATCTCAATTAAATACTAATCGGTTTGTTTTCGAATCGTGCCGAGTAGCCTATCCGTAGCTGCTGCGGTTGTTCCTGGCGCGATAGGCGCCCGTTTGGTAGACTGGCTGCACTTGGCCCGTGAGCTGCTGAATGATGCCATTCACGGTCGTGGAGACGCCGCCCAGTAGCTGGCCCGGCGTCACAGGAGGCTGGAAATAAAAATAAAAAATATATCAACTGAGTATTTTGCTCAAAAGTAAACCCTCGCGAGACTTACCGCGCCTGCCGAGTCGTAGTACACGCGATTGGGAACTGGGCGACGCACTGGCACTGGATTGTAGTTGGGATCCACGGCCGGGTCGCTTTGCAGGTCGTTGGCAGCAGCGGGTCGCAGCGGCAGCGGATCTGCATACGGCACAGCGGGCACCGTCGCTGCCAGGCTGTTCTGAAGGATGCCGGGCGCAAAAAGAGACAGCCAGGTGGCAAAAGGCGCATAGGGACGCACTGGCACCGGCACTGGCGCAATGGGAGCTATGGGATCGGACAGTAGGCCGCCACCCAAGCCGCCCAGTCCGCCACCCAAGCCGCCCAATCCGCCTAAGCCACCCAAGCCACCCCCTCCGAAGCCACCGTAGCCACGACAGCCGCCGCCGCTGGGATACACGTTGTACACGTTCAGGTCGAACAGAAAGCGACCCTGTTCAACCGGATCCTGCTGGGCAGCGGCGTCGCGTCCGAAGGGTATGCAAGGTCGCCCATAGCCGTAAGCGGACGCCGCTGCGGCCGCATAGGGTCGATACAGTTTCTTCAGCTTCTTCTTGAGCAGCAGCGACCTGTCGTCGCCCGCATCGGAGCTCAGCTCGTCCAGCTCCTGGTTGCCGGCGCCAGCGAACTTGGAGTTCTCCTTGCTGCTGCTCTGGCTCTGGCGACTGTAGCGATTGCTGTGGTCCTGAACCGAAGGTGGCGCTCGCCGCTGCGGGTAGTTGGAGTTAGAGTTGTAGTTGTAGTTGTGGTAGTAGCCACGTGGCGCGGCCACGCAGCAGCCCAGTGCGCCCAGCAGCAGCAGGCTGGTGAACTGCATGTTGGAAGGACTCGTTTCGCTTTGCTTGTCTCGGGTTGCTTCTGCTTTGGCGGCGTGTTGGCAGCGAACTATGCCGCCAGCGCTGAGCACGCCCCAATTTATCACCTATGCTTGTGCAGAAAATAAAACAAAAACAAAAACACAAAAAACTAACGAAAATTGCCAACTGGCAAATTTGCCGTTTTGCCTTAGAAGGCATGCGATTGCATAATGCCCTTTTTTTATTGGCTCGAATTTTTCCAGCGCATTCGCATTGTTTTTTTGATACAAATGCTAATTTGGGCCGCCCCCGCAAACTCAACCGGCGGGCAACGTCATCATCGGCATCATTATGATCAACAACAACATCGTTTCGCCCACATGGTTCAGAAAACAAGTTACAAGCGCCGACTCTTGTGCATTGACCTGTGTCAAATAATGCCGCCAAGCAGCCAGCCGTAGGGAGCTCTAACTCGATGATGATGCTTTGGACCAAAAAGGCGAAACATGTTGCCAAAAATAATACCACTTAAGTGGGTCAATGTCGCGTTGACTGCGCTGGGGACCACCATCATTCACTATATTGTGAGAAACGGAAAGGGCAGATGTAATAACTGAAAAATGGGCTCTTTCTAAAATAGAAGCTATATACATATATCATATTTAAGTAACTCTAGGATAACTATCTTAAAATGTTGATAATAATGAGCAATCAAGAAATAATCATAAGCTCTGTTTCTTGATCGATTTTTAAGATTTTTAAATAACGTAATTTATAAGGAATCAAATATGAAGTCCTATGTTGAAGCTCAAAATTGTGTCTATTTATCGACAAATGTAATTTAAGCACACTTTGCTGGTTAGAAAGTACGTATATATTTATCCAAAAAACATACATATCAAGTCACACGTTGCAAAATACGAAATATATACTTTAATTTAAGCGCACACAAATTATTTTGAAGCCTCAGGACTTTGCTTAAATCTACTTTTAAACTTAGAACTACAAAACATAACTGTACACTTGAGAAAAGTCGGCTAGCTGCGCATGATAAACACATATTCGGGATCCATATAGCTGTCTCTACAACTAAGATAAGCTTTTGCACTTAAAATATAAACTGAGCAAAGTGTTTCGGCAAACTGTGCGTCAGAGTTGTGGGTGTGGCCGGCACCGAGCTAAACAGCTGTTTTGGGCTTATTGGCCTCGGCGCGCTTGCGTTTCGCCCGCAGCTGCTGATTGCAGTAGACGCGCAAAAAGATGGCCAGGAAGACGATGAGCACTCCAAAGATGCCCAGCACCGAAACGCTATGCTGGTATATGAAGCAGGAGAGCATGATGGCAACGGCCTGGCACGCAGAATATTCAATAAAAATAGGTTAGTATACAAGTGTGCGTGTGTGTGTTGTGTGTGTGAGTCACTCACCTGGCGCATCGTCATGATGATGGTAAACACAACCGGCCCGAACACATCAATTGTGTGATAGATAAACAATTGGCCGACCGCGGAGCATATCGAGAGAACAACCATGTCGAACACAAACTTGGGATGCTGTAAATTAAACAAAAAAAATTGGGTTAGCTGTTAATGTTAATAGCAAACATACAATAAACAAACAAAAAACTAAATGTTATATATACAAACTTTGCTGAATAGAAATTTTGTGAATTCAAAAACATTTATATTGGATAAAGAAATAACTAAATCAACCAAGTATTTTAGCTTCTTTGGACAAGCTAAAGAACACTGCATGATGAAGAATACAATGTCATCAATAAAAATATTAAACACATTTTAAATAATAAATATAAATAAAACTGTAAGCCTCAAATTAATATTCCAGAAGGAAATCTACCTAACCAAAACTATAACATTTGTTGATACAAATTCACATATAAACGATATAAACGTATATAATATATAATATAATATAATATAATATATAAAGAATAAACTTGTTGCTTTATTTAAATGCAAAAGTTTGAGCCAAGTTTAAGTGGAACTCACATCGGTGGCAAACGCCAGGGAGTCCATGAAGCCGCCCTGCATGGAGAGCGAGGCGCCCGTGAAGATGGAGGAGAACAGGTTGACGCCGCACATCATTTGGAGCGAGCTCATGCCGTAGCTCTTGAAGAGCGAGCCCTGCCAGTTGGCCGTGAAGCTGTCGAAGAGCATGTACATGGAGAGCAGGAAGATGCCCGTCAGGGTGGTCACATTGCTGGCCCGGCTGCTGTCGGAGGAGCCCATCATGAAGAAGACCATGCCCAGGGAGATGAGCAGCGCAGTCGCATACTCGTACGATTCGTACTTGGTCTTGGCCATCAGCTTGCCCATCAGCATGACGGGTATAATCTTGCAGGACTTGGCCAGCACCTGCGTCGGAAAGTTGACGAACTTGAGCGCCTCGTACTGGAACCAGGCGCTCATGATGTTTGAGAACGAGGCGTACGAGTACTTGTACAGCGGGGCTCGGTGTCGCGTAGGCGCCGGCTGCCACTGCATATAAACGAGGGCCACTACGAACGCGAGCAGGCGGTTGGCGAAGACCAGGAACTGCGAGTCCTTGAACTTGGCACTCTCGCCGGCAAAGTTCATGTAGTGCTGCGTCATGATCTTCTCCTGCAGCACGCCCCACGTCAGATAGGAGACCATCAGGCCGCCAAAGCACCAAAGCAGCTGCACTGCCTCCTGCGAGCTGGTGCGCTTAGTGGGACGCTCGCTGCTGCCGCTGTTGCTGCCCACGTGTATAGCGTCCACGGGCTCGTAGCTTGAGTTGCCCGTGATGCACATGTTGATGGCCGTGTGCAGGAACGTCTTGTTGCCGCGCTCCAGATAGCTGGTGCGCTGCACGTACTTGTAGATGAGGTAGCCGGGCACGAAGACGCAGCTGTAGCCGAAGCAGTTCACCAGCAGCTTCAGCAGCCATGCATAATCCTTGGACTGCGCCTCGATCAGCTGCGACAGCGTCGCCTCCAGCGCATAGCTGCCCGCCAGCGAGAGGCGTAGCAGGTCCGTGAAGAAGTGAATCACCAGCAGGCTGACGACTATGAAGGAGCTGCAAGCAAGCACATGTTAAGGCCAGTTCACGAAGTGAGAAGAGTATTTTAGGTTCGTCCGTCCGTACGTCCACATTTTTTGGATACGCGCACTGGGGGCGTGGCAAAGCGATCAAGTCTACATAACTTATGGGCGTGTAAGACGCGAAAATCCATATCTCCCACAATTTTAGAGCTAGAGTCACCAAATTTGGCGGACAGTGTTCGGATGACCTCCTCTAAAGATCGAGATGAACATTTTTTTCAAATTAACAATCATAATTACGACCGTTTTCGACTGTTTTAAGTTGTTACTGTACTGTGGACGAGTATGGCGCAATCGGTAACACCCGACTGCAACGTTCTTGTTACTCTCCTTACTCCAGCCTACCATATAATCAGCTCCGGAGTGCGATTTGCCATCGTGTAAACGTGCATGTGGCGACTTCTGCGTATTCCGGCTGTTGATTCTGTTCTGTTGAATTTGGCTGACACGAAGAATTTAGCTGCGAAGTTAGCACGCCGCAAGCGTTCTGGCCGGCAAGTCAAGTGTCAGAGGTTCAATAACCGCGAAAACTTGTTTTTTGCATAATCCAAGTCGAAAAACAACAACAAATTATGGAGGCTGCTCTTTGTTTATACGATGTGTGTGCGTGTGGGGAAGTTTGTTTACATTATGTAAAGCCTCACGAGCTGAACGTGGAGTTATGCGGCTTGGTGGCACAGCTGTAACTTGTGCCGGCTGTGCAAATACTATACATGCACCATATTGCTGAGGGCCGAAATACGCTCAAGAAATAAGACAAAAATAACAAATAGTACACTGCCAGTGTGGCCGTATTTTGTTAGTGGCAAAATGCTACGGAGGAGATGGGTTTATTGCAGCGTTGCCAACCAGTTTGTTTATAGCGATGTCACCTAAATCGCAAGGCATGCAAATTATTGTTTGTTAAAAATATACGGTATATCATAAATATTCAATTTAAGGAGTGTATGAAAAACTGCTAATTAAAAATTCATTATTCAACAATAAATTAATTTAATCTTTCGCTGGTAAATAATTCTTTGTCGTGACTTACGAAAGAACTAGATTCAACGGTGACCAGGGATTCAGTTCGCTTGAACTTACTCTGAGCGTGCGAATGCAACTCTACAATGCTGTACCTTTTGCGTTTTGCATTCTTTGTCAAAACTGTGAGATAAAATAGCATTTGTGCTGGGAAAACCGTAGAAAATTCAACTGTACGAGGCTGATAAGCGATATCAATCGTGTAAATAACAGTTCGAGCGTGGAAAACTCATCCTGCACGGACGTAACAACCTGCAAAATTTGCATTGAAAATTGTTCAGCTGCGGCTCATTGAAAACCCAATAAAATAAACAAAAGGCCGAATACACACAATATAATGTAAGTAAATGCATGAAAATCGAGTTTATGTAACTGCAAACATCTATTGCAAATGGAAATGCACTGAAACATGTGTATCAATGTATCAATGAGTCAATGCAGTTGTTGTTGCTGTGGAAACTGTGGATTTATTATTAGAATACTTTCGGGCATACTGCACACACACACGCACACGTAATGAACTCATTTCCAAATATACAACTGAGTGTGTGCGTGTGTGTTATGTGGAAGCATATGTACAGTGGTCGCTGGCTAGGAAGAACTTCTCAAAAACGCCATTTGCTGAATATTCAATGCTCTTTGAACTGCAAACTATTTTTGAGAATATCATTTTATTTTATTTATACTATTTTCAAACAAATTTTAACAGATGTTCCCGGTAAACTGTATTTTCAATTAAAATGTATACAGTACAGTACAATCAGCATCTATAAAATATATTTAAATTTCTATATAGAAAAATTATATAAATATATGTAAACTATGTAGAAACGAAGCGTTTGCATTTTCCAGTGAATAAATAATGTCTTCCTATAGCCGGCTCATACAAAGGCTGTTAAAAAATTCATGTAAAAAATAAAGATAACTAAATGACAAAATAGTATATACATTGGTTTTCAGACCTATAAAAGCAAATTAAAAGTACAGTAAATAATATTAAAAAAATTCACTTTAGAGATCACTTGGGAATTGATATGGAATATGGAAAAAGAAAATTAATATAAGAAATTATTATATTATTAAAAAATGAAGACTAATGTAAACATCAAATTTAATTCATTGTCACTTTCTGGCAATTATCGCATACGTTTTCGTATGACTGCAATATAACAGCTATCACTGGAATTACATCCTTTAAACTTCTGTACGCTCAGATGTTGAGCTTATTTTCGAACATATGCCAAGAATGCTCTTCGGGATTTTATTGCAGTGATTAACCTGTGACAGCAGCTGACGCGTTCTTTGGTTGCTTCGGGCTGGTAATCCCTTTTTTATGGCGTGCATGTTTCCCAGCAGCACAGATCACAGATCCTTTTTTTTTACCTGAATTGAAATGAGTATATAACTAACCCGTAATTGTGTTTTACTTTCAGTTGCCGACCGAGTTTTAAACCAAGCACACAGTTCAACTGTGCCAAAGTCAAAGTGCAAGTCAAGCAGAGCAAACGGACAGATTTAATCGACATATCAGACAAGCATTCATAGAATGGTGCAGACCGGAATATCGCTGAACGAGCGCTTCACGCAGATGCAGTCGCGCCAGCAACAGCCGCCGACGGCGGCGCCGCGCGGACCTCGCAGTCGCAGTCGGTCGCGCAGCCGCAGTCGCCGCATTGTGGACGCGGCGGCGTCGGCGGCCAACACGCGCCTGCTGCAGGAGTTCAAGCGGAAGCACACCGTGCAGACGGCCCTCAAATTGAAGCGCGTATGTGTCCCAAACAAAAACAGCACAGTATCTACTCTGGGATTGAGGCCACGAGCTGAGACCGACGCACCTCGTGCCGTTCCGTGTGTGGCTGGGCAAGGCAGAGAGTGGCCAAAAGAGCGCAGCCAGCGGGCAAAGAGGCAGTTGAGCAAGGATTTGCCTTAAACAGCACTCGATACGGAGTGCCCGGCCCAGCCCAGTTCAGCCCCTCAATATATCTATGTATATATTTAAAAACCCACTTGTAGTAGACACTTCTATTGAATTCACACACACACTGAACCGCCACCGCTTGAGCTGTGTCTGTGTCTGATTCAGTTTGTAAACGCAAAACACAAATCCATCACAAACCTTATGCATCTTACAGAGAAGCTTGCGGACAACGGCTGGCGGCGTCAAAGCGCTCCGCCTGGGGCCCAATGGAAAACCCGTGCGCTCAAACAACGTCACTCGCTTGGCAACGTAAGCATCCCCAAAAACCAAAATATAAAACACATTTGTAGCTGTTGCTGACCGAGTCGAAGACTGCTCCAACAACCTATGTAAAACACACATCTACCCTCTGCTTATTCCGCCTCTACGACTCCAATCACACAACTTAGCATGCGCGCCGATCTGATCGCCGGCAATGGACGTGCCCGTGCCCGTGCACGCAGCAGCAGCGCCCGACGCTCCAACTCCAGCTCGGCGGCCGGCGGACTCCGCCAGCGGCTGGGCCTGCGCCGACCCACCGTCGGCGGCGCCGCCGAGCGTGTGGCCCAGCGGCGACGTGGCCTCTCTCGGCAGCAGCAGCAGCAGCAGCTGCTTCAGCCACAGCCACAGCAGCTGCAGCCGCGCGGCCGTTCACGCAGCCGTGGACGCGCCCGTTCACTGAGTCGCGCACGCGATCAGAGCCGCGCCCGTTCGCAGAGTCTGGGCCGCTCCCAGAGCCGTGGACGCCGTCAGCAGCTGGCCAACGGTGGCCGAGGAGGCAGCGTCGGCGGTGGTGGCGGCGTTGGACGGGCACCGGCTCGTGTTTCGGTGAAGCAACGTTTGGGCGTGCGTCCGGGCGTGGCAGCAGCAGCCGCAAAAGGAGCAGCCAGCAAGCGACGTGGTAATCGGCGAGGCAACAGCCAACTGCGCGGCGTCGTTGCCGGACGCGTTGAGAAGCGCCGCAACTCCAACACAGCGCCGAAGACTGTGGCAGCTGCCGCCGGAGCACGCGTACGCAAAGGACGTGCACGTGGCAGGTAAGATCTAGTTTGTTTTTATACCAGTGAAAAGAGTATTGGTTTTGTGCAGTGTCCGTCTAGCGACTAGGAACTGGGAATATATAATTTATATGTCTCCCCCAGTTTTAAACCCAAATACTTCATATTATGTTAGAAAGATTACGGATGAGCTCGGAAGATCGCATAAACAAATTTTTAATACGCCCACTCGTGGCGGGATAATTCAATTTAATCTATAAATCTAACTCAGTTTTAATGTTGGATTCATCAAAAGTTTGCAGACAGTTTACTGATGACCTCATTTAAAGGTCGCACAAATATTTTTTGGATACAACCAATAGGGGCGTGGCAAATCGATAAACCTATATATCTTGGGGACGGGTAAACCGCGAAATCCATATTCAACAATTTTATAGCAAGAGTCACTAAATTTGGCAGACGATTTTCGGAAGCCATAAAGATCGAGCCCCCGCGAATTATAAAAATCGATTTTTTTGCAAAAATAACAAGCTTTTATTATACTGTGAACGAGTATTGCGCAGTCGGTTACACCCGACTGCAACGTTCCTACTTGTTCTTGTGTCAAAGAATGCGTTATTAAACGACTCCGTTTACTTCTTACTTGGCAGGTCTGCTGTACGTGCCGCTGTTGCTGCCAGCGCTGTTGCCGGAGCCGGGGCTGCTTCTGCCGCCACACATCGCTCGCGCACACGGTCACGATCCCGGGCACGCCGGGGAAATGCTGCTGCTGGCGCTGTTGCTGCTGTGGCAAATGGAAAGCCAAAGGCCGCAGGGGGCGTCGGCGCACGACGTCGTGGACGCAGCTTGCAGCGCACAGGTGGCAAAGCGGGCGCCAAGGGCGCCAATAAGAACGGTAACAACAAGAACAAGAGCAACGGCAACAAGAATGGCACAGGAGCCGCCAAGCCAAGTCAACAGCAGGGTCGCCGCGGACGCAGTCGTGGTCGTGGTGGTCGCACGGTTGCAGGTAAAAGCGTTGCATGCGAAGCTCCCTGGACATCCGGCTGGACAGGAGCGCTTAGCGGCTCAACACGGAATTCACTTTAATAATGCGCTCGCAATTGCCGTAATTAATCCGTACGTTTTTCTTGCCTCTTCCTCAACATAGGTAAGCTGCCGCGCAACGAGGTTAAGCGCGAGGATTTGGACAAGGAGCTGGACCAGTATATGTCGACCACTAAATCGGAAATGGACTTCTTGCTAAAGTAGAGCGGAGCCCGACGACCAAGGAGAATCACCACCGCAAGGCAGTTTTTACTAATTCTTAAGTTGTCTCTTAAATACTAATTAGCTTTAAGCGTCCCAAATAACAAATGAGACCGCTCCTTAGTTCGCGCTAATGGGGCAATCTGTAAATAGCATAAAGTATAAGTAAATGGCTCTGTTCGCATAATTACAATCGAAATATTTGTATTCTCTGCAGCTAAATACAATTGACTCCTTGTTCAAACTAAGTGTGTGTGTGTGTGTGTTATATTTGTCTAGGAAGTGTGTGAACTACGTTTTTCCCGACTGCAGTACAAGCGGTCTTGACAAGTGCCGGAAATTGACTTTTCTGCGACTTTGTTTACTTTTGTCTGGCTAACCTGAGAGAGGAAGTGAATAAAGTGGACGAGCGACAATAAAAAAACAACCCACTCAATTTTCTGCACATCCCTTGTGTGTATGAAGATAAATGTATTTATTTGTTGACAACTTTTTGGATTAGATGTTTGCCGCTGATACCCTGCAATGACAAATGAAAGAGAATAAAACCTAATTCTTTCTATTTTATATTGGACGAGAGTTGCACATAAGGATGGAATAAATTAATAGAACAATTCACATATCAATTGAATTTTATATACATAAATAATATATATTGCCATGAATATTGCTTGAATACTTTTATTTGAGCATTAATATTTGGGAAGTGAGTTAATTTAATTTAATTTAAAAACATAATCAAAAATATATTTTATTATATATATATTATTGTAATAATTTATTAGATATTTCTATTATAATACAAAATGTTCTCTTGGAAATGTAGAGGGTATAGCACAGCCCCTACCTTGTCCTTACCTTGCCTTAACTCGATTTTCTTTTACCATTTTCTTTAATTTCAACATTCTAGTTTTCCCTCTGAGCGATTATTTTTATACTCGTTCAAGAAGTGAAAAGAGCATATTGGGTTTCTGCAATGTCCGTCCGCATGTCCGCAATAACGCAATATTTTCTCCGCAATTGAGGCTAGAGACTTGAAGGACTTTACGGTTACATCCACTCCCGCCCCCAAAAATTACAAAAAAACTATATTTTTCAAATAATACTAATTAAGACAGTTTTCGACTGTTTTAAGCTGTTGTTGCACTGTGAACGAGTATTGCGCAGTCGGTTACACCTGACTGCAACGTTCTTGTTAATTTCTGTGATTGATTGCCCTGCTTCAGCTGCAGCTTCTGCTTCGCGTACAACGAGAATCGTGTCGAAGTCAAAAAGGTGTTGATGGGATGGTGGGTGAAAATGAGGTTTTGTCATTTTAATTAAATCCCGGCTATGGGCGCTGGCTCAGGACCTGAGTGGAATAGTTGCGGCAACATTGCGGCTGTCACCTGCCAATTCATTAAGCTACTCCGCTCGCTCAATCAGCCTGCGGGCCACTAAGTAGCTAAACATGTTTCGGCAACCTTCGTGAGCTGATGCTCAATGCGATTAACGGCCATCCATATGCCGTGGCTGTAACTAATCACACTGAGCCGCAGCACCCACTGCGCACCCGGCTAATTAACACAAAATGGCCATTTGTTGCGCCTGCTAATTGCCGGGCTTGGCGTGGAGCCCTCCCACAATGTGTCCTAGATGAAGTTATCGTCCTCGTGGGACGCTCGTCATTAACCCCTTTTTGCCAGTCAGCTGTTAAATACATTTAACAATTCAACAATTTATAAGCAATTAGCAAATGTTGCCGGCCGACACGTTGTTGCATAATTAGAGAATTCAATTTATGTGCCCACCTTTTTTTGGTGGCCAAAAGGGTTTCCTCTGTGGATTCACAAAACAAAATGTTGCTAATGATACTGCCAAGAAGAGAGAATTGTTTCCTTTAGACTGAGTAAATGTTGAGCTAAGCTCAGGCTGGCAATGGCGTTAATTTTTGTAGCATGAGGTAGAATATTTCAACTTGTTTTACAAAATGTACATTTTTTTTAAGGACCTGTAAGTCTTTACTTAGCATGTGTGTTAATTACAACGTTCCATCATCATTTTTTTGCTGTTAAAAGTCGCTTAGAAATACAAAGCTCCGTGTGTCAGTTCAGGTGTATTCATTTATTTTGTAACTTCTTCTATTATTTATGTTATTATAATCATGACTGCAAGCCCAGAAAATTAAACCAATGCTTCATCTTTGGGCTCGGTTCATGAAATTGGTTTGCCACATCAGTTAACCCAGAAAAAATATGATAGCTATTATCAATAATAATAATACGACTAAGTTAACATGAATTAGTTATATATTTTATTATTGCTTGCAAACCTTTGTTATATTCATCCCGATAGTGATTGCAGAAAAAGCCACAAATTGCTTTCGTATCGAACAAAACACCAACAATGTTGCGTATTTCAAAAAAGCGCTGATTTGTCTCTATTTATCTGTATTTGCGGGTGTGCACTTTTTTGCGTCCCCGACAAACGGTGCGTATGTGTGATATGATTGGATGTGATGAGATGCGATGTGATGTGACTGCTAGATGGGCAGCAGCTGGCAATTGTTGTTGATTTTGTTACTGGCGCTGTGTTGTTTCTGCACTCATTGTTTTTGTTTGCTGATACGACGCCTGGCCACGAGCTGCAGTTCTCCTGGGGAAAAGCCGAGCCAGTCATGCGTGTGATTGATAAACGCATCTGTCGCAACTGCTGTGTTGGCATTCGACTTATATTTAAGTAATTATCCACAGGATGCCACCAACATTTAACATTATGTTTTTAGACCGAACGCAATAACTACATCTTCCTTTTAGGCCAACAAGCAGATTAAGGCCACAAGTTCTTTGATTACGTCTCAAGCATTTCGCTTGTAATCCGCCTGGCAGGCTACTACCTTTAGTCCCGTCGTCGGAAAGCACTTTTGGTGCGCAGATTAGTCAAATTGCTTTCTCTGCTGCTTTTTCGGCCGTTCCGACTTGAGTAGGACCTTAAAAAGTGGCACCTGGTGGCCAAGTTACTCGCTTTAAGCCGGCAGATATTACGCGAATCTCAGCGGGCGCGAACGCCAACAGCGCAGATAAGCCGAAGTCTTGACATGATGGCAAACAGCCGTGACTTTAATCTTTAAGATTGCAAATATGGAAATCAAATCAAAGCGGCAGCAGCAATTTAATGTTTGATTTGTAAAAAACCATTTAGAGAATATACATATATTTTTATTTTAAAAATTTAAATTTTTTTTACATTCATTTATTTATTTATAAATTTGATTAAATAATTTCCTAGAGCAACGCTTTTATCCTTCTTGGATTATTTAAATTTTTAGCGACTCGGATAAATTAAGTTCGATCTTGAAAAGTCTGCGACTCAAATATTTGTGATTTTAGAATAAACTCAAGTTCGAATCTATAATCTATATTTTTTTCTGTACACACAGTTGGTTGAATAAAATCCACACTGCGAGAGAATTTTTAATTGCTACTTTTATATCTTTTTTATGTACACATAATGACAGAGTTCAGGGTATCTCCAAGTCGTGTATTTTCGACTAGTGGATTCTACTTGTTGAACGTATTTTATATAAAAATAACAAAAACAATAAATTTAATATAAATAACAAATTAAAAGTTAAAATAAAATATATATATAAATATAAATAATCCTGATGAAATCGAATCGACAACAAAAGCCAAATCGTGTGTGATGGCTTCTTCCAAATGGCATTTGTATTTTATTCACGCTTGGGCCTCGACAACCCGCCAGAATCGAGGCTAATGAAGCGGCAAAGTGTTGAATGGCAATTGTCTGCACGACTGTGTTTGTGAGTGTGTGTGTGTGTGTGTGTGTGTGTCGCATAAAAAATAAGCTAAATCCGGCAGGTAATGAGATTTCCTTATGAAATGTGAATGCGTGAACAATTGAGCGATCAGCGCTTGTTTCCTCTGTGATTTGCGTTTGCTTTTTGTGCTTTTTAATACTCGTTCATGAAGTGAAAAGAGCATATTCGGTTTGTGTAATGGCCGTCAATGTATTAGGATTTTTTTTGCTGAAAAAATGTGTATAAAATCATGTATTTCCCCTTACTCATACCATTTTTTTTTTAAATTTTTTATTTTTTACTGTGAACTGTGAACGACTATTACGCTGTCGGTTACACCCGACTGCAACGTACTTGTTTTATTTATATTTACGAGTCGTTGTTTGCCTATGCAAAAATGCTCGCTCAGCTGTTGAACTGCTAAATTTCCTTTAAAGTTGGCGACTTGAAGGTGTTGCCAAATTGAAAATGCTATTCCCAGTGTAGACATTAGCCAAAGCCCAATCCCAAGCCAAAGCAAATAAACTGCACGAAGTCTCAGGATGAGGTCTGAGCGAATGCCAGCGGGGCAATCAATTTCACGCTCTTCCACGCACTTGCCCCACTTCGTACTGTGGCCCGTCCTGTCTGCTCGTGCCTTTGTCGTACGCTTCTGCCCGTACAATATAATTGTCTCCCGCAACTTTGTTGCTGTTGTTTTCGTCGCCATTTTGTCGTGCACTTTGCGGCTGGCGTCGTTTTAGCGCTTAGTCAACAGCTCAGCGGCTTCAGCACGCCCCATGGGATATGCAACAAGAATTGCTCATTACTGCAACATCAGACACCTCGTAGTGCCAGCGTCCGTCCACGCGTCCGATTTTCGGTACATTGCGTTTTGCATTTAATGGGCGCATTGGAAGAACTTTCGCTTCTCTGATCATAAAAGCATTTGAATTGCATTAAACTCATGGCAATAATGCAATTTTCATGGCAATCACGAGCCAGGCACGCACGACGGCACCGACACCCTGCTCCACCCCCTTCCCAAAGAGACTGCAGGCAAAGTTTTGAGTGGGCTGCAATGTCATCGACTGCCGGAAACTGTTGGCTGTCGAGCTGCAAAGTAAACGACACAGACACCAGTCGCATGTGTCCTTTTCACGTGCGTGTGTGTGTGCGTGTGTGTGCCTGACATAGAGCACTTAAGTCTGCCTAACACTCACAGATCTTGATTAGACCTGCCTCGGGCATGACACATTGTGTGCCGTCTTTGTCAGCCCCAACTGAAGGCGGCTACATCAAAGCCCCAACGGACAAGTTCATTGTCAGCAAAGGCAGAAGCAAACAGGAATTTTAAGGTATATTGCTGTATTGGTAAATATATTTTTTTATTTATAAATTATACAATTAAAAAATTAAAAATATGTTTTCAATTACGGATAGAAGTGGACACAATTGTGGACTGTAAAGTTCCTCGGCGCAAAGTCTTTCAGTGTCCCAAGCACACCTCATCTGGAACATGAAAACACCCCCAACCATTATCCAACAAGATTTTCCACTCAACGTACGCAATTGAAATAAAGATACATTTCAGTTATAGAATTTAGCAACAAGGATTCCGTCTTGTTAGCTATGTACTTTATTCATATATATATATATATATTTAGCATATCTTATTTCTTATTTTGACGCATGACAAAATAGTTATCCTTAGAAGCTAGATGCTACACACATAAAATGAATTAACATATGGAGCTTGGAAATTGTTATCCGTAATGCTTAGAAAGTATCAATTAGGATTAGGGTTCGGCTAGGCACAGACCTAATTCGAAGGACTAACAAACACAGCTATAGTTAATGAAAAACACTTACACAAACTTTACATTCGACAGCAACACATCAATATTAATTTGAAAATATACACTTGCATATGCAGTATCTATCCATTGTGGTTCTTACAGCTACAATGCGGTGGACATGGAGTATGATAGGTATAGTCACGTCTATCTAGTGCGCACATCTCTCTCTCTCTCGTGCTGATGATATGATGAGGTTCTCTAAATAGTTTGCTTTGCTATTTGTAGGTACAGTTGCTACATATGTAGATAACGCCATGTGCTTTGATTTGAATGAATCACCCTGTAGTTGACATTTGATAACATGCTTAAAGTACAGTTTGAAGTTTTGCCCCGTTTTGTGTGGCTATGATTACATGCACTTTCCTGCATTCCCACTTTTCCACAATTTCTTCACATAGCCCGTAAATTCGTGTTTGCCGGAGTCACTCCCCTCCGGCCCGCTCAGCACTCGTCATGGGTGATTGTATAAGCACCCCGGAACTCGCTCAGCGGCGTCGCATTCGTCGTGGATGGCGTCATTAGCGGAGCCCCCTGGAACGAGATGGCCAGCGGCAGGGCCGAGGGGGCGCACAGGCTCAGCGCACTGCGTCCCTCGGTCACGGAGCGGTAGCGCAACGGACGGCCCGAGCTGCAACGAATCGGCAATGTGAAGTGGGGTTAACGTTTAATTATTTACCAAGTTTATGTCAACACTTTTTAGGTCCGCAGAAAACAGAAAACAGAAAACAGTTTCTTGTCTTGGCGTGTTTTCAAACATTTCATGCGCATTTTTTCTCTATTTTTTCTGGTGTTGCCTTTAAAGACAGCCAATCAATTGCAACTTTTACATCTGAAAATGTTACCTGTCTGCGCAAAACTAATACTGAGCTTACAACAACATTTAATGTACCCCAACTTATTTTTATATTTTCGTGTACAAAAATAAGCTTTTTGTCCGTATCCGGTCAAGGCAGGAGCTGCTAATTGGAGCGGAGCTGGTTTTGTATTGACATTATCAAAGTTGATAGGCTGAACTAATTGACGGACTGAACTAATATACACCTTTTTACTTTGTGAACAGAGTGTAAACATAAGGCTGTGATTAATTGTTAAATAAATTACGTGTAATTTCAATTTGTGTGCAAAATGGAAATTTATCGACAAGCATATTCACAGCTGCCATATTTTCGCTGTATACAATTTCTGCATTAAAAAATTGAGAGCGGAATATGAGTAACAAATTTCACAAGTTTTCGCATCGAATTAAATTCATCATATTTAATGTTAACAATAAGTTTGGTAGCTGCCAAATGCTTGCAATAAGCGGATTTCGCAAATTAAACAAAATCTCTTGAAAAGCTTAAAAACTTTAAATGCTTTTGAAAATTTGCAAGAAAAGAAGAACAAAAATTGTCCAAGGATATTTCACATATTCACAGCATATTCAGCACATATCACTTTTCACTTGCTCGACTGCTGAATCTTTCTGCTATATTTTCGCTCTGTTCGCTGCTTTATCGTTTGGCACAAACCTAGAAAACTAATCGCTGTTCGGGCATCGATTTGTGTATGTTTTACACATTCTCAGTTTCTGTAATAAATCGCATTGATTTCATTGGCAAGCGCAATCGGTGAAAATCACTCATACGCCACGTTGCACATCAATCTCTCGAACAATGGACAATGCACTGCATTCACTGCAGTTGCCAAGCAATATAACAATCAAATAACAAATGGATATAGTTCGGCTCAAGCCAATCTCAGGCTGCCCCGCGCCACACACTTACCGCTCGCAGTTGCATTTCAGGAGGCGGATGAAGGCCGCACGAAATGTGCGATTGAAGATGGTGTAAATGATCGGATTGATCGTTGAGGAGACGTAGCCCAGCCAGAGGCAGGTGTTGACCACGTGCTCCGGCACCTGGCACTCGGGACAGGCGGCAAAAATGATGTTCAGTATGAAAAACGGCGACCAGCAGAGCACGAAAGTGAAGAAGACCAGGCCCAGCACTTTCGTTGCCTTTTGCTCCGTTGCCACCGCGTTCGCGGAGAGGCTGTTGCGCTTGGCCCGATTGTTGAGAAATCTGGCGGGAGAAAGCACTTTCGAAATTGAGTTACCCGCCAAGTCCAAGGCAAACTCACCTTAAATTGAGCGTGGGCGTCGCAACGCGATTCAGCGCAAACTTGAAGGGGCGCAGTTTGTGGCGTCGCTCGTCCGTCGCCGCCTGGCCCTCCGTCGCCTTCGTCATGGTCGTCACCTGCTCCAGTGGATGGTTGCCATTCCCGTTGCCGCCGTCCTGAGCCTGGATGGTGACTATGCTCATTCTGTTTGGGCCGCCGTCGCCGCTGCCTCCGGCGCTTATGCAGCTCGTTGTCGCAGCTGTTGCTCCGCCAGTTACATTGGCGCCGCCTCCGCGCTCTCTGCCCCCATTTCCATTTGTTGCGTAACCCAATTGCGGCTGCGAGACGCTGACGCGCACCGAGGCGCGTCGATTTGGATGGCTGTCAAATGGGAAGGGCAGTAAGTTGAGTCGCCGCGCATATTTAGATTGTATTTTTCGCAGCTTGGCAGCTACGTGTATTTGATATTAGATTTATGTCTTTTGATTGCGAGCCCCTGCGCAACAGTTTATAAAATTGCCATTTAATATGATGTTCCCAGGCAGCTGAAAGGACCACTTAAACATTTGGAATGGGACTCTTTTGACAGAATCGGTTAGGCGTGGACCATGCTGTGCAATTTCCCGAAATGATTTGGTTTCCTTACACTAGTTCAACTGCAGTAATTTAAGTCTAGCTTAATACTTGATGTACTGTAATAGTTTGCTGTTACAAAAATAATATTAAACATATTACAAACTTTATTTAGAAAAGATGAGATGGTCGTGGCAAATCCATTTAATCTATATATCTCCCTCAGTTCTACCTACCTAGATACATCAAATTTTTCAGACAGATTACTAGTGACATCTTCTAAATATCGTATACATATTTTTTGGATACGCCCACTGGTTGTGTGGCAATTCGATTAAATCTGTATATTTTGGAGGCGGGTAAACCGAGAAAATCAAAATCTCCCACAATTTTAGAGCTAGGTCACCAAATTTGGCAAACAGTTTTTAGATAAGATTTATTCGAAACATTTCTGCCACGCCCACTCCCACTCTCCCTAAAAATCTGTTAAAGCTAAAAATTATACAGCAGATTAAATGTTACAGATATTATCCAACAATGGAAATTATTGACTCAGATTGTCATTTCTCAAAGCGTATATATTAGTAGTAAATTTATAATATCGTATGCAGTGGTATACAAATAATAAGACAACATGTCAAATCAATTTAAAAGGGTTTTACTCTTGTTTGACCTGAATACAGAATAAGGGAAATGCATTTATTCTGATCGGTAAATTGATGCATATTTTATGGGACTTTCTGTCCGAATAAGTTCTCAAGTGCTCGAGACAGCTGACCGTAAGTTGTGCATGCTCTACAGTCGACCATGGCTGGTATTGGAAGTCGGTTTTAAATGCATTGGCGGCTGCAGGGTGGCCGTTTCGTGTAACTATCGCATTCCCTTGGCAGCTGGCAGTTGGCAACAAATATTTAGGAGCACTTTGCAAATGTTGCACAACGTCACATAAACAAAAAGTTTTTCAATTTTTGGCCAACGACAAGGAGCATATCTAAATGGGCGCCCAAGTGGCGTCAAATATGTCCAACTAATAATTTGCAAGTAAAAGGAAAATAAGAAAGTTTTTTTTTTTTATATACAGTTCTTTTTTTTTTTTTTTTTTTGTGTTGTCCCGGGGCCAGTTGTTGCTGTTACCCCTGCTTTTTACCTGGGGCCAACTTTTTGGGCCTGTCTCATTAGGAATTCATATATTTATGCGTCAACTTGTGCGGCACAAATCCGTGGCAAAGCGCATATACGTGACATTCAGCTGAGCGCGCATATTTTTTGTTAAATATATATATATATATATTTCTTTTTATACTCGTTCACGAAATTAAAAGAGTATATTGGGCTTATGCAGTGTCCGACTATCCGTCAGATACAATTTTCAGATTTGATATAATCTATATATCGCCCTCAGATTACTATATTATAGTTTACCGGTGACTTCCTCTAAACTACGCACAAAAAATTGGGCAAGTAAACCCAAAATATCCACAATTTGAATTTTCAGCTAAAGTCATCAAATTCGGCAGACAGTTTTCGCCCATAAATTACACAAAAGATATTTTCCAAAATAACACTAATAATTAAGTCCATTTTCGACTGCTTTAAGCAGTTATTATACTGTGAACGAGTATTGCGCAGTCGGTTACACTCGACTGCAACGTTCTTGTTTGTCTTTTTTTTTGAGACGTGCTTAAGCCGTGTTAGGACTTTGACTTGCTGCAGCTTTTGGAGGACGCTTTTCTGTGCTGGTTATGCTAAATTTCGGCGCCGTTGCATTAATGCAAAAAAGGACACAGCAACTGCTGCTGCAGCAAGCAGCAATGACATTTGCAAATTTCAGTGGCATTTTGGCTGCTGTGGATAGACGCTTTTGTCGTTTTCCGCTGGCAACATTGTCGCCCGTGACGTTTGAGGAGTTGCTCCACCTCTGCCACCAGCGCCGTCTCCTGCTGTGGATGTCCTCTTTGCGGTTTCCCTTTTGCATTTTATGCGCTATTTATTGTTGCCGTAGCAACAGCAAAAGCGTCAACAACAACAACAATAGCAGCGACTGCCGCTCCTTTTTCTCTTGCACACAACAATGTGGCAAGTGGCCCACAGCCCGACAGCCAGATTCGTGTTTTCTGTTTTTGGTGCTGCACCACATGACGCATGAGTGATTTATGTTTACGGCGCGTTGCAAGTACTTACAAGGAAATTATGTATTCGCCATGTTGTGCGACACTTATATGTGCATTTAATTGCATAAAGATGCGTAATTGATTGTTTTGTTTTGTGCCAGCAGTTATTGTTGATTAACAGATAACACATGTACATAAACAATCGTGTTAAGCATATTTGATTTATCTCAGTTCTTTGTACGTAAAGTGTTTGCTTTATCTCTGATCTTATCTTTATGCACTAATTAAAAACCATTGCAATGAATATTATATGAACTAAGCCAATTTTAGGTAATTTAAACTATGGCTAGATGCAAAAAAAAAAAATGTCTTTTGTTTGTTGAATTAAAAGGGAAATAATTGCGCTTAATATTTTATGGAAAATATTTAGGATATTTTTAGTTAAGATGTAAAATATCTGCTAGTAAATTCTCATTAATGCAGTTTCTCAAGTCAGGAAATATCAGATTTTAAGGTTGACATTTTCTGTTCTATCGAAATGAAGACAAACTATTCTAAAATTTAGAAAAAAACTATATAAAACTTAAAAAGGACTTCTTAGAAGATAATAGCATATTAAATGTATAATTTGGGTCAAATCAGCAAATCTTATATACCGTGAATGCGCTTGCAATACGAAAGTCAAATCTCACCCTATCAGCAATGCTTGGGGCATGCCTAAAACATAAGCCAGTTGGCAGTTACTTGTATAGTTGATATGAACTTTGACACAACTTTAGTGACACTTCACCGAAACTATTTGCAAAATGTGACTGCTTCCGAGCTAGTCAATCATTAGGTGCTACTTTGCCTGATAATCGAGGTCCCTTTTTGTGCATTTTAAATCCATGTTTAGCTTTTCTGAACCAAAGGCAAACAAATGAAAATCCTTTACAACGCGACGAGGGGCGACGAGAAAAAAATGTACACAAAAAAAGGTAACTGTTCGGGGGAGAAAGTAGGGGCAGGGTCAAAATAAAACTCAATTTGTTTTTGTTATTTGTCTCAGCCCCGGATTCAAGTTGAACCTGAGGCAAAAAACGGAGCCGAAACGCTTTGCACTTACAATGTAAATTATGCAAATTTCTTGGGAAAGTAGTCGGAAAAGTTTTTTGCTGCCACTGTGGGGCCATGTAAAACAAATGTAATAAATTTAAAAGCTTGTATGCACAACTGATAATAAATGTCTGTGGGTCTCGACTCGACTCGACTCGTCTTGTCTTTCCTTGGCGTTTGCCAAAACAGCGACACCTGGCCAAAGGCAAAGGAGTGCAGTGCACGCGAGCAGCGCAAGGGTCACGGGATCTCCTTAGGTGACGACCATTTTGTGGTTGTGATTTGTCACTGCACAAATAAATGAACTGATGGCCATCTTTGTTAATGAGCATCCAAAGAAATTGTGGCTTGATTTCATGGACTGCTCACAAAGGTTTAAATTTGCTTCTGCTTATGGCACAATTTAAAGCGAATACAAAAATGTGCAAACAAATCGCAAATTTAAGTAATATACTATACCAATCCCAAATTCTTTATATATATATATTAATATTAGCTAATCGGTCTGATTTAATTTAGACTATTTTATAATATATATAGTAGTTGGTAATATCGAACGTCTGTTTATGTTTTTTACTAAAACTGTTTAAGTATTTGAAAATTAAAGATAAAATTGTTTAAGATATTTGTTTCAATCATTATTAAATATAATTACATACATTTATTTTTAGGTTATTCTTGTTTTTTTTTTCATATTTTATTTAATTTGTATTATTTTATATTCTTACTATTATTAAACTATATAATAATTATCTATCAATAAACTATCAATCTACTGCTTAAATGCGCTTATGTGCTCTCCTTTTAAGTTTTATCTAAAATGTGACAATTTTATTTGAAGATTTGAATAAATAAGAAAATAATTAAATGCGTCAATGGCCAAAGTTACTTCCGAGTTGAACTCAGGCAACTATTTTGAATTGCCCAGAACTCGATCAATAACTCAACTCGACCTTAACATCGGGCAATTTAATTAAGCCAGACGCAATTTGCGGCCGTTTGTGTCATTTGAATGCAGATTGGACGGCAAAGTGGTTCGCAAACATTGCAGCTAATTAAAGTTTTGAGTGGGGCGGCTTACCTGTCCATGAGATTGGGATTGCCACCGTGCTTGTGCCAGAAACTGCTTGTTTGGGACTTGCCACGCACCGAGAACGACGTGGACGAGGTGCTCGGCGGCGAGGAGGATTGTCGCAAGATGCCACCGCCGGCAAACCGGAAGCTGCTGCGTCCAATATTATTCACGTTGCCGCCAGAGCCTCGTCCATTGGCCACATTGCGAAAGCTGACGCTGTTCATGCTCCGATTGCTGGCCGCGCACTGCTGCATCAACGGGCGCTGCGAGGGGTCATTGTTGTTGCCGCCGCCAACTCCGCCAGCGCTGGTGCATCTGCTTCTGGCTCCCACTCTTGCGGCTGCATTGTTGAAGTTGCGATTGCTGTCACCCAACGCCAGACACTTGTTGTTGCCGTAATTATTGCTGCTGAAGCTGCTGTGCATCTGCAACTGTTGCTGGCTGTGCTGTGGGCGAATCGTGAAACGGCCGCCCAGCCTACACAAAGAGGTGGAAAGGGAAGAGAGGAAAAGAGCTGATAAGAGATCTCTGGGCTGATTGGCTGCCTTTATTGAGTTAAGGCTAATTTGCTTGATTGGCAGTCACTGAGCAAATAAATCTGTTGTTTAAACCTAAAAACTTTAAAGCGAAAAATCATTCTTCGCTGTGCCAGACAAAGCACAGAAGGAACCATTTATGACGAACGTGTGCTTTGGACAGTTGTTCTATGAAACTGAATTGATTTATTCCGGTCGACTCCACACGTCTGCTATAACCCAATACAGCAGCATTTCACAAAACTCAGAATGTGGAACATATGGGTCTGATGCTTAATTTTCCTCAGATGTCAGTTCGTGTTTAAAAGGATAGCAGAATGCGGAAAACTAATGGTAATCAAGTAAGAATACAATACTCGTTCACGGTCTTAATTTTGACTGTTATTTTGTCATCAGAAGACTGTCGGCCTAATTTAATGACTCAAGCTCTAAGATTGTGGGAGATATGGATATGTATCGAACTTTACTCGCCCCCAAGTGGGCGTGCCATAAAAATATTTCTTTGAGCTTTAGAGAAGGTAATCAGTAATCTATCTGCAAATTTTTGTGTATCTAGCTCTAAAACTGAATGAAATATACTGATTCGATCGATTAGTGACGCCCATAATACAGAAACACGTTATCTTATTCCAAGTTTCAAGCCTAAAATTCCGTTCATACCAGCAGACGGACGGACAGCAAGTCGGACATTGCACCCAATATACCCTTTTTACTTCGTGAACGAGGGGTAATAGCTGCTAATAAACTGCTGACAAATATTGGCCTACTAATATCTTTAATTATAGCGAGCATTAAACAAACACCCACAGATCTGTTTCAGTTTGGAATTTCGCCTGAAGCCAATTCTGCGCTCCGCAAATGGACGTTCGGCATTAATCTCATTTTTCTGGCAATTGCAATCGGCATCTCTCTGGATAATTGGGCCAAAGCAGACCACTCGCAGAGCAGTACGAAGTACTCGATTCAATTACGCATACGCCGCGTTGGCAGCCTGGCAGTTTGTTGGCATTCGCATTCGGCAACTAGTTGCGACAGTTGTTTGGGCCAGTTGGAGCCAGCGACGTCTCGTTTGATGCCACTTTCATTTGCGCATAATTTATTGGTATCGATTTGTGGGCAAATCGAATTGCAGCTGCTGACCAGTGGCCAAAGGTTGCGTGAATCTGTGCACCGGAGCCAATGGGGCAGCTAATTGCATTTACTCGTATGCCGTCAAAGCGAACGTCAAAGTTTCCAGTCCACTTACCGACGGAAGAGCTCGCTTTCCGGATGCTCGGCGGCGAAGCGCGCCTTCTTGCGCAGCAGCGGAATGGTGAGCGCGTACGTGGACACCATCATCAGCATGGGTATGTAGAAGGCCACCAGCGAGCCGAAGACGAAGAAGGCGCGATTGTTGATCACGCACACGTTCGGCTGCGGCATTATGTTCTTCTCATTGACCAGACCTGTAAGATTGTTATGGATCAGTTCAACGGCCGTAGGATGGGCTAACTGCAGTCCTCTCGCTTACCCAGCACCGTGATCGAGCTGGACACCAGCATGGCCATAGCCCACACAATGGCGATTTTGATGCCGGCCAGCCGCTTTGTGGAGCGATGTCGCGAGCCCAGCGGATTCCGTATGCCCATATAGCGGCCCAGGCTGATGAAGCACATGTGCAGAATGCTCGAGGAGCAGGCGAGCACGTCGCAGGTCACGTAGACGTTGCACCACGTTAAGCCCAGTGGCCAATAGCCTGCAAAGAACGAGGAAGGATTACAAACGGACCCGACGGGGATTGCTCCATCAGCTGCTAATGAAAGCGCATGCAAATCAAAGTTAATTGAAATGGTAATGGAAAGCAGCAAAAGGGAAAATGAAAAGAAAACAAGTGAGAGTGTTTCAAACGGGTGTGATCGACTGGGTAATGCTCTGTTCATAGTGTAAAAGCAGCTTAAGCCAGTAAAAGTGTTAAAGTAATTTAATGGTTTGAATATTAAACCAAAAAATATATGTTTGTTCAATAAAGTTATCAGAAAGAGTGGGGATTGCATTGTATCAAATTCAAATGTACTGTTTAACGGATTTATCCATCAAGCTGTTACACTTGATCTTTGAATAAGGTGATCAGGAGTTTACCTGCCAAATTCACGATTTGCCAATGGTTCAATGGCAACTACACAAAACCAATATACCCGTTCACGCATAGTGAGCAGAGTATAACAAAGAAAAACTACTGAACAACGGAATAGCTTTAAGCACATTGACTAAAGCAAAACGAAAAACCATTAAATGAAAAAGAATTGTTAAGTGCGGTTCATGTCTAGATTGGATTTCTGTTCCGGCCAGCGTTTATCCAAATCCAACTTTTACGAATATCAAACGTAACAATTGTTGATGTTGTTTTTAATGCCGTGTGACTAGTTTTTTGAGTGTTCACCATCGGATGTTTACGAAACTCAAAGGATCATCAGTTGTGTATGTGTATTTTTCTACACTTGAAAGTTTATGTAAACCGGAAACATATCATTCCAGCCTTTATGGCTATTATCAGAAGCTAATTAGAAAAGCGCCAGCAATATTCATGGCATACCTGTTTTTTTAGAATCACAATAGCAATGAGGTACCGAAGATGAAATACCCTTGTAGACATGAGGTATATTTGCTACTTTAGATAAAGGTAAGAGTCCAAATTGAGAAGAAAAACCACCAAACAAAATTCGTTGCACAAATATTCTGCATACTGCTAATATATTGCTCATGGCTTCAAGTGTGTTTTTGTTCGTTGTGTGGCTAAGTATAGAAATTTTTGGCTTGCATGAGTATTTAATTTTAATAACTCCCAAGACGTAAATGAAATTTGTTCGTCTCACTTTTTGCACTTGTTTCTTCGAGTTGTGCAAATGTCGAGCAATCATCGAATTCTCGTTGTGGAATAATCGTGTTATTTTAGGTGACAATAAAGCCACATTTGATACCAAAAGCTAAATAAGGCTCAAGTCGAAAGGGCGTCTTTTGGGTTTTCAGTTTCATTGAGCAATTAGTTCTGAAAATTCAATAGGTGCGCTACTTTCCACACTTTCCAACTTGCACAAAGGTCAATATAGAGAAGAAGAAGAGAGAAGCAGCAGCAGCGTATCCGCTATTAGGAATATTTGTCTTCACGAACAACAACAACAGCGCGCCAATCTGAGGCCATCTGAGGCAGCCATCAACACTTAGAGAAAAAACCAAGAATTTTTTAATTTTATCAAGTTAAGTTTGAAATTATTTCAGAGAAAAACCTCTAAATATTTTTTATAATATGTATAATAGGCAATGAGGGAAGAACAAATATGTTTGGGCTAAGTAATTAGTACCTTATTTAAAAGCTTAAGCAACATTAAAGGCCGGCTTATAAGAATATTCAATTACGAAATATTCTTAAAACTTAAAGAACAATTTGATTTTTTTTGAGTGTATGCCTTGAGTGTGTGTGTGTCGCGATAAAGCTATAAATCTGATGCTGGCTTCGGAATCTGTCGCTTAGCTTAATTCCCTATCCAAAAATGTAAATATATTATTGCAAAAAAATGTATGAAGGAACTTTAAAGCCGCGATGAAACAACATAAATAATTGGGCACTAACAAAACACGCCACGGCGAACAGGAACCGGCGCAACCTGAATCCGTGTTTTCAGCTTTGCAGCTGGCTAAATAAAAGAAACTCGTGCAGTTGGATTCGCGCCTTGTGTTTGGCTATGCCCAATGGCAAATTTTGCATTAATTAGTACAAATTGCGCTTAAATGCGAGACGCTTGTTGTTGTTGCGTGTCCTTACACGCTATTAGGCGCGCTGTGTGGGTTTCAGTCGGCTAATTGTAGGACACGGGCGCACACAGACAATGAAACAGACAAACACAGACGCGTCCACTCAGCACACTCAACGCACACTCGAACGAGACAGAGGAAGGCGGCGATAAGAGAACAGATCCAGACCCTCGTGTCGTATTTAGTTTTATATGCTTGTCACTAACACACACACACGCACACACACACACGGCATCAAGTGCTGAAAATGTTTTTGTTACGTATGCGACATGTTGTCCGGAGTTTGGTCTCAAGTATCTGAGCTATGTAGGTGGGCTTAAAATAGGCGCAAACGAAGAGCAAAATACGAATCTGTGGTTTTTGTATACTCTGTAAATAGGTTCAGTTGTTCACATGTTCAAATATTCAATTTTCACGATAGTCAGCTAGTGTCGCCTTATACATAAGAGAATTCGGCCATTAGCTTGGCGATAGCATTGGATTTAAATTCAAATTTATGGCAGTATACATTTTTTTTGTTTTATTTGTTTTTATATAAAGAGGAAATATATACTAGCAAACTAGCATTTTTGACAAGGAAGGTCATAAAGGTCAGAAAAAATATTTCTATTTTATACCCACATATTCTATTCTCTTTGAACTTTAGGTTCGAATTACATTACAATTAAACTGCAATGTAAGCCTCGTACGAAATTTTTTTTTATTTTTAAAAAAATCAATCGATATTTACATTTAATAATTTCTATCCAAAATGTCAACGGTTCGCTTTTCAGGTCTTATCGCTAGTGCATGAGCTTAACAAATTTAGTTTGTTAATTTTGACATATTTGGCATTCAATGTTTGCTCTATTCCGTTGAGTAGAAGTTGTTTGTTGGCAAGCCTCTCTAGCTTTTGCTCTGGGCCTATTTTACATGCATTGTATCTCACAGCTCTCGCAAACCGTTAATAGTTAGTTCTCTTTTGCTCTCACGTTTAGTTGTTGTTTAAGCCTTTAAACGTTTATCTTTTTGTGTTGTACAGTGGTAAATAATTATGAATATTACAATAAAAAATGGAATTTAAAATTGTCTGTAGAAAAAAAGGTTTTAAATCTATCTTAAAACATTTTAGAGTTATTTTTAGTTATTTCAAAATTTCCTGCTATTTCTAAGGCTTTTGAGAGAAAAAATTATATGTCAACTGCAACATAATACAGATTTTTCATTTCAGGGATTTTTAATCCTTGACGACCCGTTTGAAATTTGACAATGCGCAAGTTTATTTAAAATTCGTACCTCAGTTTATTAAATTTACGGCAGCTCAGCTGCATTTTATATCGATGTTGACATAAAAATCAACAACTTTTTAATGGCGATTTAAAGGCGGAGCATAAACCAAGTAAACGTTGGACAGGAGCAAGAGGAGAACTAACCGAAAACTATACACACAGCCGTTTACAGAATAATTGCTGCCCAGGCGGCTTTTTGATGTTGTTGGTCTTGTTCTTGTTGTTGTTGTTGCTGTCGTAGTTGCGGCTTAAAACAACATTTAGGGCTTTCAGTTACATTTAGTTTGCGCTCGTTGTCGTCCTCTGCAAGCAACTTGAGCGTGAAAACAAAGACCTTGCCCTCTGCCACGGCAGCAGCTGTGCAGGCAGCTCAAACGTAAGTGGCACAATGAGGAATTCGCAAGTGCAGCGTGTGGCGGAAAACTGTTGCATAAGGCGCCGCGTGGCCCGGCCAGAGTGCAAACCAAAAATCAACAGAGAAGCAAAGAATTGCAGAAATAAAGGCGCCAGCCACTTCGCCCAGGCCATATACTACAAGTAAGCGAAGGATGCCAAGGATTAACTTGGCCGTCTCAAGGACTCAAAAAGTGAACGCTGAAAGCGCAAATTACGACGAGTTCGAAGACGAGGTTCATTAAGAGCACCAAAGTCTGTGCTTAAGTAACTTATTTACGAGCTCTGGGTTTCTCAGCTGGTTCTCTGTGACCACTTCTCTGTCTGCGTTTAAACCAGTAAAATGTAAACAAACTGATTTAAAATAATTTAAAAGCTTCTTTCACAAAATTTGAATAATTCAGAGTTGTTTCCTCTGCTCGAAAGAAAAGACCCAATAATCTATATCAAACTTCGGGATCAAAGAGGAATTTCTACACCATTAAGCTCTCATAGGAATTATTTGACAAAATAACAGTTTAACAAAATCAATTTAGAGGTCAAACCACGATGAGAATGGTAAACATCTTGAAAATCGGTTCAGTTTTGTCAAAGTTATTGGACTTTGACATCTTATAAGTATGGATTCGAAAACTTTACATTTCTAAATTTTCGTCAATTAATCGATTGGCCTGGGTGATATCTAGAAAGAATTGAATATATTTGTTTTTTTTTTTTAAATTCTAATAAACATATTTATACTTCGAGGTATAGTATTTTTGGGCTGGACGCAAAACTTTCAACTGAAAACAAACCTTGGGAGGGAATTAAATACAATAATATAATTTATTGTTACATAGTGTTTGTGTTTGTTCACTTATTGGACTTAAAATATATTGCAACTAAATAATTTTAAGGTCCCAAAAAAAACCAAAACATGTGGAGTGTATTAAAATACATGCCAGCTGCTGTCTGAACAACTAATGTGCTCATAATAAAATGAAATTCGCTAATATTGTTAATGTGGTTGGCTGCGAACAACCCACTGAATATATAACATGCCGTGTTTGCTCTGGGAGCTCCTGGCCGAGGTATGACGGTGGTGGGGTTTTTGGCATCATGTGCGGCCATTATGCGTTTGATCTGTTCATGCTACGTTGGGCTCAGCCGAACGGCAGCCAGACCTTATCTGTGGCACATGCAAATTAGGCAAGCGAATATGGTCATAATACTGTTTACACATTCAACTGACAATGTTTCAGGTTTTATCGGAGTTGGAAAATAAAAGCCACTTTTGATAACTAGTTTAAATGTAAATATTACAATTTGATGGCAATTTAAATATGCATTGAAGAGACTCATTCTTTAAAGCTGTATTGATTAGACATCAATTTCGACAGTGTCATGTTATGTTTAAGTGAAGAAAATAACGTTAAACACATTTATAAAGCAATATCAATTGCGCATGAAAAATAAAGCAAATACTTTAACCAGAAGCAGCAGTAAAGCCATTCGAACAGCTATTAAAAGATAAGTTGAAATAACTTTTAAAGCAGCTTAACTGCAATGGGTGAATGATGTAAGTGCAAGGAGTGTGTCCTGGCCGGGCCGGGCCAGGACTTGCGTTGAATGATAATTCATGCACAGCGCATTAAGCACAGACACTTGGCTGATGTCGGGCACTTACCCAAAAATGCTGGAATGGCGCCCATGGGCATGACAAACAAGCTGACGAGCAGATCGGCGATGGCCAGCGAGAAGAGGAAATAGTTGGTGACATTCTGCAGCTTGCGATCCAGTGCGACGGCCAGGCAGACGAGTATGTTGCCCAGCCCGCCGGCGAATATGAAGAAGACCACGAATAGAAAAAGCCAATCGTAGCCATGGGGCGTGTAGTCCAGAAAGCTTCTCGCAATGGCAATGTCGCTGTCGAGTTCTGTCGATGTCGCCGTTGTTGTCGCAGTGGCGGACAGCGTGTAGTTGGACAGTATCATGTCCAGGCTGGTGGTTGCATTGCCGACACTGCCATTGCCACTGCCACCGGCAATATCCACCAGTTCGCTGAAGTTCAGCCAGGACCACAGGCCGTCGCCGAGTTCGATGTGGTAGTCGAGCCATGTTGTCGCTGTCCGCGGGTCTGTGGGCCGTACCGTGGCTTCCTGTTCCAGATCCAGCTGCAGCTGATGCTGGCAGAGCAGCATTTGGTGGTTCGCATCGTCCTTCGGCTCGCACAGGAGCAGCTGGCGATTGCAGTTGGCACTAAAACTAAGCGTATCACTCACATTATCACTAACGGCCCCATTGATTGCCAGCTGAAATTGCGCATACGCCTCGTGTGGCGGCCTCAACAATTGCGCGTCTAGTGCACAGGGCCCAATTGTGGCTGCCTCGGCCGCCTCGACTGTGGCATTGCACCCATAAAATGCTCTCTCCTCAACTCCATCGAACGCTTGTAATGTGCATTGGAATGTTGTGCTGCTGCTGTTGTTAATGTTGCTGATGTTGCTGTTGTTGCTGTTGTTGCTGTTGCTGCTGTTGCTACTGTTGCTGTGGCTTTGCGCCACCTCGCAGTTAATGAAAGGCTGCCACGCTGTCTGTGCCACACTGCACTCGAAGTCATGTGGCGTAGATGTGAATGTTGCCCTTGTTGCAGCTGTCGCTTCTGTGGACTCTTCAGGTGTTGTTGGTCCATGACCAGCCTCACTTTGCATCTCCATTTCATTCTAAAGCTGTGTGGCGTGATTGATAACAACAACAACTTTTTAAGCTGAGTCCGCTGTTGTTGTTGTTGTTGTTGTTCTTTCTATTGTTGCTTCTGGTATTATTGTCGAGTATTGCTGCGGCTGATTGTTTAAAGTGCTGCAAGGAAATTCAAGTTCGTGAGTAATTTTGCCACAAATAATTAGAAGAGTTTTTAATCTGAACTAAGTAATTGCAATTGCAGCTTACTAAAAACTCACTAATGAGTTGCGGGGAACAATAGATTTTATTTAAGGATTATTTGCAATTGTATCCTAAACCATGAAACCAACTGTGAATGACAATTGACCCCTCTTCCCCCTGAACGTATTTCCAATTAGCCGCAGACAAATGCTTTGCGAATTGCGTCGGACATGTTTTGTGGCAATAACCACAGAGAATCCACAACTTTGCTTAATTAGCCGCCGAGAATCCAAATACAAATGCAACCGACATATTTACAAATATGCACTCCTGCGAAAGGGTATTATAAATTTCTTACATTGTGTGTAAGCTACTAATGAATAAAAACTGAAATAGGAATTACTATAATTTGAAATTAAATATAGTAATAATAATAATAATATTATAATTTTATTTATATATTATTTCAAGTGCTAATCGGATTAATTTCATTTTCACAGTTACAGAAGAGCTATTCAATGAGGGTATTTACTGTTCGGCTTCTTAAAGGGAGACAGTCCCTCCTTGTTTAAAATGTTTTCTGTTGGTCCTGTCAATAGTTGGAACATGACGGTCTGACAGCTGCGCTCAATGGACTGCTGCGTCATCGTTGCCGTTTTGCATGGGCGACACGATGTGAATGGTGCGCAACAAAAGGGCAGCTGGCCCTGCATTGGCGGCTGCCACGAATGTGTGTGCTTTTGTGTACTGTTAGCTTCGACTGTCAGACAGTCAGCCAGCCAGCCCAAGTGCAACACCCACGCGTCTAAAATGCTTTTTGTTTGCATTGGCGGCTTGGAAATCTGTGGCCTCTGCGACCCTTTGCTTTTGATAATGGGCCCACACCTCCTCTGCAAATATCCTTGAGGGCCTACTTTAAGTTTGACAGCACAATGGGTTAATTAAAAATGCTGCACGCCGTAGATTTATGCAAATGTTGCGGTGCAGCTGCGTGGCCTTTCTGCTTCTTCTCTGTGGCCCCATTAAGTAAACTTAAATTATGTTTAAAGTTTACTGCAACGTTTTTTTTTTTAGTAAATTTTGTCGCAGCCCTTTCAACGTACACATGAGGATAACATATTGGGAAAATATTGTTGTACAATTTTTGGATCAGAAAATATTTGCTGAAACTATTTCAACATGCGCCATGTGGGTGGCATCACCCGCAGGACTGCAGCCAAAAAGCGCAGTCTGTATGCAAGTGATTTGGCCAATCAACCGCAACAAAGGCAGCGTTAAAGTGCTGGGGGCGTGGCTGGCACGTCCGTAGGACCGGCAACAAGCACACACACACTCCCCCCACACACACGCACACACAAACATACACACACACACACGCAACCCAACCGACATTTGCAATTTGGCGTTTGGCGAAATGAAAAATTTTTGCGTTGCCAAAAATGAAAATAAATGGGATGCATTTTGTTTCCTTTTTATATACTAACTGAGTACGAGCGTACATCAGAATTATCTTGGAAATTGTAACATAAAGTACAAGCACAAATACAAGTGCCAACCAATTCTGCATTCTAAAAGATATATGTATATATATATATATATATATATATATATATATATATATATAAACTATTTTACATTATTTATAATTTCGATGTACATTTGCATGGTGATAACTATTATTTATTTGTTTTCATTAAATTCTCTGTATTTGATTTACTTTCAAAAAAATTTACTTGTAAGTAGAATTAGAAATGAAAAGAAAAATATATTCTTAAAGTTAAATATTAGTTTTTATAATCATTTTCAGTTTAATATATATTTACATAAGTGATAACAAAATTCAGAAAATCAAATCCAAAATAAATAAATTATTTCCGTTGCATTCAGCTTAAATAAAACAAAAAAAAATGTATATTCCCATGTCAATATTCAGATTTTGTTCATAGCCATAGATTATAATAAAATAAATTTATTGAATATTTAATTTATTTAACTATTCCATAATTAGATCGTTAATTTAATGGCAATCGCATAACATTATTCTTAGTAAAAAATATCACATAGAAATATGCATTCTTAGCTCTCTTTTTACAAAAAGTGAAACAGACAGCGAAAGTGGAAAAAAAGAGAATGTGCAATCCGTCACACAAACGGAAAACAGACGCAAGGGAAAATCTGTCTTCCCTTGCGTCTGTTTTCCATTTGTATGTTTTATTTCTCTTTTGACTATTTTTTTTAACCACAATATCATGAAAAAATTATAGCTAAGTCCATTTATAAAAAATTTGTTTAGCTGAGCTGAGCAACTAAATATTATACAAATTTTTTAGTTGATAAAATGAATATTCAGCTAGCCAATTAAAATAAGAAAATGTTTGTATTTCCATTTAGTGCTGGGAGAAAATATTTTGTAGTCAAGTTCTGAGCGAAGTATGGAGGTCTTAATGAATAGAGAATTATTGTACTTGTACATCATTAAAATGCTATTGTTGAAAGTGAAACAGAGTCAGTTGAAAGTTCACTGTCTGCACAGTTATAAGTAATTCAGGCCGTATCAGCTATTTTTTCTGCAGCTTTTATTTAGAGTATTGCATAGTCGTTGACACCGAGATAACATGTTTAAAATTAATTAATATTGCAACGTAATAAATACGTAAACCAAATTGTTTAAATCCAACCTGCTTTAATTTATTAGAAAACTAACAATATACGGAAAAGTTTTTCTGATTTTTCGTTCTAAAACTATAAGGATCATGTAGATATAATAAATCTGCAAAGTATTAAATGTAATCTGTTTAACCTGCGTGATGATGATGCTGGACGAAAGGTGATATGAAATTGGAACACGATACAAATTTCATAGTTTAAACCCAAATTATTTTTACCTAATTGGCGCAACATTTTAGTTGTTAAGGTAGAAGTCAACCATTGAACAGGTGAGCTAGTGCATGACTGCTGCGGCGTGAAATCGGGCTCAACTCACACCAATTTTAGTTAGCCGCAGTGCTGCAGCAATTTGCAATGTTGGTTAGCTGTCGTGGTTGTGCTGGCCGTGAAAGTTATTTTTGATTGGATCCGGGGCGAGCGCAACCTGATGGGATCGGGTTGGCACCAGGCGCAACCTGGTGACAGACTGCTAACAGGCCGCATCCTAAGTGGACCAACTACACTTGACTACCCACTGCCTATGGCTCTATACATAAGTAGATGCCGGGCTCATATGAATGTATAATGCGCTTGGTTTGACAGCACTTGGCCGGCTTAATTTGAAAGGCGCCCACGTTGCCATTCACATACATCTACAGCCGGTAGCCGGGCAACGCTTTAATGATGTCACTGCAATTTAAAGTCCGCCGTGTGTTTACCACTGTGTGTGTGTGTGCGTGTGTGTGTGTGTGTGGTGTGTGTACGAGTATGTGGCGCTTTAATGAGTCAGAGTCGCCTTTCAGCCGGCAGTTGGCAGCTGGCAGTTGGCAGCGCGTGCAGCTTTTGTTTGATTGTTGCAAAATGGCTGCTGCGCTGCAGGACACAGAGCCAAAGAACCACATTTGTTGTTGCAAGGGTCTGGGGTCTCGAACATCCAGTAATTATATGTCAGTGCGGTTGCAGTGCCATAATTAAGCGCCAGCTTAAGGTGGTACTCAGCTGAAGGCCTTAAGAGAAATTGTTGCTAAAATAAAGTAGCTGGCTTAAGAAATATCAACAGTAAGAAGTAGATAAAATTCAGTTGCTCCCAAATCTAATTTTTTAACCTGATCGTAATTTCATCAGCACCTTAATTTTAAGAAAAGCATAAAGCAAATCATATTTAAATTCATTTATTTAAAACAATTACTTTGCATTTATAAATAACTGGGAAAGATATTTGAAAATAACAAATATATAAAATAATCTTATGAATAATATTATATTTGAAGTCCTCATTGAATTATAAGAGAAATATTTAATTTATCCTCTGATTTAATGAACGAAAATTTAAAAATGGTTTAAGTTTCAGTCTATCGATAGGTATACTTGATATTTGCATGCGCTAAGTTTAAAAAGAATGCGAGATAAAAATACAAACTGCAAAAGCTCGCTTCATGACCAAATGGCAGGCAGTGTGCAAACAGCAACGAAAACAATGGAAAACTGCAACAAAAAAAAATAAAAAATTAAATGGAAAGCGGGAAAAATAATATATATCTGAAACACAATATTTGTTGATAGTTGTAAGTTATTATTTTTTTTTTTTTGCATTTTTGAAGTCATCCGCTTTAGAGAGCAAAACTGTTCTTGAAGCGACTGATCAATTGGAATACGAGATACACTTTGTGTATATGCTGCGTATAACGATCCGATATGCATGTGCTATTTATGAACTATCTGTGACTGAGATCAATTGTTGCTTTTATTTGCTGGCATTATTGTTGTCGATATCGGGAACTGCTGCCCAACTGTGTTGACACTGTGTTGCAGTTGTTGTTGCAGTTGTTGATGCAGTTATTGTTGTTGGCGTCACCCATGTGTGCCTTAATTTGCGGTTAATTATGTAATTAATTATTAACGGTGCGCTGCATCTGCGTTGCGGTTGACTCGAATTTCAGCGGCTTAAACTGCACATTGTCAACATTTTATGGTCATGTTCAGCTAGTTGCCACATGTTTCTACAAGATGTTGCCGATGGTTGTTGCCACGCCTCGCAACACCAGTCGGGCTCAATTACACGAACAAATTGCGGCCCATTTGGCGACCGTAACGTAAAGCCTAAGCTCATCAACATTAACACTTTGCTTGCCCCAAAAAATTATTGCAAATTATTAATAAAGGACGTGTCTGGGGAGACTTAGCAAATATGACAACCAGACTTAATTGGAGCTTGTCCAGGCGTTGTGATTTGTCAAAAGTGTCGCCGTTTCGCCAGGCCTCATCAATTATGCAATGTCCGACAGTGAAATTGCCGAGAAATTTGTGTGAAAACTTCATTAAGCGGCGCCCAAAAGCATGAAACCAAGGAAATGCCGGCCGCAAGACGGTGAGATGAACATGGATGAAGAGAGTGGGAGAGAGAGGGATGGCCACAAGAGATGAGGATATTAGACAGCGTGATAGGGTGGCTGAGTAGTAAACACTTTGCTTTGCTTCTAGGCCTGCTCTCTGGCTGGCATGCAGTAAATGAAGAGAAATGGCCAAAAGTGTTTTATAAATGTTTGCCTCTCCAGCTGTGCCAGAGGCTGGTATGCTCAATACGTAATAAATTCTGCAACATAAAGAATACAACTCCGGCAACTGCAACGAACTAAGCGCAGAGCACAAGTAGCACCAAATTACGAATTTGCTATTATTATGCAACTTTTATTTAGATAAAAAAGGCATTTAATTTATAAATTTATGAATGTAAAATTCAACTCATATTTGTTAGAAAGCCTTAAGGGTATTTGAATTCCGGCGCAAACTGCAAATTCCACCTTTTATAATGTTGATCTTAGCTATTGCTTAAGCACATTACTTCCTGTTTTTGTTGTTGCTTTTGCGGTTGTTTGCGGAAGTGAGCACCGATAAATTTTCGTTTTTTATTCGTGGTATTATGGTACTTTTATGCTGATGTTGTTGTTGGTGCTGGTGGTGGTGGTGGTATTATAGCCACTGCCCCGCTCGAATTTTTCTAATAACTCGTGTGCTTTAATAGCGATGCCAGACGAAAGATACCGGATGCCAACGACGCGTCGACGATAGCTCTCTACATACATATACTATATATATATATAAATATACAAAAAAAAAATATATATATATAAATATATATATTTATGTGTGTGTATGGAGATATATGTCCAGCTATCAATCTGACTGAAAGTCATTTGTTTACTAGGGAACTTTAACCCAAGTTCCAATCACAACCGTCGGCCAAAAGTGCAGCCCGTTTGATGACTTTTTGCCTTTGTATTTCTGACTCAATAAATATTCTAGGCACGTTAAAGAGCCACAGAGCGGAAAAGTACAAACGGCAAAAAGAGAATAAACTAAAAATGACTGTCAACAGGGCAATATATTTATTTTGCGATAGAAACAACACAACAAGTGGTGAGTGCAACGTGCAATGAACAAAGCCGCATGAAAATACGTTATCATTGCTATACCCTGTAGCCCTTATAGGAGCATGAGGGGTATTATTGGTTAAAATATGTATATAAATATATTACAGGCAACTCCGCGTAAAGTTAATATCAAATATGTATTGAAAAGAAATATTTAAATATTATTTTATTAAATTAGGTATTTAAACCTATTGATATTTTGGTCTTTTTATCAACAAGTTGAAGCATTAGTGGGTTTTTAAGAGTAGCAAAGGTACAGGGCAACTGCTAGTTAGACTTCCATGCCTAGCATATTCGTGCGTCATTCATTTTCGTTAAAATTTGAGAGTTATTTTATGCAACACACCTAATTCTCTTTTTACACGATAGATACGTTCCCGCAAAATTCGTGTAAAAAACTACATTGGCTAAATGGAAAAATAGTAGATTGGTTTCAGACCTGAAAAAAAACTTTATTTATATTGTATTATATGTATTATATATTGTATTCACAGTTATTCCTGGAAATAAAATGAACGTGTTTTGCTAAATCCTTTTATCAAATTCCAAGAATTTTGAATCGAATCGAATTTATATTTAATTTATAGAAAAGTGTATCTAATTGGTGTCAAACCATGATTTGCAAAAACCAAATGAGAATAGAGTATCATATAAAATGCTTAATTAAAACTCAATTTGTTGTTGATTTGAATTTTTTTCTTAATTTTTTCCCGGCTTGTTATAAAAACATCAAGAGAACGATTTCGTCATTGACGCTTAGTATTCAGCCAAATGCACATAGCCTCGTAAATTTGTAGTGCCTGAGGGGGGGGGGGGGGGTCTATTTTAAATTGACTGTTAAAGGCTGGCAGCTTTGATTAAATTCGCGTAATTGATGCAGTAGATTTTGCATAATCATTAACAAGTTTTTCTTACGTTCTCTATAGACACCAACAGCATTTGGGTCCAAATGGAGTTCAACATTTGCCCTACGAAATTGATTTCCCTTGCAGCAGTTCTTGGAGTCGCAAATCTGAGAAGATTTGTTATGTGTGCGCGGCGCATCCAAAATTTATGGCTGAAAATGTAAAATTGACTTGCAGAAGGCACGGCCAAGATTCTTTCAAAAAGTTGCAACTTGATTTACAACCAACTGCAACTTGTACGCAATTGTAACATTTTCTTATTAAATAAATTTTTCACGTAAATTTCTTTGTGAAAATTTGAAGATTTTGGCATAAGAGTTATTAAAAACTCGCAGTCAATATTATATATATATTATATATTTATATATGTATATATATATATATACATATTATATATATCTAGCATACTCTAGCTTCAATAACTACAACAATTTCGCTTATACGCAATCAAAATATTAGGAATGTCACGGATACATAATATCAAATCCATGCGTAATATAAATACATACGGCAATATTGATAACATTACTCATACGTCGTGTATTACTGAAAAAAATAACACAAATAGGCACGTGCTTGTATTCTGTGTTGTCATTTACGTTATATTTATTATTATTATTTCTGGGATTTTGTTTACCGGCAACTAGCCAACGCTCACAAAAAACAGAACTAGAGACAAACAAAAAAGCAAGCGTCAAAATTCAACCTAGATTAGGCCCTTTCACCGACAGCATTAAAGCTAACGTATAAAAAGCTTATAAATAAAGTAATAAATTAAACAAACTGAATTGATTTATGACTATAAATTAAAATGCATATACTTACTGTATGCACAGTTGTTAGCAATTAACATGCATTTACAATCATAAAATAAGTCATTTGGCAATTAGCTTGTCACTTGCTATTTAGTGAGTGAAATATTTGGTTTTGGTTTGACAATTGGTAACCTGATTTAAGTTGCAGCTTATCATAACTCATTTCATAACTGCATTCGGTATTCATCACACATACTAAATAAATGGTGCGAATTGATAGGACATTGACATTTAATTGACATAACGCCTTCAATGGAATTGACAAATTCTCATGAAGTTTGCATAAGTAAAAATATTTATTATTGTTCTATGAATAATTAATTAATAAAACAACAATCAGTCAACAGGATAATTCTGCTATAAAAAGAAAAAAACGAATAAACGACCACAGTACAATGAACAAAAAAGTCATTTATTGCTCATTGCGAAGTTTGTAAGAATTCGTAAAAACGTATGGTTTTTTATTTATGTTATAATTTTTAAAAATTTGATTTTTAATCAACTTTATGGAAAATGTTGTATTTAACTTTCAAGGGTTTAGGAATTCCTCCAATTAAATACAAATAAAATTTAGTTCGTGCAAGAGTATCTGAATGCTGCAGCTAAATAAATAAAATATTTTTTACTGTACATCATTTGTCTTTCGTCGATTGTGATGCATGCTCTGCATAGCTATAAAAATGCACAGCCAAATAAGGCTGTGGCTGACACGTGGCCTCCCAGCCCCCCGCTCTTGTGTAAGTTTTGCATTACCTATGTATTCAGTGCCGGGATCTTAATTGTGCTGTCAATCATTTTGCATATTTGCACAGGCAAAAAGTTAAAATAAAATGTTTGATGGCCGTTGCGATGGCCACCGTACGCATAGTAACACGAAAAACAACAATGACAGCAACAACCACAACCACAGTAATTGAGCGACGAAATATAAATTTAAATAAACACGAATATATGTATAATAAAATGTGCATTAAGCGACTGGCCGAGAAGTGGACACATAAAGATGTTTGTTTGTGCGCCAAGTGGCCCGATAAATGCGGCCAACTGAGTGAGAAATCGTCATGGGGAAAATTGGCGAATTCCTCGTCGTAAGTCACGACAGGCCACATCAATGCTGACTGAGGGGGCGTGTTTGTCGTACCCAATTAGCGTATTTATGGATTTTCGATACTCATCCGATACGCTAATAAATTAGCCTCAAAGTTTGAGAAAATCATACTAAATTCATGGTTAACACAAGTATTTATAAATTACATTTAAAATAATTATTGTTGATATTCATAGCTGCCAATTAAACGAAAATCAATCAATTACAAAGTCTGAGTTTGGAGACCATCAGAGATCTCAAAACTTAATAAATAAATAATATTTATCGATTTGCAATATTCATGAGTGTTCAAACAGCTCGAACTCTGAGATCGTCAGATATCTCATCGTATCAGAATTTGCACTATTGCTCAAAGTCAATAGCTAAGTCCATTTATTACATCCATCACAATACCAACTGAAAGGCCCAACAAGTTGTTGCTGTCAGCTTTCAACATTTCAGCATTTTCAGCAATGTTTGTGTTTGTTATTTAGGTTTTTTTTGTTGTGTGTTTTCCTCTTTTTGTTTTCCACTTTCCAGCATGTATGTTTATAGTGAAAAGCTTTAAGTGAAAAGAGTATATTGGGTTTGTGCAAAGTTGGTCTTATTGTCCGTCTGACCGTCTGTCCGTGTGAACGCAATTTTTTAGCCGCCAATAAAGCTGAAGACTTGAAACTTGGACGTTTTCGACATGCAGTGAACGAGTATTGGGGAGTCGGTTACACCCGACTCCAACGTTCCTTTTTGTTTCACTTAGTGTTGTTTACGCGTCAGTTTCGATTGGGCCGTCTTCAATCTTGATAGTGGCCAGCATTCAGTTTATGCAATGCTGTTAAATTGTATTATTGGGCAGTTTACATTAAGACGATTACGATTATGCGACCCCCTGGCAGACGTCTTTGGGAGTAGGCGCCATGAATGAATTAAATTTAATGCAATATGGCGTATGGCGTATTTTCAATTGTTGTTGAGTTTCTGATATACATATATCAAATATACTTTACTTGCGGCCGCAGCAGTAAATACATAAATCTACATATGTAGCCTATAAATAAATATAATTGAATAGTGTCCATGATAAATGTTTGAGTTTATTTATTTTTGCTGATTGCAGGCTACACTTAGCACAACGATGATTCGATGATCAAAATATTTCAGAAATTTTATTGTCTTGAAAGTGAAAAAATATTAAGTGCGTTCAATTTAATTAATTGCACAGAAAAAGCAATTATTTTCAAAATATTTCTCTAAAAAAGCTTTTTGGACATTAAAAAATTTTCTAAATTTTTTATATTCACTTGAGGCTTAGAAAAAACATTGCAGAAATGTTTACTGTTAGCAATTACTTCATTTCACATATCTACACTGAACATATAGATAAAAAAAACTTGTTATCCAACTTTTTAAAAAACCAGTATATGCTTGAATCTTGAATTTATGTGTAATGAAAAGTCTTTTATATGAATTTCAATATGGCGAAAACTAACGTTTTTTATCTTTTGGAATAAAAAAATTAAATTACAATTGTAGTTTGTATATAAATTATGCTGAAACATTTTTTTTATAAGCTTTTTATATTTGTTAAAGCAAATAATTATACAAATATCGAAGAAAATATAATTTTCTTAAAATTTTTATAGGCCCGCTTATTTTGTGTTGACAGATCTTGCATAGAACACGTTGTTATACTTAATTTTTAATACCCTGCTTCTAAAGGGATAAAAGGGAATTTGGGTCTTGGCTCGAAACTTAATTTCTAAGCTTGATATACAAGGAATGAACATTTTATGCCGTGTCACCGAATGAAGTTCTTCTTATATATACATGTTTCTAGTAAAAATATACAGCAGAAATTATACACATTGCACAGTTATTGCTTAAAATAAAGAAACGATCTAAAGAACAGTTTTGCCAGTCACTTTCTGACCTCACACAACACATCTCTTTCAGTTGCTTCCACAAACACTTGCGGCACAAACTGTTGTAACTTCTATGCCTGTTGCTGGCAGCACTTAAGCAGCTTAGCAGTTGGGCTGAAAAACTTGAGGTAATCAACGGCATTTTATGTTGATTTGCCACTAAACTTTTACTGGCTTCACTTATCTCGGGAATTGGTCTACGCCCGAGTTGAGGGAGAAGCAAATGGTTTTGCTTTTTCCTTAATGACATACCAGTAAAGTTGGAGCAGGCACAGATAGAACAACATAATTTCCCTAACACCTTTCAGGTGGCATTAAAACTTGATGCACATCTAGAAAGCCTAATAGTTTAATTTCCTGACAGGGCTTTTAAATAATATACGAGTAGGGGAAAAACCAAAAACCTCAAGTCCAATGAAAAGGTGCGAGCCCATTAAAAAGCCAGCCTTCGGGCTTGGTCTCGGCTTTACGGTCATAAATCTCTGTCTGACATGTGTGTCTCCCAGTGCGATTTGGTTTCAGGGCGGACATTTGACTTATTTTAGTTTGGGTTTTTGGTTTTTGGCAGCCTGCGAGTTAATCTAGCTAACCTTGAAAGCAATTAAGCTTGTAGTCAGCTTAAATATGCTCGATTAATGAAATATATTTTCTTAAAATGGTGGTATTAGCATATCCTCTATTTTCTTTGATACACACCTGCCAAACAGAAATTTCCTGCCGCATTTAAAACGTGACTTCCTTCATCATTTAATGCTCGCGCTATTTGCCTTTCCTTAATTGTTCGTGACTCGGCTGATATATGCCTCTGCCGCTCCCTTGCTGCTGTCACTGGCAAAACAAAGCCAGCGCAAAAAATTTACATTCATGTAATTACGTAATCAGCAGCGGACGGGGAGAGCGGATGGTGTGGAGGGAGCAGGGGGAGCGGGGTGAGCGGATCGGTGCGAGTCGCGTGAAGGACACCACGAAGTTTGCTTTATGCAGGCGTTGCTTTGATTTCCGCCCGTTTCCTTCCGAAACACCTTATTTACATCGCCATGATTCTTTTTTATTTACCATTTGCTTTTTATTTACATACACACATGCACACACTCTCGCACACACGCACACACGCGAACTCGCACGCAGTTAGTTTTTAATTAATTTGGTTTAGCAACTGTTGCCAGTTTTCTAGCCCGTTGTTTAGTTATTGTTTCGCTTTGGCCTGATCAGCAACCTGGGCACGTGTCGACCATTGAAATAAAGCTAAATAACACTTGCCACTTGTTAATTATTTGTTGCCAGATCGCATATTCTATGAACTGACAGCACTGTTATGGAAAAATCTTGAAGACTGTTTTGTCATTATTACATTTGACACTTAATTTATTACTTGGAAATTAGTCTCTATTGCTTTGAATTTTAGAGCAGGCTTTCTTTGAACTCACTTCTCTTTTGTGATTGCATTGAAAATAAGAACAAAAATGTGAAGAGCATAAGTCGTGCTTAACTAAGAGATGCCCTCAAAAATAGGATTTATTTAAATAAGGATTAATATTATTTGTATTATTTTTTTTTTTGTATTTGTCTAATTTTTGGCTACACCCACTGTGTTACCAATTTACCAATTTGAACAAGTAGACTACTAATGACCTCCTCTTATGAAATTCGTGGAACTAGCTATAAGGACTTGCATCCCAAGAGATTCTGTGGATAATGCTTTAGCTTAGCCGAAGGCCCCTGAGCTGTAATGAAAAAATGTTGAATTAGCAAACTCTAAGACTGCTTCCTGTCTGTCATTATTAGTTTTAACTCGCAATTTATTACATGGAAAATAATTTGTATTTATAAGCAATTTAAGCGACAACTTTAATATTAGAGTACAAAGTGAAAAACAAGAAATCGTGTTTGATTAGAGATGCCCTTGAAATGAGGACTTAAGTTTATCATTATTAATTTAATAATATGATTATTATTTTTGAAATGGTCTTTACAATTTTTGGAAACTGAAAGCCGTGACCTTCAAACTTTATCTTTGTATTTGGAAGGGCGGCCGCAATCTTTTGTCTCGATCTTGAGAGGAGGTAATCAGTAGTCGAATGTGTTGTAAAAATATTATAATCATACACATTGCAAATTTATTACTATTTAATATTGCTGGCTAAATTTAGATTTACACAAATATTATTATACTATTAATAATTTATGTGTGTATGTACCTTTACGTCAAAACTTAAATACTGCCAAGCTGAGATCATTATTAGCATTCGCTACAATTTTTTTTCGTTTACATTTTTTTTTCTTTTATATTTTACATTTTTCACTTAACTGGCTGAAATCAGTTTTTGTTAAATACGCACACGAGTTTCGTTTATGACATACAGCTATTTATTTATTTTTACAATTTTATTTTTCGCAGAGCGAAGCGTTTAAAATTGGCTAAATTCGTCAACCGCAGTGTTTGCGATATATAGGGGTTTATTTATTATTAGTAGCACGGGAAGGTGTTGAAATTACTTTTGCATTTTCATATTACACATTTCGATATTTTCCTTTGTTTTTTTTTGTTACAGATGACACTTAAAATATTTTACAATCATTTTTATTTTTCCCGCGCAATTCTTTTGGAAAATGCATTTTTTCTGTCGCTTGTTGAGAGTTTGAGCGCTTGGCAGGCGAACGCAACGCGGCAAAATTTTAAAACAAACTGACTGTGCGAATTTTCCAAACTGGTCCATTGAGTCTGAAAAGCCAGTGAAAGGCAGCCGCTGCCTCTGCCGCAGCCGCAGTCGACGTCAGCGTCAACGATTGCGTCGCTCTGTGTTTACTTGATGTGCTCTCAACGCGCTCTCTTTGGTCCAACGAAACAGTGGGAAATTTAGCATGGCTTTGTTTGGGAAATTTTCTTGGCGCTTTCTCGTTGCCGCCTCTGCCTCAGCAACTGCCTTTGCCAGCGCCTGGCGCCCATGGAGCCCGTCGCTGTGGTCGTTTTTGTGGGGGAGTCGCTTGTGGGTTGCATTGGCCCCACGGACGCCACGTGCGCGCCACTTCGCTGTCAACATTGTACGTGCCAGTGTTGGTCCCTTGCCCCTTGGTATTTTATGAATGAATTATATACAGAATGAGAAATATAATCATTGGTTATTAGTGCGGCAGTTCACGGACTGCCGACAGACATTGTTCGTAAGACTCTTAGAAAGGCATTGGGAACGCATTGAAATTTCATTTGCCTGGCGGGTGTTCAGCTAGAGTCTTAAATTGTTCAGTCAAACTTATACAATTTGAACAAGTTTAAACATACTATATATGTTCAAATTTTATGATTGTTTTTTTTTTAATAATCAAAAAGTTGTATTTTTCAAGTTTATTTCTTAAAATTAATCAAAAAGTTGTAACCCAGCTTTTTCGCTGGGATTCGCATTTATAAAATATTTACACAGATTAAAAAAAAAAAAATAAATTGCATTTATATATTTTCCTTCATAAAAAATATTTGGTAACATCACAAAGTTTTTTTAAAATAAAAATTTAGTAGCATTACAAAAACCGCACAACAGATATTTGAAAGAAAACTGTTTGTGAATATACATATATTATTAATTTATGTTTTTATTTATTTTATTTTATTGCATAAAATGCTATATAAAACGAAAAAATTAATTTGCTTTGCAATGAAGGTCCAATGAATTTTGGAGGGTTTCGAACCACTATCCAGGCCTATTGAAATGCTTTTATGGCAATTTTACAGGCCCAGCTGGTCGCTGTATGCCTTTTTGATGTAATTTATTGGAACGTGCATTGGTTGTGCCTCATATTGAAAAAACTTCTGCGTGTTAACAAAAAAAATATATACCTTTCTCTTTAACTATATATACCTATATATATTTGTTTATGTGTATTTTATGAACGTGTTTGGAATTCCATAAGTTGTTGTGTTACAGTTTCTTTTCGATGTATGAACGAACATATTTTCTACTTTACAACTGTATTTAATAGCCACACGCACAGTTTGCCCACAGACGTCCTGCTGAATATATGCTTCAATACGCAAGAAATAGAGCTCAACTAGAAAGCAAGTGAAGGATTTGCTTCCATTGCAATACAAAAATGGTCCATAACTTGTATTTATTCGAGGGCAGCTTTTATTGCGCGCCGAATTGAATTGGATGTGGAGACGACTTCACAAAACTTATCGCATCTTGCGCGTCCGACTTACGTGCCCCAAATATATCTATTTGGGCTTGGCTGCTCAGCACACAGCCTGTTAGCAGCCTGGCTGGGCAGCAAAACTGTTGCATTTCGCTGCATATTTGTTCTGTGGGCTCGCTTCTTGCTGGCACGTGCCAGGCGCCTGGCCATAAAATATCGCCAGCGAAACAAAGCCGGAAAACTTTGCGTAACGCGTCCGGTGGCGTATGCGTAATGTGAGCCGTTCTCGAAACCGAGTGTCGGTCATTTAAGCCACTCGAAGACACAGCTCAGTGCCAGCTCGGCGACCACAGCAGCCGCAACAGCAATTTGATGTGGTTGAGCGCCAGTTTTATTTAATGGGGTTCGTCTTGCCTGAATCGCTTGCACAAACATTCACACCTAGCCACTGTAAACAGAGACACACAACCGACCGGTAGTTCCCAACTAAAGCAACTGTGTCACCAGTGCTTTAGTTACCTAGTTGTGGTGCCGCAGCTGAGACTGCTTTAAGCCCCTACCAGGCTAAAATGTCTTCGAGTAATTTGAGAGGCAGCCAGTTCAACTCATCGCGCCCTTTGATGACCCAAGCCATTGAGGCCCCTTTAGGGCATCGTCTGCTAAACAAGTTGTTTTGGTTGTGCCAAAAATACAATGTCAAAGGATTGTGAAAACTGATTTCCTTAAAGTGTGGGCACTGGTCTATAACCTATGTTTGGGTTGATTATTAAAAAATTTGATGGATTATTAAAAAACTGAAAATCAAGGATATTTAGAAACATCAAAAACATAATATGAAGTTTACTATTTATTAGGGACTATTTAAGAAATCCCAAATAGATCCCATCTTTAACATCTTTTTAAAGCATTTCACGCACGTTTTCTTCAAAGAAAGTTTTAAGAACAATTCTGCCGCCATTAAAAGAACAAATTTTTTAATGACTGCATTGTTATGTCGGTCATTAAATTACATTATTTAAAAATTTACGCTTAGGACTTCTTTTGCTGTGACCTCTACCTTTTGCGTATGCAATAGGCAATCAAGACGGCATACCCAAAAGTTGTGTCAAATATTTATTTAATAAACAAAGCAGCATTAAGTGGCAACAAAAGCGGCAACAAACTTGGCCAACTTGGTGCGCAAATTTAATAAAAAAGTTAAAATACTGAATAAAATACTGCGCGGCTTTCGCAGCAGAACTTTTCGTGGACCAAACTTTTTTCAGACACAGAAGCGAAAAAGCAGAAAATGACGAACAGAAAAAAGAAAAGAGAAACAACAAAAACAAAAACGTACTTGAGCATTAATTTGCCAATTCTAAGCGCCGCACGTTACTCATACGCCCCATTTAACAATCTGTGTGTTTTGTGAAAACTCTTTTCAGCGCTTTTCAAAGCAAAGCAGCGCAAAGTGGCTCATCTGCTTGTCGGTTAAATGGCCTAAAAGTAGGCAACAAAGCGCCGCACAAGCTGCGTTTAAGTGGCTCAGTTTACGCGTTTAATCATCGACATTAAAAGCAATTGCTTGTCTGCCTAACATGTTGTTGTAGTTTTTCGCATTGTTCGGCAGCTTTGAATGTGTGTTGTTACCAAAACGCTGCCGGCAATTTGTTGTTATCGTGCCGAGAATGCCTTCTTTTTGGTCTAACCTGCAGCCGTTGGCTCTTTTGGTCGTGAGTATTTAGCGAAAAATAAATATTTGCATATTTGTTGCGATTTGGCTTTACACCCAACAAAATTATCTCTTAAGCATCTCATTTAATACTCCTTGTAGTGGCTGCAATATATTTATAAGTACTTGATTTGGAAAGTTGAACGAGAGTTTTATATGCTCATAATAGTGTCACGTTCTAAATTATATTCTAAAAATTATTTAAACCATTTCAACAAACCTAATATTGAATCCCATTTATTTTGTTTTGTCGGTGCTACACAATAATGCCTTTTTCCAACATAAGCTTAATTGTTCCAATACCAAAAAAGTGACCACAATCCTAAAAAAATCTTTTCAAAGTTTTATCAACTCATTTGTGACATAATAATCCTAATTTTAAGATATAATAAATCAGTATATTTTGGGTCATAAGGCTGTCTATCCAATTCTTATGATTTATGTACCATGGATTAGATATTGCAAAAAAACGTTGAGGGTTACGGACCAAAATAGTTATGTTTTGTTGTATTTTTTTTAATATAAATGAGAGTAAAGGTGACTTACATAAGTGGCAACAGAAAAAAACCACATTAAGCCATTTTTGAAACGGCAATGGCTCTAATTATTATTAATGATCATAGGAGCAAATAAAAAATGCGAGTGGGAATGTAGCAGGTAGATTGGCGGAAATTATATTATTATGATAATTAAAAGTAAGGGAAAACTGGTAAATATGCCCAAGATAAAAAGCTGACTTGATAAATCTAATGGTTTAAAAGGGTCCAACTTAGAATACCTTTGCAATCGACGAGCAAACTGATAAATTCACAAAACTATGTATTGCCAATTGTGGGTTCTTTTTCATATAAAGAACAAATTTTTTAAAGTAAGTAGTGCAAAAAGTTTTGTGCTTAAATTTATGGTTAAAGTTATCGTTAAATAAGTTGAAATACAACGAAAAAATTTAAATCACGTTTATTTAAAGATAAAAATAAAATAAAACATGCTCCTAATTATTTACATTGAGATTACACAAAATTAAAGCAAAGCCAAGGCAAATGATTTCAATTTCAATAACCAAAAGCCAGCCCATTAAAAAAAGAGACCGCACGAAACAATAGACAGCCAATACGTACGGCGGATTCATTTGCATGAAGCAGGCTCACAAACACACCCACGCACACACACACTCACGCACACAAGCTCCAAACAGTGTTTCATGTGTCAGGAGCAGTCTAAGCCAAGCACGCCGGACAAATCCCCAAGAGCGCAACAGGGCCACATATAAAAGGAGAATGTGAGACAGAAGAGCTAAAAAAAAATTTGGCTTAATGGAATATGTATTAAATTAAATTGTTTTATAAAAAATGGTTTACAAAAGAAATTGCAAACAGAGAAAGAGAGAGAGAGAGAGAGAGCGAGGAGATAAAAACTGATAAAAAGGAATTCGAGGGAATTCAATTGAATTACATTTGGAAATTGAATAATCTGATGCCCCAAAGAAAAGGAAACTTAAACAGCAACTATCAAAATTAGATAAATAGGAATGGACGTAAAATATGTGGGATCAACTGCGTAGTATACAAAAACAAAATGATGTACATTAAAAACCAATTTTTTTTTAAGATAGAGAATTCGTGTTATTTGTTAGATTTTTAAAGCACTCAAGGTAAATATGTGATTTAGGTTTGGGTCATATTATAGAGTTAACTATATACATATATACTTGTATGTATGTATATATAAAACATACATTCTGTGAATGTTTTGAGCACCATAAAAGGTTTTATTGATAGTTCCTACGTCCGATCCGGCCAACTCTGATATTTTTGATATCTGCATGTTAAGGGTATTAAATATTACCAGCATTAAATAAAAAAGAAAATACGACAAAATGGTGTACATAAAAAATGTAATCCAATTTTTGTTCAAATGTCGTGAGTAAATGGCTTTTCACTGTAAATTAAAAGCTACAAATTGAGGGCTCAATTGCAGTCACCATAGCAGAAGCGTCCCACACGTTTTTCATATGTAGTCACACGCAATAATATCCGGATGGCAATTTCCACTCGCAATTTGAAAATTTATTTGACAATGGCCTATAAAGAAGCAGCCCCTGAAAGAAGCATCTCGAACATGCCAACGGAAACTGTCCTTAAACAACAGAATTTAATGAATTTTGGGTTTTATTAAAGAAGACAAAAATGAGTATGCTGCTATTTGTGTAGTTCAGTGTGTCCCTTAGGTTCACTATGAAAATATTGCAAGTAAATTTGCGGCTATAAAGACACGCGAACTCAGCCTGATATTCACTTATTCACAAGTATGTCATAGTATATTTCAATATATGTCAGGGTCCTTGGTCACAGGCGACATAATCCTTAATGTTTTATTACACATGGTCTGTCTCTGATTTATAACCTGAGTGTATTGCATAATTCGCGTAAAAGTTGAATTTAAAACCAAGGCAACAGTATAAAAGAGTATCTATATATATAAATATATATATATACATATATTGCATATGTGTAATTGTATGTGAGCATAACTGCGGCGCCAATTAGCAGGTTGGATTTGTGTGGCACAAGATAAGCCCCAGTCACAGTCAAAGTTGGTAGCATTAAAAACTTCCGATGATTTGTGTGCGCTGAAAAACGTGAAAAGTTTAATGAATGTGTGCTCTTAGTAGGACAAGCCCGGTTTTTCAAAGGTGTTTATAAGTTTGCTACGACTGTGCGTTGCGTTTAGTTGCTTAAGGCGTGATAAATGGGAATTAACTTGTTTTTGGTGTGAATAGCTACAACAAAACTTAACTTACTGAGCTAGTAAATTGCCAGCCGCCTTTGGCTTGAATTTAAGTCTAGCTAAAATTTTGAAAACGAAGCAAAAGAATACAGAACTTAAGCCCATATTCGTTTTAAGGGCCAATATGAGCCAGCCGGACAGTTTTTGCTACACAATTTATGATGGTCGTTGATGCGAGTTTATGTATTTTGGCTACTGTTCTGCTTTTTGTCATATGGGAGATACAAAATTTTACAGCCTATATAACTGAGCTATAAATTTTAAAGCCGCACATATCATTTAACAAACAAATTTTTATCCTGCATTAAAAATGCAGTTCATTTATGTTTTGTAAAATAAAAAGAACTTCTCTTAAATACCCATATAATTTTCATGGCCATAGCTTTGTCCTTTTTTAATTGGAATCAATATGAATGTTGCACCAGCAATTGTCAATTGATAAGCTATAAAGTCCTTGTGAATGACAGACAGAGTGTGATATGGATCAGCACAGCTGCTAAAATTCTCTTTGGAAAAAGAAAACGCAAATGACAAGTATGAGCTTTTAGAGGATACAAAGCTCTTTAAGGAAAGTTTAGGTCAACCGACCCAGTGGCAATAAATAATAATGGCTCATTCGCTTGCAAGGTAACTGCATAGGAGAAGAAGAAGAGACGTGAAACTACTCATTTGAGTGTTGTTGATTTATTATGATACGGCTCAAAAAGGCGTAACAAAATGTGAAAGTCGCTTTTGCCAAGAACTCAAAATAGTTGTGACTCTATGGCTCTGATAAATTATTTACTTGATAAATGTCAGTACATAATTAAACTGAGTTTCTAAAATCGAGTAAAGAATTTCAGTCTTGTGACTAGGAATTTCATGACATAAAAATAGTTCTTGATATAAAATGTTCGTATTCAGCTTCAGAAATTTAGGCGTAAGTTGGAGTTAACAGCTTGTGCTTGATTTGTTTCTTTGTTTTCACTCAAACAGCTATTTTAATTTGTATTTTGAAGCTGAAGTAAAAAGTCAAAGTTTATGTTTATATAAATTAATCTCATCGCATCCACTCAATTGAGTATCGCTTTTTATCCTTATTTATTTAGTTCGGATTGTTTTATTTATGTACACAATTAATGGCTTGTCACTGTTCAATGCAGTTAATTAATTATTTGTTTTTGCCGCTCGCTGAAAAGCCATGCACATTATATTAACCTCATTATTGTTAAAACAATTGGTTCGTTTATTGTTTTTATCGTCAGTGCAAATTAAATTTGAAAATTAACATGCCGACAACAAATGGAAACGCAGTCTTCACTGTGCCGCGGCTGCTGTAAGCACTGCATCCGCTTTTCATTACGCGGATCAACGGAAGTGTGCTTAAAAGCTATTACACTCACACACTCGCACACACAAGCACGCACGGATTTTAATAACTTTATATAACGTACATAAAAATGATCATTGTTCATCTTTTCGGATGGCAGGGGAAAAATAAGCAGTAAAATGCCGCAAATTAAATTTGTGGTGTTGTATTCAGTGTTAATATCTGCGCGAAAGTGAATGTACGCATGTGTGTGTGTCTGTGTGTGTGTAAGTGGTTATAAAAATAAGCAGCGACAGTTCGTGCTCTGCCATTGTTGTGTTAGCCTTGTGTACTCCTTTATCACTGTCTTGCCAGGCGCTAATGTAAATTCGCATTTTAGAGATTTTCCTGTATTCATTTATGGTCGTTCAGCACAAAGATTTACGGTTAACCCTGGCTGCGGCTGTCCTTATGCAAATGTTGGCAAACGCGAATCCGAATGCGAATGCTAACAGAACATTAATAACAAAACATAAAAATTTATTTACCCGGCACACTGAGATCTGAGAGAAAAAACGTTTTGGATGCATACATAATGTCTTGCATGCATGATCCCAACAATAATTTAGCTGATAGCAGCAGTCCTGCCTCCCCTTATTGCGTTATTGCGGCTATTGTTGTTGTCATTTGTTGTTGCCATAGCTGCTGACACTGCGCGTAAAATTAAAAGCCAATATGCGGCAGAAAATCCGCCAACGTGGCAGCTCCCGCAGAGGTTTCACATAATGGCAAAGGACGGGCAAAGAGACACCTACACACACTCTCACACTCACACACACACACACACACAACATTACTGTATCGTAACAATGTGTGGCATGCCCGGGTTAGCATGAACTAAAGCCGAAGCAGAGTAGGAGCAGGAGCAGGACCTGCTTTTGATTGCTGTCTGCCACTCGATCCGGCAACACAGTAGCTCCGTTATGTTGTGCGACGAGTGTATGTTTACGTTCCCACGGGCTCCAGCCCATTATTTGCCTATATCCGCCCACATATTCCGACATACCTGTATATCCTTTACACGCTCAAGTTCAAAGTGGGGTAAATGCTTGCACGTTCTCCTCACCAGAATGCGTACTAAGTATACTATTGATACATGCCTGCGCATGCAGAAAGTTATTTTATTATCGATACATTTATGCTGGTATTGTCCCACACTCGCTGCAATGCTTTATAAATAGCCATGCCCTTGAAGAGAACGTCCTCGTTCCCACTCGCCACATTCAACATGATGCCTACAAGTGGGCGGGGAAATTCAATTTGCATGTCTCTAAAGGTCAGATAACAGGAGACAATTGTTGGCTGCCAATTGTTAAAATATATAAACAATGACTTACATATTGCGTATACGTAATATTACGAATACGTTCCCGAATTCAAGTGGATAAACTGAGTGATGCGTGTAAAACAATATGCCCACGTTCTTCGGGGCTGACATGACATCGAATTATCGGACGGTCTACCCTGTTGCCTGGTAAGAAGGATATGGCAAGAGCGGTTTCAACAAGAACGAGTGCTTCAGTAAGGAAAGCTGGACTAGCAAATGCCCTGTACAACCTCTGAGCTGCCTAACATATATTCCACCTACTTATTAGCTCTTTTTCCCTAACAATATATTAGTCGAAAAGTGTATTTACAAATTTTCTCTTGAGAGAATCAAAACATCTCAACTGTAACATTTTTGCAGCCCATCATTTCACCCATCCCCATCATGCCTTCATGAGACTCCTTAAATTCTCTTCTCTGGTAGCTGATGGGTTTTTTTTATCTGTACTGATTTCGAGAACGCTCGACCTCCTATTTAGTCTTCTTAACTAGATTTCAACCATCGATACCGAAGGTTTTGGTCTCCCTTCCATTTAGTGACTTCTCAAGATTGAGATTGACTTAAGACGTCGATTCCCTCAACACTTTGCATATAATAAACGAGTGCTGCTTGTGTTTGCCTGGCAAATCCAATAAGTTCAATACCCTCGGTTGCTACCCATGAATAATGTACTCTGAATACTTAGTATATACCCAGAAACCACCTTGCAACGCCCAATTAACGAGCCCGCCGTACTCAGGTAATTTTCACCCAAGCCCAGGCAGCTGCCTGACAGTCTCAGATTTATTACCAGGCGTGAGTTGAAGCGAACGCTAATAGCCTGAGGCGTCGCTGGTGGCTTGCTGCTTTTTATACCCAGTACACAAGAAGGCAGAAGGGTCGCTTAAAATGGAACTTAAGAATTAGAGCATGAACAATCTGAGCTAGATAGAATATACTTAAGTACATTTATTCTAATTGACAACCTGCTCGTGAAGTCGTACATTTCGATGGGTAATTTGACGGATATCTATGAAAATTCTGTCCGTAAATTTCCTAGAATGGTTTTCATTTATAGTCACATTTTTATATACATAAGCTGCATAACAATTATTTTTATTATTTTAATATTGAAGGTTAACAAGAATTGAAAAGTGCGGTTAATATACATATTTTCCACAAAATAACAATTAAAGAACAAATGAACTTTAATTTTAACAAATTTAATGTATGAATTTGGTAAATTTCAAACCTTCCTTTTTGTTGCAATCAATTATTAGTTCCAGCTAAAATGTGTATTGAATGAAAATACATTTTCTTGAAAAATATCGCATAGATTGAAATTTTATTTGCAGGAATTATTACACTGCATCTAGTTATTAACAGAAGAAGGTTAACTGTCTGCAGCAGACTGAATGTAGTGTAAAAGTCCATAAGGACTGATTCCGCTATTTATAAGTCTGGATGCTGAGTATCTAGCGTTGCATCCAGTGCTATTGAAAATGTTTGCCTAAGACCGCTATTGTTTTAAATACTGACACAATTTGAGTACATTTTGGAACAGCAGCAGCTGCCTAATACCTACAGCTTAATGCGTTGTGTATCATGTGCTGGCTTCACAATGGGATTAATTAAATTTGACGCTGGCTTTAAAGCGACCTTCAAGATGCCTCACAAACAGTTGTGCTGAGTAACATTTTGGGGCATGGCTCGGCTTTGAGCTTTGTTGCATGATTGACAACCTGCGGCATTGTTCCGCAGTCAGCTATTGCGTGTCATGCCGTAGGGAAATTGTCAAAGTTGTACTTTTATTGCTCGAATCAAATCAAGATTCGGGTTTCGTCAACTGTCTACAGTCAAGAGCCATTAACGAAATGCCATCAGACATTTGCATATCTGCGATAACATTGAGCAAAGATTCTCAATATGGGTGTGCATGTGTGTGTCTGTGTGTGAGTGTGTGAACGTATGTGTAAGTGAGTGTGCGTTTCATTTTCATAATTTTGCATGCTGGCGAAGGCTGCCACATGTGGCAGGGCACACGGCGCAGTTTGCGGGACACATGGTTAAAGCAAATGACAAAGGCTTCCACTTATGTAAATGTCTACACGAGAGAGAATCAAAAACGCCCTGGATGCTGGTAGCTGCTTGGTCTGGGAATACAATATGCATTCAGGCTCAATGATAACTTGGCCTTGCCTGACCGAAGAGACAAATGTAATTTAAATTGGACCAAAACACATAGTTTCAGATAAATGTAGATGGAGAAGTTATCGCAGAGTAAGCAAAGCCTCACTCGAACAAACTGAGAGAGACAGATAGTAAGAGCGAGGGAGACAGGGAGAAAGGAAGTGTAGCTGTGGCTTCACAAAATTATTGATTGAAAACAGTTGGCAAGCTGATTGTGACACGTATATGCAGATTTATGTGTGCATGTATGTGTATGTATGTTTGTATGTGTCTGGGTACAAAATTATGAAATGCAAGCCTGACGAGCAGACGTTGACAAAAGTGCACTGAAATTATGATAAGTCCAAGTCCAACGCCCTTGGAGACTATTCAAAAAAAAAACAATTACTTAAGATAATGATTGTTACCGTAAAACGTAAAGATCTTTACATAAAAGTGTGAACTACTCTGTTTTCGATTGCACTTTATACCAATAAAAATGTACTTTGCCTTAAAAATAATTTATGATCAATTTGGCTCTACAGAGGTGTTTTCGATATACTCACAAAAAACTCTATATTTCCATAAATCCAAGTCTAAAACGTACCTTTCCGTCGAATCACGAAAGCATATAATTTGTTAGCTAGTGTTAACTCTCTAACTCTCTTTGTTTGCTTCTATATCAACTTGATTATAATTTTTTCATTTAATTCAATAATCTGCTCTTGCCCCGATTAAATTCAGCAGAGCAAATATTTTTTATTGGCAATCAGAAAGTGCTTAACAACAAATCTGCGACAAGCGCCTTTAATTAATAATTAATGAGAAAATTCCCGAGACATATGTCTCCACCCACCGGTAAGATGCTCTCCTAATTAGGCCCTACAGCAAGATTTATTCAATTAATTGCATGCAATTTGTTTTTGATTTATTCAGACAAAGCAGGATAAGCATTTACTTGTCTAATCGCATATTGCTGCGCAATTCATAATATAATTGCAATTGCGATAATTTTTTATATTTTGCTGAAATTATGTTGACTTCAAAGTTTTGTGGATAAAAATGCTGACAAGCTTTGTAAATCTCTTAATATAACCTGATGGTAAAAAATGGATAGATATTTATTTATTAATTTTCACTTTATTTATTGTATAAAAATGAATAAGAAATATTGCCAACTAATAATATTTTTTTTTTTTTTGTTTTTATCAGGCTTTTCATGTTTTCTGTTAACAAAATGTATACTATTTTTGTAGAAAGCACGCAATATGTATTTTCTATGTCTCCTTGTTCACATTTTCATATTTTACACTCATCCTGCATTGTTTCTATTCTCTGAAAATCCATTCCTGAATAGTTTCGACCTAACAGCGCTTTTGTAATAATTACAAAGCGACAGAACAACATTGAAAATGTTTATTTTTTGCTATACAAAAATCATGCCTTAAAGTTGCGCCTAACAATTAAGGAAAAAGCTTTTTCCATTCATTCAGCATACTAAGGGAATTCACGTACCGAAGGCAGTGTGAGGATGTTTATATATTTGGATATCTATAAAATAAATGCAGCATATTGAAAGGTCCTATTCCAGTTGCCAATGGGGCGAGCAAACAATCAAAATTTACAGTTGAATGTGGGGCAGAATCTAAGACACATCTGCGGCATGAATCGAGCGTGACTTGCTTGGGATGCCTCAGGGTCAGAGTGCTATTGTTAACCGAAGAAAAGCCAGTTTTGTGTAAATTATTTTGCTAAACTTTAAAGCACACAAATGCACACCACTACAGCTGCATCGATGCCTCGGTGTGTGTGTGTACTTTTGGCCAGCTTTTACTATCACACTCGGGTCGCTCATGCGTCGCCATTAAGGTCAAGTAGCCATATGAGCATGAGTTGGTTTTTCGTTTGGGGTTACTTTAAGCAGCTCTTTAAGAAACGGCTTAAATGGCGTGATGTATAACAAACAAACAGACAGGCGGGGAGACAGTCGTCATTAGCATACTTGAGCAATTGCTGGCAACAATGCAGCGTGCATAAAAACACTTAATTGTGCCTGGGCATCAACGCTCTAGTACTTGATGAAGGCTCACAGCAGAGGCCCCAAGTCCAACCTAGCCACACACACATATACGACCAGACCCTGGCCAACGGCAGGCACCACAAGGACACATACGAGGGGCTTTAAATGTTTCATCGTTCTGCTTAGCACCCGCAACGGCGGGGCCAAAATAATGCCCAGCCATTTTTACTGAGGGCGCGTTTGAATTGCAAATTAAACCTTTAAATATGCATGCGGCACGGTCAAGTGGGCAGCTGGCTCGGAGTCGGCATTTTCAATTAATGAAGTTCTTTCGGTCAATGTCACAAACATTTCCATTAAAATTAATATCAAATTGTTACCAACTCATTTGCCATTATGGGTTGCAGTGAAACATTCAACGCGCTCAAATGAACCAAACGAGCTTTATATTGTCGGTAACAACAATTTCATTTACATAAATCACTCATACGTCAAGGTGTACGCACGCCGAGTAGAGAAACGAAGCAAATGCTGCAAGTAGCTTCTTCTCTCCGGATCCGGCTGCGGCCTGTGGCTGTGGCTACGGCAACGGCAACGGCTGCTGCCTGGCAGCCATTTTGACGGCAAACACGCAACAGCATGACATGAACTAAATGATGATTTATGAAAGCACAGAATGTCGGCGTGAGGCAAAGGAAAATGCCAGCGAAATAAGCTTCAGATGCCAGTGCAGTGGGGGCCGACTAAGGCTGGATTTGAAAGTTAGCAGGCGGGCTTGAGCTGCAGCTTGACTACAGTTGATAAGCTCCAAGTCCAAATCCCCAGCTCAGATCCGCTTACTGAAAAGAGCATAATCCAATTGAACGCAGCCAACACTCAGCTGATCTATCAATAAGTTCGATATGCATCGATATTGAGTATAAAAAACACAATATATAATAGATTCAGTTACATTGTTCTCAAATATAGTAGAGATGTGTGTACTTCAGCCACAATTCAAGTAATTTGTTCTTTTGTATGCCTATTTATCTCATCGTCATTCACTAAACAATTCACGCTCACAAAATTGATCCTTCCAACCCACACGTGCTGCACAGCAGTTTCAGCTCGTTTATAATTCGTTTCGGGAGCTGCCGTTCAGGCATGTGACTCGGGCACAGGCCCCGTTGCAGACAGAGGTCTTGCTCTTGAGAGAAAAAACCAAATTTACTGGTTACTTAATACCCCATAAATACCCATCAAATACATTAAATGAGGTATAATGTCTCGAAATGTGCGGACAATATTATTATTATTATCAGTCTAACTTTCAAATACACTATATCCATAGATTACCCTGGAAGTCGAACCTCATACCTGAGCACAACATACATCTTCTTCGGACAACACAATATATTCAGTCGCAAACTTTTAGATTACTTTTATAAACACAATTCCCCTTTGGCTAAACATTTGTTGTACAAAAACTCTTTTAAGGAAATAAATAAAAAATAATTCCCACTGTGCAAGTTTAAAGCCCTACAAAGCAGTTAGCTCTTAAATTTTATTTTTAAACTAGCCTTATATACAAAAAAAAAAAAAAAAACATTTGCATATCTCCAAAACAATAGCTAAATAAATTTCAGCAAAAATGTATTACAAAAATAAACAATGTTTTTTCTTATGAATTCCTGTCATCGTAATAGTTTGCTTTACTAATGATAATAATAAAAATTTCCGGAAAAGGTCCAGGGTACCTCTTTTGCCGAGCACTTTCGACGGTAGCACTCTTATTTATTTTTCGGCAAACTTTGTGGAGGAGATCGAAAAAGTTTTAAGCTTGTGCCAGCGATGTTCAGCTCTTCTTTGATTCGGGTGTAGTTTATTGTTTAGTTGGCGCCGGGCCTGTATTATTTTAATGCGAAAACTTTAATGAGTATGTAAATATTTATTGTTGGGCAATTGTGAACGGCACGTTGCCCGTAGGAGGACAAGTTTTGCAAAGTTTTTGCGTGTGAACTGTGTTAAAATTTAATTAGGCCCGGACGGGCAAATTACTTATTTACCAATTTGTGCATGTGTTAATCGTTGACACACACAGGAGTTTTGTGTATGCTGAAATATGCAACAATTTACAGATGAAATTTGCATGTCAACTGCTAATGACTCGTAGCTTCCGATGGGCGGTACAAATAGGGGACGAAAAACAGCTTAAAGTGAATGAGAAATGCTAGATTTAACAGCCACAAAAGTGCTGTCCTGGCTGAAAAGCACAACAGAAGACAATTTAGGTTTATGTTTTAGTTCAAATTACAATAAAAGGGAAGCTCTGTTGCCAGTAACTGTTGGCCAAAGATAAACAACCGACCGCCAACCGACCGACAGGCAACTTTTGACAAAATAACAAAAGCCACAGCCGTAGTCAAACAATGGCCAAAGAGTTGGGCAATACCCAAGCCCGTTCTCGAGCTCGTAACTTATTGTTCGTCTTTATCTGTTGTTTGCGCAACACGTTTTAACCCAGGTAAATACCCGAAATTCGTTTGCCTCTGCCAATGCCGAGTTCAGAGCACATTTCGACATCCAATTGCCAACATTTCCTTACATTGCGAGTGGTCAGCAATTTGTAATTGAATGGCCCGACTCAAGTAGCCCAGTTGAAAGCCACAGCTCACAGAAGAACATGATAGCTGCATTTCCATAGCCAGAGTTTTATTTTGTGGGAGCCAAGCCCGATACTTAGTAAGCCACAAGAGAAATGGTTTGTTTCCAAGTTGTGCTCAGTAGAGGGTGCTCCTCTGTAGCCTTCAATGGGATTGAGGGCATCATGTAACTTCTCTCTCTCTTAATACCTTGTACCCATTAAGGGTTTAATTAAAATTCCCAAATATATGTAGAAAGTTAATATACCCTTAAAGGGCATCATGGGTCTAGTGGATATACATTAATGACTGCACAAAGCTTAGTTTGGACAAATACATATGTGACTATTATTGTATGTACACTTCAATTAAACAAAATTCAAAATCGTTTATTAAATACTGAAATACCTAAAATAAAAGACAGTGCTTAATTAAAAAATTATGTTGTACATAACTTTAAAAGGCTTCTTCAATTAAGATCGAAAATAATAATAATAAAACACCTAACTCTTTCAGACAAACTTTTCGACTAAGTCCACTTTGCTTCATTGACAACAGCTCCTTTAACAATCGCTCTACGGTCAACGGAAAGTGCAGAAGCTTGGAGCCGACCGCACAAAGCTCAGTTTGGACGTATACAAGTTGGCCTCGTTTACACACTCAGTAATCACAATAAACATGGGCATGCACTTAAAAACTTTTTGGGAACTGCATAAATCGACAGGCGGACGATGTAAAACTACTAAGATTTTTAAACTAGTTTAAATAAAACAATATTTTAGTTTCAGTAATCTTTGAACCAGACGGAAACTGAAATTGCTTTCACTCTCAACGGATACGTTCGCCCTACGAGATTGAAATTTCCGAAGAGTGTGAATTTCCACAAAGTACTTCGACAATAAGTCTAAAATCGATGGGATAACAAAAAAAGTTGCATTCAACCGTTTTTAAGAAATTTTCTATACTTGCGAGTGGAGAAATTAATATACCAGATTTATTGTATTTTTAGAGATTGTCCATCTGCAGGTCAGTTTCGTGACGGATATTTTCATTGGCCTAATAAAAGGGCAGCGCTTAAAGAGGGCCAAAAATCACATGCATGCACAAGTTTACGAGTGACAATTGCAATATATTTAGCATTAAAAAATACAATTTGGCGGCGCTTTCCAAATGGCAAATTACAAATAACGACTGCCGATTGCGTTGTTGCCTGAAAAGCCGCGACCGAGGCAGTTAGCATACATTTGCGGTCAGAAGGATTTGCTAAACGAGACACGCACCTGCGAGTGGCTGTCAAACGCAGTTTATACAATCTAACACACGCGCACACCACAACAGACACACACACAAACACACACATCGTTGATTGCCTAGTAAAGTGCAGCTAAAAGTTTCGCCTGAAGTCATAAAGCAGGAAGCGAAGTGCGGGAATTGTCGCGACCACAGCGGTTTACATAATTTAGTTGGGGGAGGATGGCAACTGTTGAGCGTCCTTAAACTTATTTATAAGCTGTGGGCGAACAAAGTTTAACCACAGCAAGATAATCGCTGGTCCCAGCGTCCCAGTGCGCCTTGTCACATTGCGAATGCATAATAATTTGATGTCTGCTTTGGACTTATTTATATGCAGCTCACCAGGTGATTCAGAGGCTGACTCTTGTGTCCGAAAAGGTGACTCTTTTCGGGGAAGACTAATACTAACCCAATTAGGGTTCGTTGCCACGGAAGAATGCAACTCACAATTTGTGTAATTGAATAAAACGAACTGGACAAACCTTGCGGCTGTGATAATTGCCATAACAACAAGAGGAAAATCACTTCTGGGAGTGCGCAACTAAGAGATACTCTTCGAACACATGTTTTACAATTATTAGACTTTTTACAGATCTATTATCTTCAACTAGAATAGTCTACTTACTCCGTTGTCTTCCCTGCCCATATATCCCTATACTATTTCTACTTCGAACTCTATATTTATATTGCCTTTTATATTTATTATTATACCCTGAATCTATTAAAAATTGGTATATTAACTTATCCATTACCAATATTTTCTATATAACTAAAGAGTCCACTGACTGGTCAATGAATGTCAGAGTCATATTCTATGTGTATATTTTGTCATATTATTAGACGTTCTTTTATTTGCCCCATATGTCTTGAATTATAGTGTTTCCCTATATTCGTCGACATCATTTGTATCGCTAATTAATAAATAGATAATAAATAGATTAATAAATATTCCTTTCCAAAGAGCTGGTCATTTCATTTGGCTTGTTGAGTCAATAAATTTGCCACATTAGTCTTGCATAAGTGAAACAGACTTTTCAAGCTAAGTCGGCATTATAATTTACAAGAGAAATTCGGTTGCTTTGGCAGTATTTAGAAAATGCCAGAGTTGATCACAGAGACATTCAAAATGTCAATTACATTCCGACTTTATTTTACAGCTCTGTGTCTCTGGCTCAGGTAGGTTTGAGTTTAACTCTCGAGTCTGTGAATGAAATAGATAAATACCAAAATGGTTTATTTAAATTTACATTCCATTTTGAGATTGTCTTTGTGAACACAGGCCTTGATGACATTGTGTGCTTGAAGCTGAAATGAATGTTAAATTAGCCACAGAGCTCAGGCTTGTTAGCTGTCCATTCCTCTTGGTCAGAGACTCAGTATTGAGTGATTACTTTTGTCATAGAACTGATATTCCAGCAAGAGATATAAAATGAAAATTTCATATTTCAAATGCCTGCAAACGTTGTAGAAGCTAAAACTGCTTGAAAGCAAGACTAAAGTTAAGCAAAAATAACATAACTATATTCCAATGATTAGTTTTCATAGAAATAAGTTATATTATAAGATAGCAGTATAAGTGCAACTTAGAACAGACTTAAAATAAAGTGCTGTATTTTAAACTAATATCTGTTATCTATATAAAATGATAGTATTATACTTAATTAATTAATAATTTTAAAGCTAAGCCAAGTTCATTATATTTAGTATTATGCATTAGTTAAATCCAAATTTATATCTTAAAAAGAGAATAAGACCACATTGCTGGATAGGCAGCCAATAAGCCAATGAGTCCTAGATGGAGTGATGGATAATAATCTCGGTTGCAAATTGAACTGCCGGGAAATCGAAGCCATTTTAAACTGCTTGGCAGCCAGCGGGAAATGTGCTGAAAAATGCAAAAACCAAAAACGCATTGAACGCAAAATTTTCACAGCTCGTTGAAACTGTCAGCGAAGGACAACTGCAAAAGTGGCAACTGAGCACAAAAAAGGTGAAACAAAAAGAAAATGAAAATGACAAAAAAGCTGGCTGTAAAATGAATAATGTATGTATGCGTTGATGCCAGGTACCGTGTCTAGGCCCCAAGTTTTTATAAACAAATTACCTGTCACTTGTGCTTTGTGTGCCTGCTGTAGTGCGCTCATATGTGTGAGCGCGCGCTTGATTGGGTGTGTGTAGGTGCGAAGAGGCAACTCCTTTACATGCTCGCCCGTGTGTACTGAGTGCAGGACAAGCGAAAAGCAGCTGCTGTGCCATAAATCTGGCAAGTGGAAATTTCTGGGCCACATTTGGCTGAGTCTATGCATCAGTTCAGCCGTTCAACTATTCAACAGCTCAACTGTGCGTGCGAGTACTTAATTAACACGCCAGCATCGAAATTTGAACAGCCCATTCAGCTGAGCCGTATCAACGAAATTTCACATAAGTCTAAGCCAATTAGGTTGGAAAATCGGCATTAGCTAAGTGCCAGGCAAAACTGCTTCCTCATCAAGCACTCGGTCGGCTCTTGGTCAATTGAGAAACTCGACGAAGCCACATTCCATGTTTCGTCATCTAAGTGGTTAGAACAGCCATTGCCAGCTTTATGTTCAAGCACCACTTGATCTGACACACCTGCTCCATCACATAGTCATTTCGTATGAAGGGAAGCATTTCCTAAATTACGACTGAAATATGAGGAAAAGCTATTAATTGCTGCTAATGCTATTAACAAATCTACAGCTAAAATAATCTTTCGAGGCATTTCGTGGCTAGCGACCATAAGCCCATGTCATTGAATTCCGAGGGCTTTACAATCAGTTGAAGTAAGCAAAAAACGTTATTCTGCTGCAGAATAACGTTATTAACTTACTACATATCGATATATGTATATGTCGACAAATATATATTTAATTCATAATAATCATTAAGTATTAAGAGACTTCAACAAGACATTTCATTTAATATATTAATTAATATATCAATCAAACGTTGAGCATATCAGACATGCTCATAGATACTTGAAGATGACAGCAATAGCGTGTCTGCGAGTTCAAAATTTTCATATATATACGAATAAAAATACATTAACATAAATACAAAATATTCTCATATTTCCGGCAATCGGTTTAGCAATTGTGAATATACGTGTCAGGAATAACTAATGTGCTTATATTCCAATCGATATCACTAGATTTAAATTCACAGAAATTTGTATCAATCGGAGGGCAGCAGAATGAAAGTTGTTTTTCTGAATCAAAAGTAAATTGTTGAATTAGCTTAATACTATTTTAAACAAGCAAAAAAACGGGCATAAATTTGAATTTTTTTAAATCAACCCAGCCTCAAACTCTACAATTGCGAATAGTAGAGCCCAACAACTATTCATTCCGAGTTTAATATTTATCATATCCCGCAGCCATCGAATGCTTTTCAAAGCACTTCTCCCCACTGAGTACGCGTAATCAAATTCCGATTGAAAATAATGAAAGGAGTTGCCCCTTGGCGTGTGGAGTGCGACGGGGTTGGAAGTTTTTCAACTTTGCATTGAATGCAGTGCATACATACATATATATAATTCAATTAAAAAGTTCACAATGTAAAGTAACATGTCAATGCACAATTTAATTAAACGTTGCGCATACGCCGTGTAGGCAGCATTGAAAAAACTATTCATGTCACAAAGCTCAGCACGGAGCAATTTGCATGTTAATTAAAGCGCATCAAAGTTTGACACATTGCAACAATAAAATTGTGCACAAGTTCCAGCTTGTTCCTAACTCATGGCTCCAACAATGGACAAGAACATTGGACACGCCAGCTGGCGCCCAAACAATAAATACATATGTATATGTATAAATATTAATGACGCTCAGGACCTGGCCCAAAGGCGGGCCTGAATCTGAGGGCCGCCAGCAACTTTGTATAGGTGAATCAATAAAACAATCTATATATTTATACATATATATTTGCGCAAAACCGAATCAGGAAATAGGAATGACTGTTATTAATTACGCTTGCAATTAGGTAAGGATGAGGAGAAAACCACTGCTGGCACAATTCATGCTTTGCTTTGTTGTCAAATTAAGGACAAGCTTGCTTGCTTGCTTGATCAATGGCTCTGCATTATATATGACAACATATGGATGTCGTATTATTTTCGACAAATATCAGGTAAAGATGCTTCAGCCATTCAATTGAACTAAGAGCACGAATATCTTTTGGAAGAAATTATTGATAGAAATCAAAGACGCCATCAAACTTTTTGCAGTTAGCAAAATTCGCACGAAAAACTAAAATTGTCGACAAGTTTTTCCTTGTTACCGATTCGTTTTCGGCCTTGAAAGCTGGCATAATGAAATCTCGTCTGACTGCACATCCAGCAAAAAATATGTTTGGCTATTGGATATAAGCCAAGAATTTTAATAGCGTAAAATAAAACATAAGCAGGCGAATGCAATCAGCCAAGTGACACTGAAAAGTTTATGGCTAAATGAGAGTTGGCCCACAACTGGGACCTTCTTTTAGGGAAGTCGCTTAGCATATAAGCATCCTAAGCACATAAATTGTGTGCAGCGGACTCACAAATAGCAATTGCCAATCGCTTCACTGACCCATAGTCAAATAGGGTCATGAAATATGCATACGTTATCAAGGCGAATGGGAATATTGAGGTAAAATTGTTGCATTCTTACTTTATTTTTTTTGCAAGAGGAAGCAAAACACGACGAGATGAGGCATAAGGCATTGACTATTTTGCTGTGACGAAGGTTAAATTTCAATGCATTGGACAGTTGATATTTCCTTTAAATTGACAAATAAAGCAACATTTCAAAACCCACAGACCTGATTACGGTGATGCAAAACTATCGATGAAACACTCTCTTATTTGCTTTCCACTTATCACCATCGATTGCTTAATCACTGTCGAATGATGCTTTATCTAATACTTAGAATTGAAATGAACGAAAATTACAAATTTTTTCTTCTTTATATTTGACATTTTAGATACTATAAAAATGGTAAAAAGCAAGTAAAAATCTTTTTTTTTTTGTATAATTGTAAATTGAATTTGAATGAATACACTATTAATCATACATTCAAAGGGGCTGAAATGTATGTAACTCATTTTAATTTGTTGTTAGTTAAGATATCCGTTTAGTTGATAAGTATCTAAAAATTAATATTATTACAAAACAGTATTGAAAGTTTTGTTTAGAAGTCTCGAATTGTTAAGTTTGGTGAGCCGAACTTGTCTAGTCCACAAATATCAGCACGTAGCTGAAAGATCTCCAATCACACCTTCAGACGACAGCTCAGCAGTTTTAACTTATTAAATACGCCACAGGAAGCAATTATAAATATTTGCCAGTCAAACTGGCGGCCAAGATGCCATCAGTGTCAAGGACACTGCCTGACACTCGACAGACGCCAATCTCACTTATGGCGAGCATTTGCGATGCCGTTACAGATACACTCAAAGTCCTGCAAACGAGCTGAGCTTATCAACAAAAGGAAAACGACTGCAAAAACAAGTGACAATGCTCTCGAGTCGAGAGTGGATACAACATGCAATACCCTGTATTCAGATCCCAAGTTCAATCGGTTAAATTTTTCGTAACTCTTCTATGCAATCTTCGATCTTGGTAGAACTCACAACCAAAAAAAAGCAACATATCATTTTTATTTTCAAAATATTTAAAATATTAAAAATGTTTTTAAAGTTCACAGAAAAAATAACCTAGTCTGCTAACTTTTGTCTGTAGTTTATTGAAAAATAATCAATATTATGTACATAAAGATATATGCTAATTTTATAGAGTGTTCGATGTCGTATTCAACATTTGACACACATAAGTAAAACAATATTATACCCACTTATGTGTATCCATTTAATGGATAAAGGGTATAGCAAATGTCAACGATAGATAGATAGAAAAAGTGATAAGTATAAAAGGCAATGTAAGACCAATAGAAAACTTTGGCTCGACCTTGTTCTTTGCTGATTCTCTATACACATGGCAAATTATAACCGTCTGCCAATTCGACAAGCATATCAATTGAATTTCATTTTTGGTATCGCCTATATTATATTTATTTACTGTTGTCGTTGTTGTTATTGTTGTAGGTTGCGTGTGGGCATTGAACTTTCACACTGGGCATAGCCCCCAGCTGATTGACCCATGGATGCGTGCTGTGCCAACAGAATAGGCGTAGACCTTCAAATTGAGTGTATTGTTAATAGGCGAATGCCACTTCCTCCACAAGGCTGGATCCACACCCAAGCAGTTTGCTGATTGGAGTGCGTTCGATTTCCAAATTGACACAAATGACGTTTATGAGGAATGTGCTGATTGTCTGCTAATTGGATAGCCAGTATCGGGAGTAGTTATTGTTATGATTTCAGCAAGGATAAGTAACTTTTTGTGTCCAATCTAATGAGAATAGTTGTGGAATCGTTGTCTATTATGGATACATTCAAAATGATTACTCGGTGTAATGAGTAGTAATAATATAAAGCCGCACAAATGGAATATTGTGTATAGAGATACATTTTTTTTAAATACATATCTAATAATTCTTCATATAAATACATTGCCTGGATATCATAAATAATAGTCATGAATTAAATTTTAGCTAATTACCAGCAAAAATGGAAATGCCAATGAGAATGTTTAAATTAAGAGTATTCGCCCAAGGTATACTTAGCAATTGAGAGCATAATTTCATCAACATCGGACCATTGTAGCATATGGCTGTCAAACGATCGGTCAAAAAATAAATCACGATGCTTCAAACTTATGAACAAAATATTGCCAACATCGAGCTTCTTATATAGCCAGAATTAACTTTATTGAAATACACATATTTGAATAAATGTAGGTCAGACTTGAAGAAGTCGTGATGGTTGCTGACATAAAGTTGCTGTCGAACCCAATTTAATCAGAACTGTTCACAGTTAATATATATTCAATGTTTTGAAGAGAAAACATTTGCTCTTAACTGTGATTATCCTGTTAAATACTGGTTAAGCACGGCTCTCTTAAATACTGGTTTTCATTGCTTTTCTCGGGAAATTTTCTTATAAGCTCTAAGCATGCTATTATGTCCATTTGATGTTTATGAATGAATGCGAACAATTGAAATTACAGAATTAACATTCAAAATTAAAATTCTTTTTATACCCTCAGCCCATTGAGAATGGTTAAAAAGGGTATAATGGTTTTGTGTAAATGTATGTAACAGGCAGCAATCCCGGAAACTATACCACATGTTCCCACCTTAAACTGAAAAAATTTATTATTTTTATTGTGCCCAGGGTATCTCCTCCTTGCTTAAAGTTTATTAGTAACATCTAGCTTTAAGTGAAAGGGAAAAAAAAAAACAAAATATGTCAACTTAAGCGCTACGTGATTTTTAAACAGCAATTATTCAGTTGGCAATAAGTTTGTGAGTATTTGGGCGACTGAAAGAGGCTTTTAATTTGAGTCGCTTTAAAAATTATTACGAAAAAAGTAAATTTTTTCACGTAGTGAACCGAACACGGTGGCAATGACTCGCATAAAGCAGCTCGCTCTCCCCACCTAGTTCAGTCAAACGGAAATGTTAACTTCATCGTCTGTCGAAAAAATAAGATTAGCTAGCAAATAACCGAATATTCACTACCCTTTCTGGTAGAAACTTAACAATTATCGGTTTTCCAAGCCTACTAACACGCTAGTCAGCTTTATGAACTACTATACAGCATAAAACTATATTTAGTTTCTCTTTTTTCCAGCAAAACTTTACGACCATTTTAACATAAGGATGTTGATATTTTCCTTGAAGCTGCTTAAGAAATATGTGTTGTCGCCCAATTCTTTTTTTTTTCAAACTTATTTTCCGCTTATGGTTACATTCCCGTTTTCATAGCGTGAATAATTGAAGCTGTAAGAGGTTGTAAATTATTGTGGGATGTGAAACGTGCGTGAATTCAGCCAAAAGTTGTACATGCTAACCCCTTTTAATAGTCATGCACAACATGGCGTATGCGCAATTACGCATACGACATGTTTACGCGCATTTAATGGTGACCACTGTCTAGTCAAGAGAGCAAATTGGATGTGAGCCTTGCCATCGTCAATGTCCACTTCGCATTCATCTTCCGGCCTAATAATGACCAACATCAACTGTTTCGAGTGCTCATAAAAATTCCACAGTGTTGATTTTAATATGTTCTTAATGGTGGTCATAAAAATAAATGAATGCACCATGGAAAAGTGACACAATAGAAAGGTTTATCGACATGCTTACACATTTATAGAGTGTTGGCATTAATGAGTCCAGTGGCATTGCTTATTCTTTAATAGATAAGTTTATAGCTATACAGAACTTTTCAACAGCACTTACACCAATATATACCATTTAGCTTAGGAAATTTAAAAATGAAAACTTTCTTGAAATAGATATATACCACAGTACTATTTAACATTTTTCTTAAAAGTAATGATTTTAACTTTTAATATTTAAATGCCATGCAGTAAAAAATTTTTTTTTAAACTATTTTGCATGCAATAAAATGTTAAAATCAAGCCCAGATTAGCTAAAGCTTAGCCTAGTTTTTTACTATGTATTAATAGTAAAAACTTCGTTACTAATTGTAGTTTTCTTTTGAATATTTTCTGTTTTAAATGTTTGACTAAAATAGTTAAATTAATTTTTATATGTATATTAATTAATTTACAAAACTGCCTTTAGCTGCTGCAAATTAGCAAATTAACTTTGCGTGACAAACGTTCAGACAAATGAATATAATGCCTTTAATATCGTTTTCAAGCCATCAATGTTTAATGTTTATTGGCAGACGGCGACAGTTGAAAGACTACCTTCTGAAGTTGGACAATCGTGCTAGCTTTCTTTGCCCTGCGGACTTTGCATTTACTGGTAAAGTAAATACGAATATACAAATTTATCATTAACGCAATTTTTGGCATGCACAAGCATGAGTCTCATTGGAAAAGTTTGCCAATCAGGAAAATAAAAATAAGAGCAGAGAATACACCTGGTCAAAGCCAACAATGGACAATGAAACAATTTTTTCCTCTTAAGACCTCAAAAGAGATTTGAGCATGACCAACGGTGAGAATCAAAACTTTGCTTGTATATATGTGTAAATCAGGCTTGTAGCAAGTAAATAAGTAAAGTTGAAGTGTTCAATTTTAAGCTTACAGCATGAAGTGGTCGAGATGAGTTATGTGCCCAGCATGCAAAAATAATGTCACAACTATGGGAGATTGGAGGCTTGGACAGGAACTGGATGTGAAAGCCACTGGTTCAGGAAGTGTAAACATGTTAAACTCACAGGTGTTGCAAACGTGGCCAAGTTTGCAGCCAAGTTGGCTTTGGCCAATGCGATCACATTGAAAACGCAGGCAATTTAATTAGATTTGGTTTCTGGCAGCTGCGAAAACAAAAGCGGTAAACATTTTTCAATTTATTTAAGCGAAATCTTTGGCACACCTGAAAGCCATAACCAAAAACCATAAGATGCGAAGTGAGTGCCAGAAAGCCAATCGAAGGCACCACCTAAATTGAATTAAATGAAATTTAATCAAGCAGATGCTTGCGCTTTTTTCTGCATACTTCCGCAGTGCCTGGTTCGGAGCATTTTGGTCAATCAATGCTGAAAAATTAAACAGTTTTCATGCGTTTTTAGCTCAGCTGAATAAGTTACAAGACCTGTGGCCTGTGGTTAACCTTAATCCCGTTAACAACAGCCCCACTTTTTCAAAGGGGTCCTTTCATAGAGATTCAGTTTCTCTGGTTTATTGTTCGGCATGCACACAATGTGGGTGGCATTAGCCACGCCCCACAGCAGAAGTTGTCATATATGTTTGGCCAAATATTTTCTTTGACCTGTGTAAACTTTTCGGGCATTCCGAGGGTCCCCAAAAGGTCTGCCAGCTGCTAAAAGGCTTCGTGTCGGAAAGTTAAGCAATAAAATGTTCACTATACAAACAAAAATACAGAAAACGTAGCCCATAATAAAGGCTTACGGCAACAAAGGTTTTTACTCAATGAATATTTTTACTGAGCTCTGGCGAAATTTGCAACCATTAATTGTTTTAGATAATATAAAAGCTTTTAGATTCTTTCATGACTATCCTGATCATAAAAACAGCTTGAATTAGCCATGTAATCGTATTGAAAGATAATTAAATAAAGAGGATGTATAGCCAAATATTATCTGGTTCCCGCCAAGAACGATATAATTCTAGAAAAATTCAATGCAGAATATTTCAAGTTTGTGTCAAAAAAGATGATAAAATTTCCTTTAAAGCTTTAAAAGCTGCCATAAATAACTGAGGAAATTTTTAGCAAGGATACAGAAAAAAGCTAGGGTTTGATAAGCTTTTAAACGTGTTTGTATTCGTTTTTAAGCTTTTCGAAACTTGGAAGCTCTTAAATCAGAGCTATCCTCTTCACGACCCAACAGAAATGACCATGTAAATGAGGCTTACATTAAAACTTTTATTTTATATTTTAACTTTTAATGAAAATAAAGCCATAGTAGCACTAGCAAAAATCTTTATTATATTATGTTTCTATAAAAACAATTACAACTTAAGCCAGTTGGCCTAGTAATTATTAAGCTTTGAGCTTAACCTGTCAACCTGAAATTCCGTTTCCATTCCCCATAATACCCCACTAAGCTTAAGTAATTAAAATGTGCTCATTATTAGGGATTACATATGCTCAGCTTTTGTAATCAAAGCGTCTTACGCCTTTTCGAATTTAACATATAAATAAATAACACAATACAATAAAATAAGTTCACAAAGTTTACTATTCATCCAATATGCATTATTTAAGTTTAACAGGAATGAAAACTACTTATTACTAGAGTTTATTGTGTTCGTACACATGTGGGTAAATAAATAAAACGAAGAAAATTATTATTTATGGTTTTGGACAAACTATAATTGAATAATATATAATTCGTATGCATGGTGTGCTGCTTGAGATCCATATATTAACAAGAAGTAATGTTGCAGTCTTGTACTACCGACTGCGTATTATTTCGTTCACAGTATATATGCTTTTTCCCCAAAAATGTTTATTTTCAAAAAGAATATATTTTAGATGCAGAATGATTTAGGAGGAAAAATCATGCCCAAAATGCTATCAAACATGAAAATCGCTTCAGTTTTCACAAAGTTATGGGAGCTATGGATCCGAGAGCTTTACATGTTAAAAATTTTCTCAATTTTGGCATGATTTTTGACAAAAATTTTGACCACCTCAGAATCAGTTTTAATATTGTTTTTTACACTAATTGTGACAACCACAATCGATAAAAAATAAAAATTCGTAATTCTAAATTTTGAAAATTATTTTTCGAAAATAAGTAAGGGGGGAGTACATGATTTTTTAACTAAAAATTTCCAAAAAATTTAATTTTACTAATGCAAATATTTTAAATGCAGAATGATTTAGGAGGAAAAATCATGACCAAGAAGTCATAAAACGTGAAAATCAGTTTAGTTTTGACAAAATTATGGCAGTCGGAAATATGGGAGCTATAGATTTTTCGGAATTTATACATATACTTATACAAATATCATAAAAAATATATATATTTATAAATTGAAATGAAATTTCACTTAACAGCAACCAAGGCATAACTTTCTTATATGATTGCCCCATAGCTATGTTTTTCATTGTAGCTATCCGTGAGAGCCAAAGAAATCTGTAAGTTCCTTATGTCCTTGACTTACAATTGGCAACTGCATACAAACATACAAAGCAATAAATAACCCAACCATTTGCAGAGAAAACTAACATCAACAAAACTTGTCAGTACAAAAACAAAGTAAACGCAAAAACAACAGAAACAATGCGGATTGAAAAGCCGCCCGGCGAAACGCTAAACAACAAAAATCAGCTGTTTGGCTTTCCGCTCTCCGAAAGCTCACGGAGATTACTCCAAAAGCTGCCGCATCCACATGGATGCGGGTCAACGCTGCGTATGCGTTACTTTTCACTTTCGCTGCGAGCAGAGCCGACAGCGAGCACGAGGACGAGGATGGATGTCGATTGGCGGCTGCTGCTACTACAGCGTTGTCGTTTCAATTTCAATTTCAGTTGCCGTGAAAACCTCAACGCGTACAGTTCTGCGTCACTCGGGGAAAATAGTCTCCAACTCGCGCAAGTCGCGTGCGGATTTCCACTGTGGTAGTTGTTGTTGGCCGGCCCAGAAAAGTAGGCAACGCGAGTTGTGCAAGAAACAGCCCAAGTCAACTCGATGTCAAGTGGCAGCCGCAGCTACAACTTAAAGTTCGTTTACTGTGTATGCCTGTGTGTGTGTACGTCAGTGGGAGAGCGTCCGTGTGTAGCTGTGTCTGCGTCTCGCGTGTGAGCTTGTTATTGTCTAAGTTTAAGGCTTTAACAGTGCCCAGCCAGCATTTGAAGGTTAGCGCCCGAGCGAGCGTAAGATTTTTATGAATGAATCCTACACAGCAGCAACACAGGCAACTGCCTCGACGTCTGTAGCCCTTGTGTGATGTGGTCTGAGAGCCATGGCGTGCCTGGCATATCAATAGCATTGCGATTGCCCATTTCCATTTCCATCGGCATCGTCATCGTCATCATTGGCATCAGCTGGTGTTTGCCTTAATGAGCTGCCATAGGGGCCAAACAATCTTCAGACCACGTCAGCCATTCTACGCAAACTTTCTTGACGGAAACCGAAAGACACTCACTCAGTTAGCGCTCAAATTGATGCTTAAATGTGCAGCTTTTGCAGTTTCTTCAGCGATTCAATTGTTCACAATATCTCTTATAAGCAGACGCAATTTAAGCCAAGATTTTGCGTCACTTTAAACATTTATAAAAATTCTGTTTAGAAGAATTTCAGAAATAAAGTGAAACATTTTAATTCCTTCAAATAAGAAAGATTTGACGATGTTTATAGAAATGATGGTTTGTCAACTCTTTTTAGAATAGAGTCAAATTGACCCTGATTCCAATGTAAAATTATGAAAATTGTCAAAGTGAATTGTGTGAAATGATATTCCAAACAGATTGTGTGACATTCTTGAATTAAAATATGATATAGGCAAATATTTGATAATATATCAACACAGCCCTTTAGTTACATATATTTAAATTAAAATAAACAGTGCAAAAACTAAACTAGTTTTTGCCTTTAGGCCATCGCATTATTATTTGCAAACGAGATGAAACGTGATGAACATCAAGTGAACCAAAGCTGTACTAAAAGCAACTCCAGTATCAGGTCCGATCCAATCGCCAGAAACCGATAATAGGAACTCGGGATAGATTACCCGAAATGAGTAGTCAGGTATCCGAGCAAAGTCAAAGCTTACGACAGGCTAACGCAAATCCTGCCATAATCTCGGGCTACAAAAGTGTTGACAACTTAGGTGGGCAGCTCGAATGGGCAGCAAGCAGCTACCAGAATGACACGCCTCTGCCACGGGCATGGCTGCTGTTGTTGTGGCTGTTGTGTCGCTGGCAGCGCTGCCGTCGCCATGGCTGCCATTAAAGACGACACACGCCAGCCAACTGACGCCTGCTTACATTAAGGAATTCCGGTTGCGGCATCGCGCATACGCGCCGTGGGCCGACGTCGGGGCGCATCTTAATTGCCGAAATATTTGTGCCGGCATTGACGTTTAACATTTTTTACAGGCCTGTTTCACAATTTGCAGCGCGCCCTGGAACGCAACGTGCGGGCATTAGGGTCTGAAACTGGAGTCGAATACCAAATTGAGAGCCGTGAAAATCATAGCTCACGTTCGGCTTCAAAACCATACACGTGTGTATCCCACACTACAAAGTGCGTTGCGAAGGGCACTTGAGTCGCAACCCAAGTCAAACGGTCAAAAGGCCGCGGTAACGTGTTTTAATTGCGTATGGCTAAAAGGATTTACTGCGTACCCTCAAAGTGCCTACTTGTGTGGGCTTGTGTGCGTGCGTGTGTGTGTGTGTGTTGGTGCGTAAGCCGTTCAAGTGAAGTGTGCGAGTGTCGCAGCCACTGAAAAAGACAAGCTTAGGCTAGACAACCGATTTAACAGTCGCCGGACCCGAAAGCAGCTTACAGCCTTTGCACAGGACTCACTAAAATAGCCAGTTGTCCTCTGACTAGACACGTATCTGCGCATTGGACAAGTACATAAACTCCGTGAGCTGTCTGCTACGCAACAATGGTAAGTGACATATATGCTCAATTCGTTTACGTTGCGTATACGTAACGTGGCCGCAAAAATGTGGTTGCGTTTGTAAATATTACAAATACTAATTATTTTTACAACCATAAAATTAACAAAAATCAAATATAGTACCATTATATGTAAGTGAGAAACAAGTGTATATATTAATGTGTTATTTTACAAAATTATTTTTAAATTTAAAAAAACAAATTAATGAATATAAAAAATAAGTAAGAATGCTTTAGTCGGGAATTTCCTGATATAAGAATCATTATTTTAAAATATTGATGACATTGGTTAAGTTATCGAAAAAGAGATAAACTTTTTCAGCATATGGCTTGGAAGAATATATATTAAAAATTCAGTTGCCTAAATGCCAGAGCAGAAACTTTTAACGTTTTAAACAGCCATTGATTTGGTTATTTTGTTGGGTTTCTATATATTCGTATGTCATATATTTCATTGTTTAATAATATTTAAAAACACGGTATCCCGCTTTACGTAAATTGTCGAATACAGAGACTTTATTTGTATACAATGAGAGTGGAATGTCTGTACTTCTTATTTATTTATACATGAGTACATCCTTATCAATCTGTTTGGCTCCTGACAACTACTTGACAGCACCTGAATAATGCAACCGCTTTAAATTATGGAGCTGCTCATCACTCACACACACACGTGTCTATAACTCAAATTGATGTAACCTGGCGCTGCTGCTGCGCTGCTTGTTAGCCAAAGAGTCCCGTTTGTTATGACAATGCTGTTCCATCCACGTTTGTACCTCTTCCTGCTTCACTCCCACTTCAAACAGGAGCAACGGCGAAATCCATTTGATGAACAAAATAAAATAAAACACAGCAAAGTGGCACAAAAAGACACTCGGAAAATGAAGACAAAAAGTCACACAGAAGTCGTGCTGACAAATTTCTGAAACAAACAACAAATGTGCTTCGCCAAACGAGAAGATTTAACAAGACGACTGGAGCTCTGAACAACTTCCACAAAAATAGCAGCAGCAGAAAAATGTAACAAACTACGCGCAGTTGATGGCAAAACAGCTTCAGGCATGTATGTGATTTGCATGCCATTTGGCACTTAACGTTGGCCCTGCTCGCCGAGTGGCCCAAGGTGGAGCAGCATTTTAATTAGCTGATGTGTGAAATTGGGCCTCACATCAATAGCTCGACTAGTCAGAATGGGTGCGACGATTGTATATATGGCCATAGATATTTGCGATGACTTTGCAAATTGTCTTTTTTTCTGGATTCCAGTTCTAAATATTCTCCACATGCGTTTGATATCCTTAGAATAAGGCAAAATCAAGAGTAGAACAACAGTTAAATGGAGTTTTAGCTCTGCTTTGTTTTAAAAGGACTATTTTTTATGAATTATATTTAAATGTTTCCACATTCAGAACATAAATCGTTAGTCTGGATATTAACTAGCCTGCACATTAAATATTTGGGTTGTGACTAAGCTTGAATTTATATACTAATAACCAGGATTTACTAAGGGTTTCTCTTTACAATTAATATTTGTGTGACAAAATAAAGTTGTTTTATTCAACTCGCCAACTCTGAAGCTCTTCTATCTCATCTTTGGCCCTCGAAGCCAGCAGCTCAGTTTGTGCGCATTTAACAGAACTATGTTTCAACTTCTTTGCTGAACTTTGCTGTATATATATTCAGTTCAGACTTTTCAACTTGTCACATACAGCGCATAAATCTACACACACGCACACACACTAGCACACTATCAGCATGCGACAGCTACAAACTTTTGTACTACTTTTTTTTATTTCCACTGTGGAGCGGCGGCCACAACTTGCTGCCTTTTACGAGGGGCGGTCAAAAAGGCAAGGGAAACATTTGTTTTCGCTCCCGTTTACAACTTCCGGCGTGGCTTTAAATGGCCTCAGCGGCCATTTTTGCATAGGCGTGCCCCACAGTATGCAACGGAATTCGAGGCTTTAATACAATACCCACAGAGGAGTCCACATAGGGACACTCTCACATACGCTTACATTTCAGTTTTTCTACGGTAAATTAAGTTTGTTGTGGTAGAAGGAAGGTGGCCCGGATCAGCGTCATGGTTTGTAATCATTAGACTTGAAGATGAATATGTACATTTGCCCATCACAGAGAAACGGCAAACTCAATGCCATTGTGCTCGGCACAAGTCCTTTAGGATTTCTTTTGTCTGTCGCTGAAGTAGGTTCGGTTTCCTCATTTACTCTTGCAGAACACCACAAATGTGATAAAATGTTAATCAAATCAGTCAACGAGAAGCAGGAAGCTATACAAATACAATACAATATGCCATTTGAACGACCATTGTTCTAAACTGCAACTGTACAAACTCTGCGGGCTGTATAGGCTCGTATAAACAAAAACAACTTTCGATTGTATTCGCACACGAATGTTTTCAATTTGAGGAAAATTTACAAGAATATTATTAGATATGACCTTAACTTCTGTGCTTCATATGAAAACGAAACATTTTCAGTTTAAATTTCCACTGAATGTAAAGTGTGATAAAAAAACCAAAAGCACGCAAATTGTTTCCATTTAAAACCAATGCATTTTGGTTCGAAATTAAAGGCATTCAACCAAGGAAATATTTATAGGAACTATTTGCAGTATATTAAAATTTATATTGAATGCCGAGCTCGTTACGAGAATCACGAATTCTTGCCGGATGCCAATAACAGGAGCCAGCTAATATTTTATATGTCAATATGTAAGACTTACTTCGTTTCTTTGGCCAAAGCGGCTTTTTACAATTTGTTAACTTTATTCTTGCTCTTTCTTTGCCTGTTGCTGAGCTGCTTTACGTATTTTCATCTTCATTATTTTCTATGAATTTAACCTTTTCCCTGACTTCGTGGGTAAGCCAATTGAAAAGCGTTCATTGAAATTTATGATTTTGTGAATTTTATTCGCTTGTGATTTAACAGCAAAAAAACGTTTCACATTTTGTATGGCTTGTTTGCTTTAAATATACACATACATTTTTTTTTTTTTTTGTACCCAACAAATGAAGCATTTCTGTATCAGATACACATACATATATCTACATTTTATTGTTTACTTTGAGATTTTTATATTGCATGTAGTTTTCATCACGTCCTGCGTATGAACTGTAAACAAGCAAGAATACAAATTTCATAGAAGCATTAATTAATTCATAATCAAATAAGCAAAGTTTATTATTTTTATTGAAAATTGTTGAGAGCTTGCGGATTCATTTATGTTGTTTTACATTATCGTATGATAATTTAAATTATTGATATCATTATTACCCAACTGCAAATGAACATATTTTTTTCATTATAAAATTAATTTTCCATTTAAAACAAGCTTTTTGTTTTTAAGCTATCAGGAAAACAAAGCTTGCTCGCATTTCTTGTTTTTATCATATGCAAGTGCACCCAATTGGATGACCTGAACTGTGCTGTTTGTTTACTTCGGGCTCACATCGATACAGTCATATATGCATGCACAAACTGGCACTCACCCACACACACATACGCACACGCACTTCATCGCTCGCAATCTGCTTTAATGCCATATTAAGGCAGCTGAATGGAATTGAATACGAAAAAAGGCACGCACACAAACACACACATACACACACCCACACACATGCACGCAACCTATGTGAATTCCAGCGATGGCGAATGCGTAAACAGTAAGCAGCCCACATTGACGAGGGGCGGTAGCGTTTGGTAGGAACACCAAACGGAAGCACAACAAAATTTTAAAAATAAAATGGCGCTGTAAACAGACAAAAGGAAAGAAACACACGAAGACAAACGTCGGGTCAGAGGCAAAATCAGCAGCTGACAGAAAACCAAGTAAAACAAAACAAAATGAAATAAAATAAAATAAAATAAAAGGAAAACAAAACAAAAATTTTGTAGCAAATTTTGAGCAGAGCTTTGCTCAGTTTTGTTTAGGACGAGCGAAAACGGGAGGGAAACGTTGAATTGAGCCATTCAAAGCGGGGTATTTTACCGTCTTTATGTCATTTTGCATTTGCCACTTGCTGGTTTTTACTGCTTATTCGCATTTGCTTGCCTTGTGCTAATTTATCTTGTCATATATGATTTAATGCTACTTCGCACCCGTTTACCCAATGCCGCCCACCCACTTTCACCGCCCGATTGTCTGGCTGCATATTTATGAAGTCGCTAACGGCGGCTACTTTCGCTGCACTTTCTTATGGCAACAAATTATCCCAACAAAAATTGCAACACCAGCAACAGTAGCAGCATCATCATCGTTTATGCTCCCCTACGCAGCACCTATCCGAAGCCAACCCCTCCTATCGTCTGTGACCCAACAATTTTGCAATTTAACGCAAATTTGTCTTGCCAAATGATAAACGATGCAATTTGTTGAATTTGAAATGCACTTTCCGATTGCATATTAAATTATAAATATGTACATGATTTGATAGATTTCTTTTAAACAGAGTGGGCGATGACGAAAGCGCTCTGAATTGACTATAATGATTGTATTTTTTATTTTGAAACGGCAGCATATAGATTTTTAATCTTTTTATAATTACGTATTTCGACCACAAAGTTATTAGCTGTTTATTATTTGTAAGCGAATTTCACAGCTTTTTTGAAAAAAAAATTTTATGAAATTTTAGTATATAAATTCTTTAATTTTCCTGTATCACATTTTTGGATAGATTCAGTTTAACATTACTTAAGAATAGTTTTATACATTTTTTATATTTTAAATATGAAATCAATAAATATAATTTCACCGTTACAAATTTAGTTCACATTTTATGCTCATTAAATATTAAAATTTAATTAATTCAGAGGTGATTAGTTTACTTAACAAACCAATTTAAAATGAGCAATAGCCTCTACGTAAATAAAACATAAACCTGTACAAAGAAGGGTGTACATACAAATATAAATAAATATATGACTGTTTACAATCGTTCAATGTGTTCTGAAATTGAAAATGAATATAGACGTATATAACGCCGTTTGGCTTTGTGGATAATTGGATGTATGAATGGCAATAATTTGCTGAAAAGCCGTGGGAGTAAACATAATAAGCTTCACAATTGTTGCTGACGAATTCACTGGTTGGCAAATAGTTAAATTTAAATGAATTACGTTTAAATTGCTCATTATAAAGTTGTCAAATTAATAAAGATTATTTATTTCGAATTTTTACTTGGGCACAGATCAATCAAAAGAATTGGAAATTAGGCCAAAAACTAAGATAACAAGTATAAAGTGTTCTTGCATAATATTCAACCAACAAAATGATAAAATGTTATTATAATTATTTTTAGTATTAGATAAAGTTATAAGCTATTAAGCAAACTTTAAAAAAATGTACGATGGCCTTCGGCTAAGATAGACTACATCCAGGAAATTGTATTTTTATTTTTGATTTTTATTTTATTTTAGAAGCGTAAAACGTTCAGAATAAAATTACGTTTCTTTTAATAAGATTTGAATCTTGAGGAGCTTTGGGAAAATAAAAAACGTTCTTAAAAATAAGAATGTTGTTCTCCACAGAAATGTTCGCCTTTGTTTATTTATTTTTTTAATGTGTCATACATTTTCCGTGTAATTGATTCCTGAGCCGCATTCAGCACATGGGTTTATACAACTTTCATTCGGTTGAACGGTAATCTCAAATTAATGATGTTAAATTACCTGAATGCCTGGGCATGAATAAAATATGAATAAAACTAAATAAAGGAAATAAATAATTAAATAAAAATACTAAATCCCATTTCAAAAGTATTCAGCAAAACATGTTTAGACATGGTCGATATGGTGTTAGATACAGTTCAGAAATAAAATTTACTCAAAATAAATTAAAAGCGAATTGATACACACAACTCAAGTATTGAGATAAATATCACAAGTTAAGAATAATATAAATTGAGTTTATGTCGATTTTACGATTTATGTGGTAACAATTAAATTTACAACACTTTCCACTTCAGCACGCCTGTTAAATAAAAACAATATAATTTTAATTTTCATTTGCATCTTCATTCACATTAACAATCAGTGATTACATATTATTTTACAAAAGACTGGAAAACTTGTTAAGTACTTCGGATTACCCATGGCAATATGCAACTTATTGCTCAGTTGATGGAATAACTTAATTTCCATAGCAACGAGCAACTGCTCAAACTGAATTGCATTGACTTCATAATTATTGATAATGAACACAAATTGCTGCGTGGCTACATTTTTCTCTCAGCGATGGCGAAGTGAAGAAGTCTTAAAAGATAAGAATGCGCAGCAATTAGAAGCATTCAAGAGAAATTACGCTCGGCCAAGTCGGCCAAATTAATGAGCCCAAGTCACTGAGTAGCCATAGCTGTGATTTATCTCACCGGAAGGGGGCGTGGCACATCCAGGTGCTCGGCCGTCGCAGCTACATGCATTCGTTTGTCTGTTGAAGCCAGCCTTGGGCTGGGCATGGTAAAGATGCCATCATTATCCTGCTCGAAGGTGGTCTCTAATTTGCGTCACGATTTTACGGCCGGGGTCCTTTTGTGGTCACGAAGGCTAAGATGCTCCTAATTAGCGAATGCCGTTAGCCAAGGAGGGAAAATGCTGTTACTCTGCAAATTTAACCTGCTAATTTCGTTGAAACAACGCGAGTTTTAAGCTTTGCAAATAAGTGTTTTTCATTAAAAGTAAAACTTGCCCGAAATCGGAATTGCAAAGCTAAGCAATAAGTCAAATAGAAGCCGGAATAGAAACAACAGCAACAATAGCAATAAGTATAGGGTGGAATGGTAAAAACAATTTAATTTCACGTAGCTGTAAACAAAAGCTAAACCAAAATGCAAAGAGAGGCGCAGGCAACAATCGAAATCAAGACTGGCTAAATCGGGACCGCATTTTCCAACAATTACGCAATAAACAAGCCGGGAGGGTGACATAGGGGGTGAGTGGGGGGTACGTTAGCACCAAAACGCACAATGAATGAAAAACGTAAATGGCGTGCCATAGAAGAATAACGGAAGGAATTGGGGAAGTCTGTAAATATGGCAGCGCAAGCTGTGTTGCCTTTTAGTCCTTTTATACCCTATACCTTGACTAACGTAAGCTATGATAAAGTATACTTTTTTAAGGAAATAACCAAATCCATCCAAAAGCATATATATATCTGAGTTTATTTCTATAAGGAGAAATATAACATATTTTGAAGGTTTATATTGATTAACACAAATAAAAACCGCATTTTATAAATACATAGCCTTAATATCTAACTTGTATTTTAAAAATATGTAAGCTTCTTATATGTCAGCTAATTTCAGTGCATATAGCAAAAGATTATATATATTAAATATAAGTTTAATATATGCAAGGTACAGGGTATATCCTAATCAACTACTCTGGACCAATGCATCTCTACTTGGCTGAATTGATTTTTGTATAAAAGAACTTTTTTTTCTTGGGAGATTTGTGTACGTCTGGATAACAAGAGGAAGCTCAAAGATTGCCCGAAAAGAACAAACAGCGCGCATTGAAAAACAAAAAAAGGGTTAAGTGGGAGTTTTCATGGGAGTTTATATTGAATCGGTGTGACATTTGCTGCAACCAAGGGATTTTGGCAGTTAAATGAGTTTTCTTAGTGAAGTGTTATAAAAGGAGGGCGCTAAAAGTGGATTAAAGGAAGAATTAGAAAACGCCAAATATAATAATACATTGATTCTGGCGTCTGTCTTTTACTCTTAATCAATTTTTCAATAGTCTTAAAAGTAGGTTTGATTTGAAGTCCACTTCGAAATGTGAGTACAACAAAACTGACCGAAATAAAAAGACCCACACATGAGTTATAAAATTCTTACCATCTTACTCTAAAAATTTGAAAAGCATTTAGGGCTAGAATATTCTTAAATTAGGTAAATATTTTTCTTGATTTCGAAGTCTAAATAGATGATACTTATTACAAGAATTGCGTTTGAAACCGAGTAAACCTTGAAGACTTTTGGGATTGTAAAAAAGTTATTTAACATAAGAATCCATTGTCAGGTTTCGACTTCGTTTGAAACACCAAACTTTCCGTTATTTTTTTTGTTTTTCAATCAATATATCATACGTTTTATAGGGGATTAATACCTGACCCGAGCATTAGTTTATACATTTTTAAATTTGATTACAATCCGAAACACAACAACATTTACAAACCGATAAAGTACTGTCCATAATGTAAAAATGTATTTAAAATTGAAAAAGTTATATATTTTTAAGGGCAGCAACATTTGCAGCTGTAATTAACGCACCTCGGCCGTGACATCTCTATACTCGGTTTGTCAAACATTAAATCAGCACAGATTGTATGCCGACGTGCCATTCAAGGGGTTATCAGAGTCACGCATGCAAGTTCAGTGAACTCATTATAACGCTCGGTAAACCACAAAACCTAAACGCTCCGAGGACGTGGTATTTTAATGGGTGACAGCTCATGACATACGATGGAGAAAGCCTTCTTCGCATGGCGACTAAGCCGCAGTGCCGTCAGAAAGTCATAAACTTGTCACACACTTTGTAATCTTCAAATGTTGTTCGTAGCCAACCTGCTCCCTGCCCCTCCTTCCTGTTTGGCTAGCTGCCATCACGTTGCGTGCGGAATTCAGAAAAAATATAAAATTCGCTAAGGCAGCCAAATACTTGAAGCTGGCAGGATCTTGGCCAAAACCAAGGTCTCGCTTGGCGAGCAGCCATTTCCCTGCTTGTGCTTGAATACTTAGTTTCCAGATCTTATACGGTTGTTTATATATATGTGTGCACCTAATTGGAACCCTACGCGATTTGTCAATTTAATTTCGCCTGGCTCATTAACACTGCCTCCTGGCCAGAATGCTGCTTCAGCCTGGCTAACTTGTGGCCTGCCGTTAATTTGGCGTGCAAATTAAAAGTTTTCGCACAAAACTCTCATGACAGCCAATGGCCAACGGGCAGCAGGATTTTATCCGCCTGTCGCGATTCGCACCGCGTAATCCGTTTCAATTTGAATGTAAATGAGTTAACTCAACGGCCACTCGCCAATGGCAGGTGACAATGTGGCAAGTCGTGTGGCCAAGCGACACGTGCAACACAGCAGCAGCACCACACGTACAAACTATTCGGTTCCATGTTGTCGGATACACACATTGCTGCACCTCTGAATACCAATGATGAATGCTCAGTAAGATATAAAGACATTTAGTATGGAAGTATCCAGCTTCTTCTCCTTTACTTGAAGTCTGACCAATATTCAGGTGTCCCCAATAAACTTAACATATTTATTTACTCCAGTGCAAATTTAAAAACATTATTTTCAATCTGTAATGAATATAAAGGAATATAAAGGAAGAAATATTCCACCATTCTTTTTAAATCCGTTGCAATGTCCGTTTCGCTGTCCGAATGAACGCAATTTTGTTCGCAGCTATTGAAGCTAGTTACTTGAAACTTGAAAGCGTTGAGATTTTTTGGATACGATCACTAGGGGAGTGGCAAATTGATTTAAACTATATATCTCCCTGTTCCTCCTAAAAATCGATATTTTTCGAAAATAAAAATAATTGTTTAGACTATTTTCGATTGTTTTAACTGTGAACGAGTATTGCGCAGTCGGCTACACCGACTTCTGAGTTTTCACCTGTTGAGCTTGTTAATTATAACATTTGTATATTCATAAAAATATACATACACTTCACTGAGCTGGGCGCAGGTAATTGTGTGTCTCATAACTTTTGAACACCTCTAAAGTCTCGAGAGAAGGACTTATTAACACCCTTGCAGACCCAACACCAACACCAACTGCTGTTGCTGCTGCAATGTTGCGCCAACTTTAAAGGCTTTTCATGCAGAACTTCAGCAATTAGAACCGTATTCGTTTTGCCCAGCTACATGCTTTGAAATGAGCTGTGGTCTGGTTCGCTTAAACATCCTCCAGCTGCGCGAATAAAAGTGTGTGTGCACACGCATGTGCACACATGTGCATGCATATAATACATATGCACATGTGTTTATCTCATTGCAAACAGTTTGCATTGCATTTGACTCAGCGTTTTTGTTTTTATTTTTGTTAGCACAAAACTTGTTCAACAAGTTTCACGCATAGTTTCACTGTATTTCAATTAGAAAACACGACTGTGAATCAACCGCATAGCTAACACAATTTGTGGAATACTCGCCAATTGGTTGGACAGTGGCAGCATCAAAGAAAAATCGCGCATTATGCGACTGTGGAAAGTTCATGTGTCGCACTGCGGTGCAGGGACCCAAAAATATGTTAACTAACTTTAAACTCTGCAGTAGTTTCGCCCAAGTACACATAAAGTAAGGGCATTACAGCTAAGCTAAATCTATATTGAGGAATATTTTTTAGTTTCTCATAAATACTAAATATGATATATGAGAACTTATACTCGATTAGGTGACATGAGAGACAACGAAAGACTTCTGTTAAAATTTCAAACATGCACATGCAAGTGTATAACAAATAAAATAAAAGTACAAGTCATATATGATATATATTTATAAATATAATATAAAATATATATAAAGTTGCTGAAAGGGCTTTCGTCTAAATCTCATGTGCAGTTTTTGACCTTCTGTGTATTGCAAAACACAACTGTAAATAAAGGACCTCCCCAAGTGGCATACTTCGTCGCATAATCCGCCTCGTGCCAAAAATGGGACAGCCAGCAATATGGGGACCACCAAGGCTCAAAATGAAATTAGTTGACAGCCAGATTGTCCCCGAGCGGGCCGAAAGGAGAGCGGAGCAAGTCGGTGAAGTGCCTTAGCTGAAGCTGTAGCTCAACTGGAAATTCAATTAACCCAATTGGTGGACTTGAACGACGCCTCTGCCGCCTACTCTGAAGCCGAATTCCTTCAAAAATATGCTCTTTATTATTATGAAAGCAAAGGGAAGGCAGCACAAGGTCAAAGCGCATTAAAAAGGCTTAGGAGAGGCTACACCCAGCAAAAAAAAGGGTTGTCCTGACCCATAGAAAGTCACGAAAATGGAGCAAAACAAATGCCGAAAATGCAATAAAAATCGCAGCATAAAAATACGAAAAGCGCAAACCGAAAGGGAAAAGAAATTTCTGTGCATAATTAAATTTTGGACTGTGCGCTAGTGTGTGCATGGGTATGTGTGTGTGTATGTGTGTAAGCGCGTGAAATATGCGAGACTATTTGTAGATCTGTTTGGCAGCCATGGAAATGTAATTGAAAATGTTTATGGTCGACCCAAACCATCAACAAGAAGGCAGTCAGAGCAGCCACAGGCGCAAAACTCGCCTGGTCAAATTTATGCGAAGGCCTCGTCCTACAAATTTGTCTGCATAAATTTCGTAACCGGACTCATTCGGTATAGTTTTTGGCAACTAAGTACTTATTCTGTGGCATCAGTGTATGTGTGTGTGTGTGTGTGGGGTTATGTGTGCTTGTTGTGTGTGTAGGGGTTGTCAGCACATTCGAGTTAGTTAAGTTGTCAAGAGGACAAGCGATAGCCTTAAGGAAAATCTTCATTTAAGGCATCTCCGTTGGCATTCTTGAGTACTTTGTTTTGCTTAAAATGTTGTATATTTTAAGCAAGGGCCCAAAGCCAAGCAGATGTTTAAGCATACTTTACATCCCACACAATAAATGGGTAAATACAAACCCAGCTAGTTTAAGGATTAAACCTTTTGCTTTGTGTCTGATGGCAGAAATTAGGCAAGGTTAGGTTTCGTATATCGACAGCATTTAATAAATATTTATAGCCAACGCTTCACCGTGTGTATCTGGACCACATAACACAATTCATGTAATTGGCTGACACTGCACACAAATAGTCGTAAATCATTTATCATTGTAGTGTTATATGCAGATTTACATATGTGAAAGCATATCGATCTGGTCAGAAGGCAGCCAAATTGGCCAAAGTGACGGCAAGCAAATTCTTTGTTATATTTCCTAAATTACCTGTACACGATTTAAGTATCGAGCGTCTCATTGAGCCCTCAAACGTCGCCAAGTAGGCAACGTCAGCGGACCGAAAGAGATATGGTGCTCGAAGCACAGGTAAGGAAGGCTTTCAGCTTAACGCACATCGAATAAAATGCGAATAAAAATGTTAAGTGGAAAGCGCTCGAAATTTTCGTTTACTCGAATATGCAAATTTTCTTTAAGGTTTGATTTTTGCTTCACATAAAATGTGTGCAGAACGCCGAGCTTAACGCAGGTAGAAACTGTAGCCACATATACGATATTATAATTATGTATATACATATATATTTATATATACTATATATAATGCAATAGGCTTCAAGCATCCGCAAGTTTTATACCCGCAAGTGTTTTTCATTAAAATGTCTGCGACTCTCCATCAAGGAGAATAAATATATATATGCTATATATACAAATAATATATTTATGCCAGTGTGTGTGTATGTACTTGGATGTTGTTCGCTGTAGAAATTATGACATTATGCGCAGATTTTGAACTGGAATCTTTTAGCTCGCCGCTGTTAAAGCCTCCTCTCTCTCTCTCTCTCTTTCCTTGTTCTCTCTATCTTTGTTCGCGCTTAATATAAGCGAGCCCACGAGGGGACGTATTTTATTTATATTTTCTATATTTTCGGCAGAATTTTAATGATGAATGTGAACGAAAGTGCGGTTGTGTGAGTAAGAGAGTATGCTGGTGCCTGTGTGTGTGTGTGATGTTTGCGGGTGCCTAAAAAAAAAGTCTACACAAATTTGTGCAAATAATGTAATGTTCATTTTTTTTTAAATTTTCCCATTACATTTTTTGGGAAATTAAATTTGGAAGGAAGAAAAAAGTTGAGCAAAGTGTGAGCCGAAAATCAAAGTCCACATAAACAAAATGTCTTTAGTGGCTTAGGCACCATTAGACGGCTTACATTTTTTTCGTGTTAAATTGAAAAAAAAAAAAAACATTTCCCAGAAAAGTAAAAGTTTTTACAATTTGCTTATCAGCAATTTAGCACTTTTTCTTGTATATTGTGTTATAATTGTTTGACAGGATTCCGACAGAACTTGTCTGAAATCTTGATTGATTTATTTGAACATTAACCATGCAAATACTTATATATTTATTATAAATTGCTAAACAAAATTTTACAATTTAATCAGAATAAAGGCGACAATAAAGTTGAGTTAAGTCGTTTGTATTTTGGTCTAAAAGATACAAAACTTTTTCTTTTTTTTTTGAAGACATGTACTTTTAGAATATGCACATATACACATACAAAAGAAATGATCAGCTGTTATGATTTTGATTTAAGCCAAGGTCAACAGAAAAGTCATTGTTGTCAATTGACATTTACGGCAATCCAGCGGCACAAGCACATGTACAAAATCGAATTACTCGAACTGCAACAACAACAAAAATAGGAATATTCAACCAACAACCGAGAACAAGAACAACTTTAACAACAAAACTAACGACAAAACTTTTCGAATACAATTACAACACTCAACGGCACATCAACAACAACAACAATTTGAACCGAGTTGTTGGTGTGTAGTTACGAATATAAGTACTCTTATGTAGATTGGATAGCTTCTACATACATATATGTAATCCATATGTACATGCATGCACTCAGAGAAAAGCGACAGCGAAATTTCAATTTCAACACCATTTCTAAAATTCCTAAATGAGGTGCAAAGTTCTCTACACAATAATTTATCTAGTTGAAATAAGAGTAAATCACTTTTAATACAAATACAATGTGACTTATTTTAAGTACCGTATTTCAGCAAACATTTGGAAATTTTGAGATTATATAAAACCTTTTTGGTGTCAAGTTACGAAATTTTCACCATGGCCTGATTTTGATTTACGTACAAAATGCTTGGTTTTTCTCAGAGTTTCGTATGTGCAGAAACCACGCCAACAGTTTCAAGTTCACATTATGCCTTTGCTAGCGACTAATTTTGGCACAAACAAAAAATGTGGGCGTTGTCGACACCCACAAACCATTCCAGGCGCACACACACACACACACACACACACACACATAAGCACACATACACACAGAGTGAGACATCAACAAAACAAGACCAACAGCTGTAACGGTAATAAACAACAAGCAGTAAAGGCAACGATGACAACAACAACTACAATAACTGAGGCACTGAAATCTTTCGCTCTGTGTACGTGTATGTGTATGTGTTGCGTTGCGTTGCGCAAGAGATTTCTGTCGCCGAAAGTAGGCGGCGCAGGGATGTGGCTAAAAAGAGCGACAAAAACACAAAGAACAGGCGAAAGTTTTGTTCGATGCTGCGAGCATTGCAGGTGTAACATACGCACACACTCACACACATACACACGCACACACATTCGTAAGTTGCTGCCGGTTATTGAGCAAAAACGCATATGTAACCATCACACGGCGTATGGACATTGTAGCAAAAAGTGTCAAGAGCCTGGGACAGGAACTGAATCTGTTTGGGCTGCCTTATATAAATTGTTCATGCTCGACAACAACACAACACAACACGCAATCGAAACAATAATAAAACATGTAAGAACGTTGCGGGCGGGTGTAACCGACAGCGCTGTACTCGGTCTTAAATATTAATTTTTTTTAAGTGTAGCTCTAAAATTGTGGGCGTATCCAAAAAAATATTGTACTATCTTTAGGGGATGTCTGCAGTAATCTGTCTGCAGAAGTTTGATGGATATAACTTTAAAACAAATGGATATATATATAGATTAAATCAGTGTGCGTGTCTTCAGTAATCAGTAATTTAATGCATCTAATTGAGGTAGACATTTCACAAGCCAAATATACTCATTTCACTTTGTGAACGAGTAAAAACATGCATAAATAAAAAAGATTGAGAAAATAAAGTGCACAGATTTCGTATACTAGTATATGTATTGGTTATGAATAAATGAATATATAATATTCGCAACTACATTCTTGCAAAAAGTATCTAAAACGCACCAGGTTATCCAAATATATCCTGTTTAAAAATTCAACTCATGTAATGGTCAAGTAGTAAAGTTAATAAGAATTATGGGCCAGTGAGTATTTATCAGAGAGTAATCAGTGGGTTATAAACAAATTGAAACCGACTTTACTTTGACTATGCAAAGCCTAATTTAAGTCGGGTCGCACAAACTTTATTCAACTCACGGTTCTGCTGAACTAACAACTTTCAACAACAACAATTTTCATACAGTCTTTCTTACTTTTATTATATTTTGCGACCGAAATCCGCGTTGCAAATCAATCAGTCCAAATCCAACTACAACAACTACAACAATTCAAGCTCCAACTCAAAGCCAACCCCACTCTTAACCTAACCACAATCAGCAAGCGAATGCCACCGGCGACAGTTGGTTTATTCGAATGCCGAGCACAAAGTTGGCTGTTCCCACAATTTAAATTGAAATTAGTAAGGGAAGGAGGAGAGCAGCGACTACACAACTTAACCCTAGCCTTAACACCCGACCCACTTGCCCATTCCAAATAGAAGGCTCCGAAGTGAAAGCCGGGCTGCGTTAGTTCATGCGAAAATGTTGATAAACGCGCCAAATGCGGCACTTAGTCAAATATTTATTCTAATAAAATGGAAAAACGTGCGCGTCAAGGATCCAAACATCCAGCTCCCTCGCCTCGGGCTGAACTGAAAGCCCGGGCTGTGTTGTCGTGATATGTTTCGAGTTGAGCTCAATTAGCACACAGCCTTGAGGAGGCTGAGCCGCTCAGCAGCCTGCTCCTTTGTCCGTTATAACAACAACACAGAGCAATCTATGCAATGGCAGCCAACAAAAAAATAAAACACATCGAATAATTTGTCAACGTAACCAGAGCAACCATGTAATTGAGTTATTACACCCGCAGTCGCGAAAGAGCCGGAGAGAGAGAGAGAAGCTCACAAGATACGAAAAACATCGACTGCTCAACTAACAGATTCCCTGTACAAAGTTCTGTTGGAGGCTAATCTTCCAACAAATTTTGGCAGATATGTGATTGAAAATGTATAATTATTTCTACATATTGCTTGAAAACTTAAATGCCTAATTTCCTCGATCAATATAACATATAATTCTATAGATTATAGATAGCTTGTTGTACCCTTACATAGGTATACATAAATATTTTTTTTAATGGGTACAAATTTAAATTAAATAAAAAATAAAATAAATTTAATTTCAGCTAAGAATATTCATATTAAGATTATATCAGTATTTGCGAAAAAGCAAAAAGAGATGTTCAAGTCAATTGGAGAATTTAGTTTAGGATATCGAATGCACACTGTAAATGTGTAAAAGCCTGCTATATTTGCTTTATAAAATAATTTTTTTTATAAAAAATGGTAATGCATTTAAATGTCAATATATACTCGTCAAATTCTCTAATCGAAGCAACTCTACAACATATATTATAACTTAATTTTAAATACATTTAGGACAAATATGACAGCTTTTTAGATGCAAACTGCAGTCAGACATATGAAAACTAGGTCGAAAAACTATACAAAAGCACTCTAGAGATCTTAGAAAATGTTCATAGTTCAAATTCAAACATAAACAAACGATCCGGCAGTTGAAGCGCTTAGGAAAACCTTTCATATCTTTATGCCATTCATGGCATATGGTAAATAAAACACACACACACACACACTCACACTCAGACTTCAGCAGCTCAGAGAGACACCTAACAGGCCCTTGATGAGTGTGGGCTTGAGTGGCAGATGTTTGCCTGGCATCGACCACCACTTACGCCACATTGTTAGTTCGCAAGATGCCGCCGAACTCAGACCCCGGGCATGTATGCGTATTAAAGATGTTCCAGATAGACACACACACACACACTGACTGCCGTTTGCTGTGACAATATGTATGTAAATAAGCGAGAGAACAAGTGGTTATAAATTTACAAGGATGCTGCCGTTTGCCAACAACATTACGTATACGCCATCGAGGCCAAAAGCCGCCAAGCAAGAGTAAATCTGCACTCATGTCTCCCTGGCTAGCCCTTGCGTGAGTGTGGGTGTGCCCTACTAATAATGCCCTTAAGAAAGGATACGCCAGACAAACGCAAAACAAAATATAAAAAAATAGGCACAAAAAATTGAGTTAAATAAACTAAATAAACGAGAGAGTGAGAAAAATAGATAGAGAAGGAGAGAGCGGGCGGCCAAAGACCGATGAGGTGTGCATAAATGTCTATACACATGTGTGAGTGTGCGAGAGAAAGAGAGAGAGAACGTATATATCTATCAAGTACACTAAAACTCGAGGCCTGCCCCCGGCAGCGTGCTCGCATTTGTTTTGTATGCTTTTATTACTCGCATCCTTGAAAGTTTTTAATATGTTTATTTATATAAGCGTGCCAGGACGCGTCGTCAATGTTGTTGTTTATCGCTCGGGCTGCGGTTGTTGTTGTGGTTGTTATTCTTGTTACCCCTTGGCCCAAGCCTGTCCACTAGTTACGAGTTTATTACGCTGTTCATAAAATGTCATAAAATTAAAAGCGATTTTACTCTTGAAAATGCTTTTTCTTTTCCATTTTGGCGAGTAACTAGGTGCTTCTGGCTATACAAAATGGCATTTTTTCTTCTTCCTCTGTGCTGCATTCTCTGTTATTAAAATTGTGACTGATTATAAAAGGGCTTCAGAGTTAGCTCGACTCTGACAACCTCTAGCTTCAAATGGATTGGCATTACATTTCTGGGTTTCTAATGAATTTAAATTGTAACGATATTTTTTTGATAGATTAAAATTGACATGCAAAACTTTTGGATCCATGGCTCCCATATCTTAAACTCCCATAACTTTGTCAAAACTGAACTGATTTTTATATTTTATATATCTAGATTGATTCTGCATTTGAAATGTACACATTATTTAAATAAATTTTTTGTTGTAAGTTTTTAGTAAAATATCATCTACCCTTTCTCATTTAAAAAACACCAAGCAATCGATTTAATATTACAATTGCCCATCAGTTAACTTGTTAAATGTTTAGGTCTGAGCGTTCCTATTGTGTTTTGGCAATAATTTTCACATTCAATATAATCAAATTGGGCACGCAATTTAATTGATTGTAATTTATCCAATCTGTACATGTGCACTAAACTTATAAGCCTCATTATCAAAACTCAGGCCCAGCACATAATAACAGGAAACGGGCTTTTAGCTGATGTGCCCCTCGTTTAACCTTTACACTGTCGACAATTCCCCCACATTGAATACAAGAGCAACAACAACAACACGTGTTGGCCATAATCATTGGCACTCATTGTGCGGCAATTTGTGTGCCAGCCTTAGGGGGCAGATTATTTATTTTGGCCCATTGACAATACAACACGCCGATCAATCATTTCCGGGCAATCGAATGAAGATGGCATAGGGCACATAAGGCGCAGGGCGACAGATGACAGGAGGGCCAAATTTAATATCTAAATGAAAGTTTAGATTGGCGCCATTGCTGATGAATTGAAATATTGCCGCACGAATGCGTTGCGCAGGTAATCAAGCATGAAGTAGGCAGAAACAAACAGAGACAGGTGGGGTATGAGTGGAGGGGAGAGAGGGGAGCACCTCTCAAAATAGACAAAAAGCCGCTTGAACTTTGCGCTTTAAGTTTAAGGCTGATGGGGAAAAGCGCACAGTGGGCGTGGCCATTACAAAGTTGTCTATTCAAGCAAATTAAATACTGTCGACGTTAGTTGACTATGAGATATCTAAAGAAAAATCATAAATTCAATTACCAATTCAATTCAATTTAAATACAACTACATGCAGTTGGACTGAAAAAGTCGAAATCTTATATCTTTAGAAGACATATCTTTCAATATATTAGTTGAAGTACTCGATTAAGCATAAGAATCCTTATTGCAAGTCTCGGGAAGAGAAGATAAATAAAATAAATGTAAGCATTGTATCCGAGAATATAATGTCTCTTGAATTTTCCTGATGCACCCAGACCGTTACATAATTGAGCACAAAATGATGATGTTCCAGGGATATTTATTGGTGCTGGGTATGAAAATGCAAAGCAATCGAAGCGCAACGAACATAAATAAAGATAAAGAGTTGAGTGGGAAGTACACGCGTGCCCCTGGGACAACAACAAAAATATACAAAATATTTATTTAGGCGCAATCAATTTTATGGCAATTCGGTTTTTATAGCAACAAAAGCAGCTACCAACAGGAGCTCGCCACGCACGGCTTGTAGGACAAATTTGTGCCCTGAATTATGCAGAGCTTCGCATTTCAGCGTGTTCCACAGATGCGTGGATGCGTGTCTCTGAGTGTGTGTGTGTGTGTGTGTGTGTGTGTATGTGTGTGTGTGTGTGTGTGTGTGTGTGTGTGTGTGTGTGTGTGTGTGTGTGTGTGTGTGTGTGTGTGTGTGTGTGTGTGTGTGTGTGTGTGTGTGTGTGTGTATGTGTGTGTGTGTGTCTGTGCTTAAGTATTTCCGGTGTGAGTATGTGTGTATACGCGTGAGTGTGGGTAAATGCTTAAGCGTGCATGAAAATGTTGACAGCCAGCAGCAACAACAACAACTGTGGCAAAAGCTGGAACTCCTGTGTATGTTTGTGCAACTGTGTGTGTGTGTGTGCGAATGTGTGACTTCGATCTGAACTTTTAAACTAATTTGAAATTTTAATTTAATTAATTTGTGTGCGCATTTTTTGATGAAAGAATAAATACGTGGTGTGTTTCTTTAAAAGACTGGCAGAAAAAAGCAGTTGCGATGTGAAAACTGTAAAAAGCTTTTCCTTTTATTGAGAGCACATGAAGATACCCTGTAAGCAGACGCAAAGCATCATGCAATAAAGATATAATTATAATTAATCAACAACAACAAAAATAAAAATAAAATATAAATTGGAATTGGAAATTCGATGTGCATCTGTCTATTAATTTCCCTCAATATAACTACAAAATTCTAGGAAATTTACAAAATGACAACTGCAAAATTTACAAGAACTACAAATGAATTTCTTTAACTTTTCTGTCTTATTTCTACTAAATTTTCAGGAAACTGCAATTTGCCAGCAATAGAAACGCAATTATGGCGAAATTGAACGAAGCGCGAGAAAAGTTTGTTAACAGCAACAGCAACAACAACAGCAACAATAACAATTACAATCAACAACAGCAACGGCAGCAAAATGTAAACGGCTGAAAGAGGACTCGACAGCTGGGTCCATCAGCTCTGCAGCAGCAAAGTTCAAGGCACCACAAAAGCTTAGGCAACAACAGCAAGCAAGCAGCAACAACAACAAAACAACCGCAACAACAAGCAAAATACGCAACATAAATGAAGTTAACAATCTGTCAAATTGCTAAATTATTTCTGCTGTTGACAGCCTTCTTCTTTCTCAATTCCCACAACGCCTCCTCCACCTCCATCTCCTCGAGCAACTCCTCCGGCCCCTCCATCAACAACATCGCCCCGACGACAGCCTTCACGCTCTTCCAGCCGGCCACAACGCAAGCTGGCGAAGTGCCCAAGACAACGGCAAATGCAACTGCAACAAAGGCAGCGGCTACGCATACCGCGGCAACATCCACGTCAACGACAACAGCAGCAACAACAGCAACAGCGCTTAGCGGCAATTCAATTTGGAGCACAGCAACAACTACAACAACACAGCAGCAGCAGGAACAACTACAACAGCAACAACAACAACGGAATGCGCGCGAATTTGAACGTCAGGCACGTCAAATGCAAAAGCCCGCAATACGACAGCAACAGCAACAGCAGCAACAGCGGCAGCAACGTCAGCGGAGACAACAACAACCACAACCAGGTCCCGCCGCAGCTTTGGCAGCTCAGCGTGTGGCCGTTTTAATACCTGCATCATTGCACATTGATATGATGCACGTGCAGCAGGGCTTCCAGCAATTCGTGGACTTTTTTCAAGTGCATTTATCTAACGCCAGCGTCGATTTCCTACGTGATGTCGGTGAGTAAACTCGCAGCACGCAACACTAACCACATCAAATACAAATATACACACACACACGCACACCCGTACTCATCCCATGTCTAGCCATTTTGTTTACCTTTTTTAGGCCAGCTTCTATTTCCCGCCGTTTGGTTTGTTTTTCCCGGTTTTTGTTGCTTGTGCAAATCTTTATACGTCAAAATAATTTGTTTTTATATATATATTATATGTATATTGGGTTTGTGCAATGTCAGTCTTGCTGTCCGTCCGTCTATCCATATGAACGCAATTTTTTCACAGACTTGTTTAAGAAAATTCAATAAGAGTGGCAAATAAATAATTAACCGAACATTGAACCCAACCAATTGCTCATAAAAGCGAGCTGAACTTTCACCTGACCGAATCATATTTTTTCTAAAATTGGTTGCCAACCAAAAAAAGTAGAAGTATTATTATCAAAGAGGGAGAAAATGTCTTTAAGTTCCTTAAAAGTTGAATAACCCTACAAGTAGAATATTTCGAAGTAATTGTTGGATACTTTATACAATGACCCATAAATTTCCAAACATAACACAGCATTTTTCTTTTATAAGTTTTGTTAAAATGTACTAAGAAATAGCTCATTCTTCTTGTCTAGTATTAAGCTTGGCTTGAGTATATAAGCTCAAAAAGACTTGAAAAGCCAATTAACGCTCCTAATGCATACAAACAAGAGCTCTCACGTCATGGACAAGTTTTTTATTATATAAATGCCAAGAGTTTTTCTTAAAACTCGACTCGTTAAAACTAAGTAAAAGGAACATCTATTGCGATTCATCAGCTATATACATAAATATATGTATATATATACACACAGTTTGCTGGCTCTGAATTGCTTTCACGGTTGCAAAAAAATGTCCGCAATGCAAACTTAATTTGCCTGCATTATGCGCAGACTTTTGCTCCGATTCAAAAGGAAGGAAGATGAAAAAAATATTCATTTTATGATATTTAAACTAATTAAAGCGCAGCGAGCAACTTTCTGGCAACGTTTTGCGTTTCCTTATGCCTGTGGCGTGCGATGTTTCAACAAATAGTGCCTTAAGGATGCTGCGTACTTTGCTGCTGTTCTATGTTTTCCCGTGTGCTTACAACTTTAATTACATTGCCTTCAATTACAGGCGCGCATGTCACGCCAAAGGACTCGCCTGCATCCCGCCTTCACGGCCGACCATCGATGACATAAATATTTCTGCCCGGCAACTGACAACTTACAATTTCCGTGCGCCAACTTTATGGCTGCAACTGACTTATGGGAATTTTTATATTTTGTCAGTAAATGCTTTTATAAAGTTCGCCCAACTATTTTTATTAAGCATTGGCCTGTCATTCGTCAAGTCCCCATTATTTGACTGCTCACGTATTTAACACTTCCGGCAAAATTCATGTGAAATGGATTTTCTCAAAACAAACGCTGACAACATTCAAATTTTATGGAAATTAAATCTGGGATTTAGCTGGGATAGAGGGTGTACAAACCTGAAATAAGTAACCAAAAACTAATATTTAAAAAAAAGTTTCTCGAAATTATGTAATAATATTATATTAGCTGAATTTTCCCATCGTTGTCCGATCCTTTCTTATTAGATTTGTGAACATTCCCTAATATTTTAAATGAGGCCAACATTTCGAGCCTCGCTTCACACACACACAAATAACAAATTTTCGTAAGCAAAATTATTCAATGCATTTTTACCAATTGGTTGGACTTCTTAAAAATCAATATTTATCGAAATTATGGAAATGGAGACGGAAAAAAAAGTTTTAGCAACTTTAAAAATAAAATTTTTATACATAGCACCAGGATGTCTCAAAATACTAAATTTACAACTTTAAACTTAATTACGTATGCGCATTTATTTCATTTATTGCCACAATGATTGTTTCGCTAAATGAATTACCGCCAATCGCAAGAGACGGGCCAGAGCCAAACCGGGTAGTTTACGGATATTTCCAACTAGTGCTTAACTTGGACAGTCGAAGTTTTCGCTTAGTCTCCGTTTGTCTGTCAGTTTGTCTGCATGTCTGGCTCTTTGTTTTATTCTTTTAAATTGCTTTCTTTCAGTTGGTTTCGAAGTAAACATAATCGACTACACATGGGTGAGGAAAACCTTCGACTTGGCTGCTGGAAAACTTGCACATTGCTCACTCATTTGGCGCCAAAGTTTTTGCCAATTGCAACAATTTCTATCTGGCACCGCGAAAGTTTAAATTCGATTTGGTTAGTTTTAACAATCCACCGTTAGTTGTCATAAATAAGTGTATTCAGCTGAGTATTACTGTTTCACCTGCCCATCCGAGATTCGAATCAAATAAATTAAGTCCCAGCACAGTAATTGATTTAAGTGCACGACAAAGAAATTCAATTTCGCAAACCAAGCTCGAAACTCTACCCATTTGTAGTATATATTGCTCTTCTCCTAGTTCTGTTGTCCACATGCAAAATAAATTCTATTTCCCGTAATTTCTTTATGCAGACTGCCAGGTTTTTATGTTGCAAAATATTGAAATTGATTTTAGTTGCATATGTTGCAGTTACCTCTTGCCCCTTTCCTCGGCCACAATTTATGACCTGGCCACAGGAGTACAGAAAAAGCAAAACCCATTGTCCTGCACTCCCCCGGCATGGCTCAGCAAATTCATAGTTTATGCCCACGCGACTTGGCCAGGAGTCTCTGCACTTGTGGTGGCACAAAAGGCCGGACAAATGTATAAATTGTACTTCCATGGATCGCCTACCACTGCAGTGTGGAAAAAGCGACAAATTAAAAGGCGGATGCTGTGCCAGGTTGAAAATAAAGTTAGAAAACTTGCCTTGGTGACTCTACTTTATCGTTTACCAGCCGGCAAATGGATTATATAAGAATATACAATAAAACAAGTGGCTGTTGATTAGATACCCTGTACTAAGGTCTCAACTGCCATAAAGACCTTTGTGCACAGACTTAATATTGATTATTTATTAAACAGAAACATACCGTCAGTAAAAAATTAAATCTAAACTTGTCAAAACCAAAGGTAAAAAATTATAAAAAAAAAATGATTGATATATATTCCTAACAAAATGATCAAACTATAACCACACTTCATAAAATGCGCATAGCTATGCTATACTATAAGAAAAAAAATATTTGTAAACAAAAAAAATTATATTTGTGTTTATTTGTTAAGTCATCGAATAATATAGTATTTGACTCCCTATCATAGATTATAATACAAGCTATGTTCCAGTCAAATAATTTAAAGTTGTGATCTTAAATATAATTAAAATGGGTTTCTTTGTGCTCAAGGGCAGCCATTGTAAGGCCACTCAGCACTACTAGACTATCAAGTGTCATCAGCATAAAGCAGGCACATATATTAGCCAGGTCTCAGCAACATGCATTTTATGGAGCTATGTAGCATCATGTAAATTATGGCATTTATAACAACTCACAGCACTTGCCAGCTACAGTTAGCAGGCACTGTGGAGAAACTCAAAACCACTCCAAGGGAGCTGCAGACGTTCGCCGTTTGTAGTCGACTGCCTTCATCAGCAGTTACAGTTACTACACCTCTTCAGCAAAACACACACACAAGCACACACACACACACCCACACACACAAAGGGCTTAAATATGCAACGGTTTTTATATGCCACATAAAATGTTTCTTTTTCTTTCTTCTGTTACTTTTTTCTTCTCCAATGATGGCCACGACGACGGCGCTGCTGACGCACAGATTTAAGTGGCTTCATTAAATTACTCGAGCTACCCAAATACACGAGCGTTGTAAAGACTTTAAATGCGGGCATTAATGTAGACACCGACGTGGACTTCAGCCTCGATGGCGTTGACCCAGCAAAGCAGCCGCGTCAGCAGCAAACCCAAATGAAACAGTTGTCAGCAGACACTTTATCAGCATCCACACAGATACCAAAGAAACAGCAGCAGAAACACCAACAACAACCACCAAAGGAAGACGCCCAGAAGGAGCAGGAGAAACACTCAGATACCCGCAGCTTGGCTCACTGTCATCAGCTGGCTGAGCAGCTTGGTCAAGAATACAATAAGAGCGTCGTCTTCTGGCCCTGTCCGTGCATGAAAGTAAGTATAATTTTACTTATACATATGGAATATTTACAGATCGAAAAAGGTGAAAGGGCAGCCGAAGAGAAACTCTTAATTATATTATGCTCCAACTTAAATTAAGTTGCCATAAATATTTTTATCAGCGGTTTCAATTTGTTAATAATATGTTACATTACAAAAGATTTCAAAATGATAACAAAATTAATCTTTATTTAAAATAAAGACTGAAAATATTTATTCTTGAGACATTTCCACAATTATAAAAAAAATCGCTTTGCAAAAAAAAAAATTTTTTGACAAGTAAAGCACCGCATTTTTATTTATTTATTTTTTTTGTATAACTTATTTTTTGAGCTTACTTATTAATACTATTCGGAAGCTTTGTTGTTTAGCTTTTGGGCGTATAATGGTAAATGATCAATTAGGTTCACTTCAAATTTCTACAACTGACAACTTTTTAGATCCCTTCGCCAACTCACTTATATCTGCTGCAACAACTTACGCATCTGGCAAAATGAGTTACCGCCTGCGTTAATTAAGCAGAGCTTGTAACCCTCTCTTTACAACCCGACCCTGGAGGCAAAAGTTAACCTCGGTTGATAACCGGGCGTTTTGTTGCCAAATTTTGCAATTTTCTAACAATTTTTCGCCCCCAAGAAAAATTGAGCTAGTTGAGGCTGGCGGGGACTGGAGGGACAGACAGATGCAAATCCAGGTCGGAAATGCCAAACAGACTAAGGCTAAAGCTGAAATAAAAGGGCGAGAGAGGAAAAGAGATGGCGAGAGAGTGCGAGAGACTTTACCCAAATATGTTGCAACAAAATTGCTTGATAAAAGTTGCCAACGGCAAGAAATTAGTTTTTGTGGCAACTGCAGTGGAAATTGTTGTAGCTGCTGTCGATGTTGTTGTTGTTGTTGCAACTACGATTCGCAGTTAATTTAAAGTGCATACCAAAGTGCACAAAATGTATTAAAGAATTTATAAGAAAGTCAAAATTCCAATCCCTTTTGGGCAACTGTCATGGAGTCAAATAGTCGCAAACTCAAAATACACTTGATGAGGGTGGTATAGTCTTGTCGCGGAATTTGTACCGCATTAAAGGGTATATATGTAGATTTCTGTATTCTTGATCGAGGCGAGGTTTAAATATTTTGGAAATTAAATCTTATACTTATAACTTATAACTATCTTGATGAAACTTTACGGAAAACTAAAATTTTGACACTTATTGTTAAATTGTTCTTTTAAATTCTTTGTTGAAAATTAGTTTATTTTTTTTAAATATGAGAACAAAAATAATTCATAACATTTTGGTAAAAATTACTAAACATCAAATTTATTTATCAAGTATTTTGTATAGATCTAGGGTATTTTATTGTAAATGATCTTCCTTTTTTATTTTATTGGGTAATTGAGGTAATTTTAAGTTTGCAAAATGTGATGACAAATTGCGACAGAATGGCCGACAAGATCGAGAACGAGGCAAGCTGAGCTATGGATTTTAAATGATCTGTGATAGCCAGCGAGAGTAAACGCAAACAAAGCAGACAGACAAAAGGCAAAGTCAAAGCTGAAACAATTTCCATGCAAATCGCCCAATGAGACATTCAAGCTGATAAAAAAAATGAATTGGAAATGGGTATGAGAATGGGCATGAGAATGGTCATGGTCTTGGTAATGGCTCCGCAATGTGCTGCAATTGATGGCTGAGTAAACCGGCAAAGGCAGCAGGAAACTGCAGTCAGAGACGAGCAACAATATTTCACAATGTTAAAGCGTAATAATTTCTGATTTTTGTGCATGCCAATGACCGTTGGCTAGAGGAGCATTTAAATCACTCAGATCAGGACATGACAGGACAGTTCAGCCAAGGCCGTAGCTGCACTACACGGCACTGAAATGCAAACATGCACCGAGAAACTGTGAAAAATTCCCATATTTCAGATAGCTTCACAGCTTGGCACGTGCCGTTGCCGTTGCCGATGTCGTTGCTGTTGCCTCCAGCCAATAGGTGACACGTTTGTTGTTCGTTGCTGGCTTTGTGTTTTCAGCTTTTTGCAGAGTTAACTTAAAAGTGCTGCACAATCATAAACAAAAATGTTGCTTAGCCAGGCAGCTGTCTGCTTTTTACGAGCCGCTTTTGGCGCCACCAGCTGAGCTGTGTCCGGTTTATGGTAATGGCGAATAGGGGCGAGCAGCGAGCCACGCAGACAGCGGCGAATAGAGAAGAGAAATGAGAGAAGTTATTAAAAAAAAATGCAAATGCACAGCAAATGCAAGACTAAATGCTTAAAGAAAAGACTTTAAGCACTCTTAACGTCCAAACATCTAAAAAAAAACATATCTTGCACGAGTTTAAAGATATTCCGTTAACTGTTTTATCTAAGGATTGCCAACAAAAATAAAAGGACAGTTAGAGTCTAAGTATAATTATTGAAAAAAATTAATTGAACTAATTCAAACAAATTAAGTAATTAAATTAAAGACAGTGAACTAAAGGAAGGACATATAGATATCTACCTATCTGCTCTCTCTCCCTCGTTCTCTCCCTCTCCTTCTTCTTCTTCTCCCTCTCATTCTCTCTCCTTCTCTCTCTCTAATATGCCTGCTCTCTTTACCTCTGCAAAAAGGTTATCTTAAAAGGCTATCTTAGAATGCCTCGAAGAAAAATCCGAAATAAACAGTAAGAACATAGTCAGCATAATTTAAGCTTAATGGCCCACATTTTCAGTCACGATACAATTTTCTATATTTCGAGCACTTATCTTTTGCAAATGCTGCACAAAAATAAAGTCGCCGTTTAACAAAGTAAACACTTTGTTGTCAATTCATTTTATGTTCATTGCCAACAAACAAAATTTTAAAAGAAAATACCAACACATTTGTTGGAATTATTTAAAATTAAAATAAACTTTTCCATTGGTGTTGTAGGAAATAATTAAAAGTTTACTGAACACTAGTTAAAACAAGTGAAATGGCTCTAGTCGGTCCCCCCGATAAAAATAATAAAAACTTATAATTTTGTTTTTAGGAACAAACAAAATAAATTGAAGTGACAAGTTCGAAAGCAGACGAATCAATTTTGCGTGCCACAAAAAAGCCTGTCTTCCAATTGTTTCGAAACCATGTGGCTTAATACCAGACTTTAAGTTGCCATTACATTTAAGACAAACATGAAAATATAAAAGCAAACTGCACTAAACCCAGCGCATGTGTATGTTGGTATTTAAGTGCAGGCAACGCCCACACATGGACACCCATTAATCCGCAGGAACCAACTGTGCCAGTTCTGAGGCCCGAGCTCGGAGTCTAAGCTTCAATGCGCCTCGGTCAACCACGTGGACCCGCCAAACAATGTAGCAGATAAAAGTGTTTTTAATTGACAACACAAGAAGAAAATCGTAGCGGGGGTGCTGCAAAGTATGCAACGCATATAAGGCAAGTGCCGAACCCGACTACAAAAACAAACGCCCACAAGAAGACCCGACTATAGAAGCAGCGACCCTGGACTACAAAGTAACAAAGCGTGCAATTAACTGTGATTTTTATGCCCTGCGCAATATTTATGCGTCGCGAGTCCAATGGCACACGCCTACAATTGGAAACCGAGCAGCGGCCCCTGCCAGTGGCCGCGCCTTAAATCAGCGACACAAATAAAATTGCAGTTTGCCGCGCAGCTCGCCAGGGAAAGTTGGAAATTTACAAAATGTTGCACGCGCCTTGGGATTGAAACAACAAAGTGAGCAGCGTGTCCCTCTCTACTGCTAGGCAAATGTTATCGCATGCTTTGAATACTTTAAAGGCAGCTTAAACGTTAAGCGGCATTACGCATACGCCATGCAGTCCAGCTCTGCAGAGCCCTCGCTTCCACTCTCCACCATTGCTAAAGATAAGTTACTAAAATGGCGAAAACCCAATTTGCAAGCATCCAATTTGCATTCTTCATTGTCTCGCAGTTTTAAACGAGCGTTATCGGAATTCGTTATTTTTTTATTTGTTAAATTACTTATCGGAGTAATTTGAGCAGCAGCGTTGTCTAAATTTACAAAATGTAACCTATAGAAAAAAAGCGTATTTAAATTAAAAATAAAAAACCATTTCAAATGAGAATTAATGGTCAATATTTACAAAAAAAATTTGATTTCATTTAACAGAAAGGGATATTGCGAATTTCTATTTGATGATTCTGGCTTCGGACGAAAAACTTTAGGTGTTTTAGCTGCCTTGCTTTTTTTTAACAAAAAATTTTAGCTAGCAAGCTTGTAATTTATTATTTAATATTTTTTATTTATTTTCTTAAATTTCAACTCAAACCTAAATATTAATGTTAGAAATATTTAATAAAATATAAACAACATTTCAACTGCAAATATATTTTGCAATACGATTGTTCAGCTGAGTAAATACAATAATGGATTTCACACAACACCCACACACAAACACACGCCTGTAGGCCATACACAAACAAAACGGAAAGCCCGCATCAACCATATTTTGTTCTTAGTTTGCCATAACGGTCATTGAATTTAAAGGATCCGAGCAGCCAACACCAACGAGCGATGGATTTTTTTACATATCGATTTCATACAATTTACTACTACAGTGCGCTAAACTTTTACGGCTCTTACGACTCTTTATGTATAACTCAGGGAAGTGTTACTTAGTTTTAAACAGATTTTAATTTTCCTTACTAACGTTCTAAATTTTTGAAAATATTATTTAATAGCAGAAAACTTTAAAATTAAAAGCATGAGGCGGCTTCCGCTTTAAAGAATAGTTTGACTTAGACCCAAAAATCTAAAATTTTAGTGTTTTGGGTTTTTGAATTGAATCATTTGATCGAAAGTTGATATCGTTGAGCTCTTAACTTTTTAAAACATTTTGATAGTGAGACCAGTTACGAGTTTTATATATTCCCCGTCTTGAGCAAAATTCTATAAATATCTTATTACTGTTTTACAACCTTTATTTTCTTTTAAATATATCCATTATTATATTAAACCCCAAAAGTAACTGTTCTTGATTTTTACAAGGTATCATAGCAATGAGCACTCGAACTGGTGTTTGCTAGTACAACACTGGTTGTTGCTGGTTTCTGCCGCTCGAACTGCTTTATACGGCAAATTGAGTTTGACCCATTTAAATGCACCATCGAGGGATGCATTTGAATTTAAATAAATAATACGTGCATCCAAATGCGAGCTGTGCTTTATAGATACACATACAGATGTAGACATTAACAAGCGCTTAATCCCAGTGAGAACATGCAAACAACTTAATGAAGATTAATGCATTTCTCAATGCAAGCCCGTGAGACAAGTGAAATCACAATAACAAAGTCATTTCCAAATGCACATTCGCAATCGCTGCATGTAATTTGATCGACTCTGCCATTTATCTATCACTTTGCAGGGCTCCATGGCAAATCACAAGCAAAGCACAAAGCCTGTCAGTCTGACAGTCTGACAGTCAGTCAGTGAGTCAGTCAGTCAACCAGTTTGTAGTTGCCACTGCTGTTTATCGGCACAAAATGTAGATATGTGTGTTGCAATCTCAGTCGAGCATGAGTAGCGTTTGCCTCGCAGTCAATCAGCTTGACAAGTGACAATCGCATCGGAAGCTCAGAACTGCTCTACCGATAGCGATGATGGCATCCGAGCAACTCAACAGTTGTCAATGCTAAGCGCGTTATGCGACTGGGATTTGTATAACAATATTTACACAAGAATAGCACAAGCCGAACCAAAGCAGAATCAATTTACAGCTTCTAAGATAGTCAATTTGTATTTGTAAATTTTCTTTATATTATAAATATTATTTTAATGTACAGGATATATTTACAAGCTATCAACCCAACTAGTTTTAAATAGCACTGGCTATTTCTAGTTCGACATTAGCCGAACGGAACCAGAATCAATTTACAGCTTCTAAAATGGCCAAGAATTTAAGAAATTTTTATGCTAACCAAAATGTACTAAACAAAAATTATTATAATTCTAAACTACTACTAAAACTACTTTAGTATTTACGCTATTCATATCATACATAATATACAAACATGTTTTGGTTTTAGATTTGCATAAAAGTGCGGGTAAAAAGTATTCAAAAATATATAAAGGATGAGCGAAGTGCCACGATGTTATTGAAATCGTCCATTGCATTATGGGTCCATTATATAAATTAGAAAAAACGTATTTTTTGGCTGAAATACCACACCTGCATACATCAACGAGTTCTGATATATATATTTTTTTCTGCTTGTTAGTTTTATATAACAAACACGCCAAAACTATTCATTTGTGGAAGAATTTTTAGTCAGAAAACCGACGTCAGAAATACTTTTTAAAAACATTTTCCAGCTCTCTGTTTACAAATACTTTGAGGATGTTTCTTTTGCACCGCATTCTCGCCTAATTGGTCAAACGGCAACACACGAGTCTTGCGAAAACAATGCTGATAAAGGAAATGATAATAATAAATAATAATCATGTGTATCTGCCAAGTTTATGTATTTTTTATTTTTTTAATGTTAGAACAATTAACTAACAATACAACAGGGGTCTTTAAATTTCCTTTACAGTTTGTGCTTTAACAATAAGTTCTTTATATCGATTTCCAAAATCACAACTTTGAAATCGTTTATTGGTATTACTTTTTATGTGAAATGACTTTGTAATATATCTATAGTAAATATATATCCCCCCCAGGCGAAAATCAGGCACTATATTCTGCGATACGCTTTATCGACCGGTTGAACACATCATAACATTATTCACATAGTAGAATTATGTGCCACAAATGTAAATTAAAGAGATGCTTCACAATCCATTAAAACCATAGACAAGAGCTAAGCTCTGCGCTATCTGCATGCGAATTGAGAGCAGATGACAGGCGCCTCGCTTGTCACTTGTTGTTAAGCTAGTGTTGTTGCTGTTGTTGCTTTTGCTTAGCTTCGTGTTCTGTATCATGATTGATTGCTGTTTACGCGCCTGGCCACGCCTCCACCTCGCTATCGCCCAGCAGCAGGCACTTGGCTGCAGCAGCCCTTCGCGCTGGCATTTTTTAATTCGATTTTGTAATTTCGCGGCACTCGCATGCATTCAGACGTAATTATTTTTAGACAATGTCAGGTTGTGCAGGCCAAGCTGCAAGCTGGATTTATTGCGACAGAGGCAGCTAAAGTAACAACAACAACAACTCCCTCTAGTTCCAAGCATTTTAATGAAAATTTCGCTCTGTGAAATACTATTCACAGTATCAGAAACAAAGGTTACTTTAGTTACCATTGCATAAAGCGCTTTGCATTTGGGAGTTACATTTGTAATTACACTCGAGCTGCTGTAAGTAAAATGTAGCGCGTTTGCAAGGCTTGGCAAAACATCAGAGAATCATTTTGAATTAAATTTTACTCCTTGTGGTATTCATTTATTAGCTAGATACTTCATAATGCGAAATTAATTTCTAAATATCATACTTTATTATCAACTTCAAATTTAATTCCAGGGAATATGACACAACAATCCACTATTTTTTTTAAATTTTTCGCTTTAAAATTAAATCGAAATAAGGTTTAAAATGGTTTTCATTCAGCTTAATTTATATTTAATTCAACAGCAAGAATATGAACAACACTTTACTGTTTCAAATAAATTTGTCTCTATTTTAAAGCACTAATTCTTTAAGAAAAATATATAAAACTTCTTTAAAAGAGGCATTCAATTTGCAGCTTTAGTCTGGCTCAGAGTATCCTTGGCTTGCTTAGTGTTTTTTGCTTTTAAATTCCAATTACCACTTTAAATTTTTATTTTTTTGTTTTTTTTTTTTAATTCCAAATCAGCTTAAAGTCAAAACCAATTTGTTGTTCAATTTAAGCCTTTTTGGATTGCTGTCAATACCAGAAGGAATCACTCAGCTTTTCACTAATTGTTTTAGGCGAACACCAAAAGGTTTTAAATTCAAAGCTACATTTCTTATGTGTTCATATTGGGCACTCCATATGATTTGCAGTTACAAAGCTTTGCCTCATAATAATTAAGACGTATCTTATAAAAAGTTCTTTCAGTTTGTGCTGCATTGGCTTTAATCAATATTCTTAATCCTCGCATCTTTTTGTTTCACTTTGAAGTCACTCGAGCAACTCCAGTAGTTGGCGGTCATTGTGTCGCGCCAGACACATACACAATTAAGTGCACTCGTGTGTCCAATGTCCTTTGTAAATGCGTTCATTGTGCGTGTGTGTATGTGTGGTTGTTGCACACATAAGTATACTTGCAGCACAATTGCCAGAACGCCACACCACACATTTTATCATTCTTTCGCAGTCTCCGTCCCCTTTGCTTTGACGGTTCATTCCTGCGTTCACCATGCGCCTGCAAGAAAGAACACATTACGTATACGCAATATTTTGCAGTAAATGGCAAAGCAAATGGAGCTTTGTTTGCCAGCAGCAGCTCAATGCTGAAATTGGCTTGTTTATTATGGCGCTGCGATAAGCTGTTGGGTCATTGCACCTCACGCGACCAATCCCACACCCCACGACATCGGCCACATGTTGCAAAAGCTCTCAGCGTGATAGGCGACTTTAATATTGAATTCGACATGTGTGAGCCACACATAGGTGCGCTGTACATACACCTTCCAAATGCTTGTTTAATATGTGTTTACAGAGTGCAAAGCACTTAAATCGCGTTTTACAATTCATGTAAGGACTTAAGATCGATTTAGAAAAATTTGTTTTGTAAAATTTTTGTCACATCTTTTAGTATATTATAACATTCTTAGCGCTCTTTGTTTGAGAGGCTGATATTACAAGAAAATTCAAACGGAATGGAATGACTTATACGAAATACTCGTCGATAAATTATTATTTCGCGCAAATGGTTTTTATGTATTATTAATTTATATTTAAATCTTAATCCGTGCAACTGTTTATTTATACCCTGTACACATTGAAAATGGGTAAACAAGGGTAAATGGAAGTGTTATATATACCCCACCGACTATAATTGTTCTAAATGTTCGACCTCAGAGAAACCTCGTTCTATAAGAGCAACAAATATCCTTCAAATATTAAATATATATTCTAGAATATTATACACTGAACAAGCTTACCGTTTTCTTTGATTGCTAATGTTGATCCTATCTGCGCAATATGACGCTTTTAAGCCTTGCTCTTTAATTAACATACTGTTGTATTAGGAATAAATGTGTATAATTCGATATATAGCTGGGTACAGGGTATTTTCCAATCAGACACTTCCAACAAAAGCACTCTTACTAGGTTTTTATAAAAATAGTTCAGTGCTGCCAGATGCTCATTTGCATTTTAATGCATCTCAAGTTGGCAAAACTGCAATTCTCATTGTATATCTTTGCAAAGAAGATAAAGCGATTAAAAATTTCAAATAACATGAACATGGGAAAGAGACGAAGTCTAGTGTGACGCCATTTGAAAGTGTATTAACTGGGTTGTTTTTCCAATAAATGTACATACAGAATTTAAACTTTTAAATATTAAAATATGATTCATGATTTAGTGCTTAAAACTCGTTGCAATATATTCCATATCTATTTCAGAATACTGTCAGGAAAAAATTGTATGAGATTCCAGTCTTAACACATTTTGCCTATTGCATTAAACAAATTATCACAAAGAAAAGGATAAGCACAACATATGCTTATCATTTATAAAATTGGTTTTTTCTCTTTCTTAAAATAGCCAGTCCACGAATTTGTTAATTTATAATCAAGATGATTGTCTTATTTGTGCCAAAACAATATTTATGTAACTATGGAATAAAGTTGCAGAAGAGTATGCAAATTTGCAACTTATTTAAAATTTAAACTGTTTAATGTTTACATATGCAACTCAATGCATTTTAAGTGCAAATTGCTGTTGCAGCAATTCCGGAAGCATTGAAAATGCAATAATGGTGATGGGACGCAGAAGCAAAAATATTTAAAGCTACTCAACTGGACAGCACTATGCGTATACGTAATATTTTGCTGGTATACGAAACGAGACAACAGACACATCCTGTGGAAAATCCAGATGAAAGTTTAATTTGATGGAATTCAATTGTTTCGTTGTTTGTTCGGTTAGCCATGCAACTGACTTGTAGGTTCCTTTGCCAGGGTCTAATCAAATATGCCAATCACATGAGCCGAGGCGAATGAAAATGAAATTGTTCTTAATTTGCGTGATACGCATCGAGAATCAATTCAGTTCCGCAAGCGAAACGCACACTCACACGTACAAAAGTCACCTACAGACAGGTGCGAAGAGCTGCGACACATGCAGGTGCAAATAAGTTGGCAGCCCGTTAGTCATGCCTGGCTTGGCTTTGGGTGGCATGCATATTTAAGGTCCCGCCTGCAGTCACCCAGTTGGCATGCAATGATGTACATAGTACATACATATAAAGTGTGCATCTATGTATATGTGTATAAATATGTGCACGTGGGTGGTCAAAGCGTTTGGCTTTTGCCTTAAGAGTGTGCATAAGCTATGACAGGATACGTTCACTGGCACGCCCACACCTGATTGCGGGCAGCTTCGTGTTGATGGTCAATTAAATGTGTCATTAACACATATGCAACTAGGCTAATATATTACTGTGGCATTTAGTCGAAAGCAATTAGTTGCTTTTGCTTGTCTTGCCTGACTCTTGGCCTGCAAATCCTTTATGCCTTACATAGCCACTTTAGCTTCGTCAACAACAAATCTTTGATAGCTGCCAGCACTCCAGTTTCTCGGAGCATACGCTTACATTAGCTCACATTTTGCTTAAAAGCTTAAAAAGGAAATAGTTTTATTGTTGCGTGTCGATTAATAAATAATAATAAATAGTATTGACCATATACAGAAGTTGTCGAAAGAGAAAAGTTAAGAGCTAAAAAGCAGAAGGAAAATTCTGGAAATTTTAGCATGATTAGCAATGTTTGTGTTTAGTTTGCATATTGCTTTCATTTCCCTCACTCACTTTTCTATTATGTCATTTTGTTAACCTCTTTAGAATAGTTTTCTAATTTTTTCTCTTAGACTTTCTGTAAATTTATTTAAAGCTCATTTTATTTTACCAGTATTTGTGCAATTAATTGTTATACTGCCTTTCATTTTGTAAAGAACGCGTTAAACTAAATAGATCTTAAACCATTTACAATTTTTTGTATCTTATAAGCAACATGTTCTCACATCTTTGTAGCCTCTATTTCCTCTGCACCAATGAGTTTAGTGAAGCGTGTATTTCTTTTCAGCAGTATAAGGTGGCATGCACACGTGTGCACGTAGCTATTTATTTTATTTTCTTTCAAATCCCATGCTTCACTAAATACATTATATTTAGCAGTAAATTTAATTAATGTACAATTAGCGTACAGTAAAAGAAGTTTCCGCTCGAAAAGGTATTAATTTAAAGTCGCCTTGCTTGCCAGGTAAATATTACAGTAACAATAGCCCGAGTAAATTGGATGTAATCAGTTGCAAAACTTCCTTAAATTGTGCACATTTTTGCCTTTAGCATTTTCGACGCCACTTTGATATCGTAAGCCAGTTGTCCGCAGTTGGCAGCTGTTAGCTTTTCCAGCTGAGCCTCCTGTCAGCTACGTGTTGTCGTGGCCAAATGTCAAGCTGTCTGGAATTGCAATTAGCGAGAATAACAAGTGCGCCCATTTTACGAGGAAACATACATTTTTGTATATATTCGCCTAAAAGCTCTTCAGTGTCAGATTTCCAAAGGACCCAGCACTTTGTGGAAAAACGCTACCCATTAATTGCATTTATCATATGACCGCTGGGAATGCACGGAAGAACTTAACAATTTGCAGCAAAATAATCATAAATTCAATGATCCTTTTGTTAACCTTTTTTTTTTTGGCCCGTTGGACACGCATAAAAACGCACACAAATGGGCGGTCACTTATGCTTCGCTCAATTATTTATAAAGATGTGCCGGAAAAATAAAATGAAAAGATAATCAGGAGGAGGCAAATGGGAGGGATGTAATTGGGCGACACTTGTGAAAATATTTTGGCAGCTTCATCATCATAATAAAATGTTTAAAACATCTTCCTTCCTTCAATGTCTCGTTTGCCAGCATATTCCCAAAAGAACTTATCTATATACTTACACACTGTGTATATGGACGAAACATTAATTAAAATGAGATATAATTAAAAACAACTAAGAACGTTGCCGTCGGGCGTAACCGACTCGTTCTTAGTTTAATAAGAACTTAAACATGTACCCTAGCATTATTTGTACACATAAAAAATAATAATAAAAAAAAAAAAAAAACAAAGAAACAAAAACGTTGAATGTGGGCGGTACATGATTATTTTTGTTAACAAAAAATTCACACAATTTTTATTTTATATAATGAATATATTTTAAATGGAGAGGAGAAACCATGATAAAAAAATATATAAATATAATTACACCTAATTTAAATCCACAATCCACAACTTAAAGCTCGATTGACCAAAATAGCTTTAAGTAAAAAAATCCATAACAAAATAAAGCAAATGTAAAATAACGTGAATGATAAAATAAACTTTACAAAGGCATCTAGTATTTAACCACTGCAATAAATCAGTGGAATTGTTTATGTATATGTATTCAGTATAATAATTCATGTTATTTTGCCATTTTATATGCTAAGCCCAAAAGCCTTTAACTCGCTTGGAATATACTAATGCCAAAATAAGTTGCATTATGACAGCATTTCTTGTTGCATGGCTGAACTTAATACCAACAAGTAAATATTTGACCTGTAGTTTGACATGACATGAAACTGGACTTAAGACCAGATGCCACACACAAGAAGTAAACAAATATCAAAAGCGTCCACTAAGACTAGTTCTACTCGTAGTACAATATCAGTTTACCAAAGTCAAACTAAACATTACCAGAGCGCTGTCAAATCAAATAGGCTATAAGGAAAATGGCACATGAATACTGTGTTAGGCCGAAACGTTTTTTGAATATGCACATAAATCGCAAATGTGAATAAATTGATGTTGGGCAAAAAAATAGTGAACTTGCATTAAAAGACAATTTGGCTGGCACTGAAACACATCAAACAAACATTTCGTGATTCACAGCGTTTTCAATTTGGGTACAAGGAAAAGCGGAAAACAGAAATTTGCCATGTGCTTAAACGAAAGTGAAAACCATTTGGAAATAGCAGCACGTGCGCATTGTGTGTGATTTGCATTTGTGTGTGCGTGTCTATGAAGAGACAGCATTTATGTGTATGTGATTCAATCTGACAGCCATTTGGTTAGACAACCAGTCACCGCCTACCCCGCCTCCGCCGCCTCCCTCGCCCACTTTTCGCCCGCTCTGCTTTGTAACTTTATAGCACCTCAATGTTTGTTGCCACTTTGCCGCAAAATAAGAACAGTTATTTCTCTCATTCTGCATTTCTGTTGCGCAGAATGGGAAATAAAAACGAGCTGACCAAACTAGGCCAGCTCCAAAAACTTATTTCAGTGCTGCCTCTTTCTCCCTTGCCTTCGCTTGCCATTTAATGTGCTGCTGCCGCTGCCACTGCAAACGCATGTTTTGGCCATTTATTTTCAGTTAAATGACAGCAAATTAAGTGTCCGGGACAACTTTCGCCTTTATTGTATATTGATAATAATGACTGAATAAAAAGTATGCGCACATTAATTTTTATCTGAAAACGACAGCTGCTCCTTATTGAAGCTGACAAAGGCCACAAAACGTATATTATGCTTAAATATAAAAATAAAAGCCGAATCGTCTCAATTTACCATTCCCATTTTAGGCACATAACATATTTTCAGTGCATACGTTAAAAACTGATCGCAGGCAATTTCTAAATTGGGCAATGCTTAATTTCCATGCTAAATGGACATGCCCAAAACTTAGGATTTTTTAGACGAGTATGCGACTAGCACATTCCCTATATTCAAGACTAAAATACTTCAACTTAGAGCTAGATCGACTCTGTTGCGATGCTGATTAATATATATTTAATTTCATTTCTTCTGATTTTATTCCCTACAGAGGGACAACATTTCCCATTCCATCCCCATGCCATCATTTTAATTTTGCTACAATCTTAAATTTTATAACTCGACAAGGAAATAGATAACTCAATTTGTTGCGTATATTTGCAACACGAAATAACTTGCCATATTAAATAAATGCAAATACATATACAAATATGTTAGTTTTACAAGCGTAAAGCAAAGAACATCCACTCATATTCGTAAAAATATGCAAAAACCTTTAACTAAATTATTAAAATGAGAAAAAATATGCCATGCTACTGTGCTGTAGGGATACGCCAAGAAGAGGAGAACATGAAAAAAATTGCCCTGCTTAAGGAAAACTTAAGGATAAGGATAAGCCAGCGGCAACATGAGGCCCGACAATCTAGGGGGCATACAAATGTCAAATATTTGCTGAGCTGTGATTAATGTTGATTCTACGCACGCTTCTGGCCCTTTGCATAGGATTTGGACTGCTTAGCGCTGCCTCAAGGGACAACTCACCTGTAACAAAAAGGAAGCGACGGCAATGGCGCCGGAAACTCATTTTCTGTATAAGAAGAAAAGAATGCGCAGGCCATGAGTTTCATTATACTTGGCATTTGTGTAGCAATTAATTAAATTGATTGAATGTTGAACAATTTATCCAGCCATAAAACAAAGTGCCAGCAACTACGAACGAAAAACAATAAAACCTAAAAGACATCTCCTGTATTCCCCATAGGCTCCAGTGCACTTAGCAGCTGGCAAACTGGCCAAACAGCGCAAGTAAATGCCCGAGCTGCCATGGCTGGTCACGTTGTGTCAATAGACATCCGAAATGCACTTTGATGCCAAGTGTTGCAGTTGTTTCCACAATTTGCCGCATTTTTATTGAGTTTTCGCACAAAATATAGTATAAATTGCTCCGTCACATCTGCACGGCTTATCGATGCACCGCAGAGTAAACAGGGGCAGGGCACCAACATTATTTACTTAGTGCGAACACTTGCGACTAGTTGAGCCTTGATAAACTATTGCTCTAAGTAAAAACATTTGTAATCGATTTTACTTGCTCACATTTGCCATTATATGGTAATGGTTTATATTTTAAATCCATTGTTGGCATCTATATAAGTAATAAACGCCATTCTCAGGTGGTTCATTTATCGGTAAAAACCTCATACCAAAGTTGACAAAAATTTCGAACTGTGAAGTTCTCTACCTTCCCAGACTTTAAGCACAACTGCAGCAAAATATCATTTTGATCATGATTTTTTCTTTAAACTTTTATCCATTCAAATTTTTTTCGAAAATAAGATGTACTCCGTTACCCATTTTAGAAAAAAAAAATGTTTTTTAAGTCCAAGTCGGTTTTAATATTAATAGTCAAACTCTGATAATAATAAAGAAGAAAACTTAAATTATGTGATAAACAAAGATATATCTTAATTAATTATTAAAAAATTGTTTTCTTCAAGTTCAATTTAATTTAATTCAAGAACATACATATATAATAAATAAAAGATGACCAGATAAAGGACGAGGAAGAAATAGCCAAGTTGTTGATCCTTACCATAATACCGCATGGAAACAAAGATGTTTCCTTCTGATTGTTGCCTTTGGTTGCAGAGCATAAGCACTCTGGAATAAATTCCCCAAGCTTTAAATGCCAGCTGCTCTCGACAACTCGTTGCGTTCACAATTTTCGCACATCAATTATATTTAATTTTTTTTTTCCCTATGCGATTGACCCTCAATGGTGTTGTATATACGCATAGGTGCACAACAATGCAAAGTAATCGTATTGTGTTTTATATTTATGTGCCATAAAATAAATAAAAATAAGGAAAATAAAAAATGGCAAATCATTGCCTAATCAGATCAGGCAAGTCCATTGCAGGCTGAGCTGATTGCTTCCGTTGTTCCTTGTGCTGAGTTTAAAATTCAATTTTGAAGAAAATTGTTTGCGCCTAAACGTATTTCAAGCGTTTTTCAATTTATTTCGTCTACCAAAATAATGAAGCAGCCAGCAGCAGGGGGCCGGCGCGGAAGACAGACGGACAGCAGTAGCCCAGGCAAGTTGACCAGCTGTCCAGGGCGCAAACTCAAGTCAAGCCAACAAACGAGTCCAAACAAAATGTGAGAAACAGCCAAAAAAAAAAAAATAAATAAAATAAAAAAAAGGTCAAAAAGGTACCAAATAACTTTAAGCTACGTGCAGGCCCTTGGCCAGCTCCTGATACTAACAACAGACTGGCCCTCATCAATGCCAATACAAAATCGAATATTTTTCCGTTCAAAGGCAATGGGCAGGGACCTTTTTATGCCTGAGTCCGATGATTATTTGGGTGTGAGGCTTGATTATTGATTGAACTTTGTTGTGTGTTGTGTCTTCCACATACAAACACTAACACACACATACAAAAACACACATTGAGTTTAATGCTTTGATTAAACCTGATTGAATTGTCTATAGTAATGAGGCCGATTTGGGTGTCTGACAAGGATCGTAAATAACTCACTGCAGACATAATTTAATGCATGTTAACGTTAACTTTAATGCCACAAAAAAAATATAATACTAAATTTAGAAAAAAAAATGTATAGGTCTAAATCCCATTTACCATTAACCAATCAGAAATGAGTAAATTTGGTCACAAATTTCAATATGAAACGCATTGACAATTTCTTTAAAAAAATTAGACCATCTGGTTCATACTGTTATATATATGTGGGATTGGGTCTGGCAACCTTGCTGAGCCTACTCACCACAGCTCAGCTGGGCGGTTGCTGCTGCCGCAAGACGAGGTGAGAGACGAGAGTTCTGATCGAGAGTCCGAGGTGTATGGGCGCGAGAAAAACGAATTCAACGACGCTGCGAAACGACGCTCGCAACCAAGACGTAACGACGAAACCAAATTTCATTAATATTCCTTAATATATTTGTTACTTAAAAATACAAATAAATATCAACTTATATAATTTAACCAAAAACTACCGGGATCTGCTTATTTCCATGTGCCGAATCCCGCCAACGTGTGAATACTAACAGCTATTCCCACAAATATGGGGGCTCAACCTACAAAGAATAATTAACGAATGCCCAACGGTGATACATAAACTAACAACGAATAATTAAATAAAATTTTAACGACGTATAAATGATGAAAAAGTGCCTTTAAAGGTTTAACGACGAAAATCAAAGAGACAACGAAGTGCAAGAAAAGTGCGAACGAAATACATATACATACATACGAAAAATTGTGAAATTGCTGGTATAGAAGTAAAACGCAAACATAATGACGCGACTCGTTGATTTTGCAAAATTGCGCGACGCATTAAGAAACGAGAAGAAACAAACAGAATATTGAATTGTTACATAAATTTGTGTTTGAACACCCTGGCGATCGAGACAATCGCAAACGTTTACGCAGTTTTGAGGGATTTATTGATGACAGTGTTTATAACAGTAAAACTGCATATGTTGCGGACAATTTGTCCAACAACGATCTTGCTGTAATTTGTAGCATATTAGGGCTAAAACATAATAAGACCGATCTTACAGGGCATATTTTTCGAAATCTGATGAAATCCAATTTGCTTATTGACGCTGACATCGAAGAAGAAGACGAAGACGAAGACGAAAGCGACGGCGAAAACGCACCAAACAATGTTAATATTAACGACGGCAACATTAGCGAAGACGAAGACGATGCAGCAAGCGCAAGCAGCGCTGCGTTTAGAACAGCGACAGTAAATGAACGGGTGAATAAGAAACAGACGCGTGCTCATTCTACAGTAGTGGCACAAAATATTGATGCTGGGTCAGTGCACAATGCACACATGCCGAGATTTGCCTTAAATTTTCGGGACATTGAGGACTCGTTACGTTCATTCAATTCAGTGGGGATGACAGTCTACCAGTTGAAGTGTGGGTGAACGATTTCGAGGATATGGCTGCTATAATGTATTGGGACGATTTACAGAAATTTATTTTTGCTAAAAGAGCATTGAAAGGGCTTGCTAAAATGTACATTATGAGCGAACGTGGAATTGTGAACTGGCAAATGTTAAAAGAGTCGCTTATCAGTGAATTTCAAACCCAAATTAACAGTGCGCACTTACATAAATTGATGACCGAAAGAAAAATGAAGAAAAATGAAAGTGTTCAAGAATACTTGTTACAAATGAAGGAATTGGCATCACGCGGTAATATTGAAAACAGTGCATTAATGCAATACGTTATAGACGGAATAAATGACTTAAGTATAAACAAATCTATATTGTACAATGCAAAAAACATAAAAGACTTTAAAGAAAAATTAAAATGCTATGAAAAAATACGTGGAAATTTTGAAAATGTGAAAAATAATGATGGAAAATTTAAAAGTGGTTTGAACAAAAGAGAATTTGGTGTACACAAAGATATCAAAGATGTTGTTAAATGTTACAATTGCGGTGCCAAAGGGCATACATCAGAAAAGTGTGAGAACAGAAGTAAAGGAAAAAAGTGCTTTAACTGCAATGATTATGGACACGTAGCAAAAGATTGTGTAAATAAAAAACTTGATCGAGATTCAAAAGAAAGCAATACGCACCAGATAACAACTGAGCATATGTCTATGAGTAAAGAAGTAATCATTAAAAATAAAAAATACATTGCTTTGATTGACACGGGTAGTAAATACAACATAATGAGTAAAAGCTCGCACGCAAAATTGAATAATCCACGTTTAAGCCCAGTTAATATTTTGCTCGTCGGATTTGGCAATCCTAATAAAGTAAAGCCTCTTGGTTCATTTGAAGACGACCTTAGCGTAGATAATCAAAATTTTTCTGTGAACTTCTTAGTAGTGTCCGATGAATTTTTGAACGTCGAAATGGTTTTAGGCGCAGAGTTTTGCAAACAGGCTGAAATAAAAATTAATCGTGACGGAATAACAATTGAAAAACCTTATAATGAAACTGAAACGAAAATAAATCAGTTCCCTCATGAAAATAGACGTGACAAACAACGAAGATGTGAATATTGACATTAACGTACAAGCAAGTTGTAGTGCCAAAAGTGAAATTATTAAATTAGTAAAAAACTACAAGCCACTTACCGATTTAATGAAAAAAGATGCTAAGTTCTGTTTCGACGAAAATAAAATTGATGCGTTTAATTTGCTCAAGAAGATGATCACAGAAAGGCCGGTGCTGAAAATCTTCCACCCTCAGCACGAAACCGAACTGCATACAGACGCTTCTATTGATGGTTTTGGTGGAGTGCTTCTCCAAAAATCACCCGACGACGGACTTGTACATCCAGTGTACTACATGAGTAAGAAGACTTCAGACGCAGAGAGGAAATTTAGTAGCTACGAGCTAGAAATCCTTGCAGTAGTAGAAGCTCTACGCAAGTTCCGTGTATACCTTTTGGGCATGCACTTTAAGCTCGTGAGCGATTGCAACGCATTCACAAAAACAATTGACAAGAAGGACGTGTGTACGAGAATTGCACGATGGATTTTGCTGTGCTTCAAGAATTCGACTTCCAGGTGGAACATAGGGCTGGCACACGCATACGTCATGCTGATGCGTTAAGCAGGTATCCAGTTATGCTGATCACCGAAGATAGCATGCATAGCAAACTCAAATATCTCCAAACTCAAGATGACGAATTGAAGGCGATTATAGATGTCCTTGCTGAGAAGACTTCGCATAACAACTACTTTATGAAGGCGGGTATGTTGCATAAACTGATCGATGATAACGAACTCATAGTGGTACCCTTGGCGTTCCAACGAGAAATCATCAAGCGTGCCCATGAGAGGGGGCACTTTGCGGTAAAGAAAACTAAAGAAATTATCGACAAAGAGTACTACATACCGAAGCTAGACGACAAAATTCAGCGGCAAATCAGATGCTGTATACCATGTATAGTATCCAATCGCAAGCTTGGTAAAAAAGAAGGAGAGTTGCATCCGTTGCCAAAAGAAGAGGCGCCATTGCAAACAGTGCATATCGATTTCTTAGGCCCTCTTGAATCTACACATCGGCAGTACAAACATATATCCTGGCAATGATTGACGGGTTTACTAAATTCTGCTGGCTGTACCCAACAAGAACAACATCTGCGAAAGAGGTAATAACGAAACTACAAGCGCATAGTTCGATTTTCGGGAACCCAGTTCAGATTGTCTCTGACAGAGGTGCTGCTTTTACCTCAGACGACTTCAAACAATACTGCGAATCCGAAAACATTATGCACCACGCTGTTACAACGGGCTTGCCACGAGCTAACGGGCAGGTCGAACGACTTAACGCCATAATCATATCCGTATTGGCCAAGCTATCTATTGAAGATCCGAGTAAATGGTACAAGTATGTTGACAAAGTGCAGCAAACAATAAACTCCACGTACTGCAGAAGCACGCAGAGGACGCCTTTTGAATTGCTTGTTGGCATCAAAATGCGGACGAGCGCAGACATGGAACTCAAGCAAATAATACAGGACGAAATGATACAGCTATTTAACGACAACCGAGATGATCTACGCAAAAACACCAAACAACAAATAATAAATTTGCAGGAAGAAAATAAAAAGACTTAACAACTTGCGACGTAGACCTGCATCACGCTATAAAGTCGGAGATCTAGTGGCGATCAAGCGGACACAGCTGGGCGGTGGGCTTAAGCTTAAGCCAAAATACTTGGGGCCATACAGAGTTACTAAAATAAAAGCGCAAGACAGCTACAATGTTGTTAAGGATGCATTTTTCAGCGATGGGCCCAGGCACACTTCTACCTGTGCAGAATATATGAAGCCATGGATGCCCATAGACGACGAGGACGACGACGCATTCGAGACGAATGTTTAGAAGGATGGCCGAGTTGTGGGATTGGGTCTGGCAACCTTGCTGAGCCTACTCACCACAGCTCAGCTGGGCGGTTGCTGCTGCCGCAAGACGAGGTGAGACGAGAGTTCTGATCGAGAGTCCGAGGTGTATGGGCGCGAGAAAAACGAATTCAACGACGCTGCGAAACGACGCTCGCAACCAAGACGTAACGACGAAACCAAATTTCATTAATATTCCTTAATATATTTGTTACTTAAAAAATACAAATAAATATCAACTTATATAATTTAACCAAAAACTACCGGGATCTGCTTATTTCCATGTGCCGAATCCCGCCAACGTGTGAATACTAACAGCTATTCCCACATATATATATATATTATTTTTTTTTTTTTTGCTTTACACCTTCGAAATCAAAATTGCTTTGCTTGAATCAGCGAAGCAATTTCCCCACACTATCAAAGTGCACCTCAAGCGACTTTTTCGGAAGAATGAAGCATTTAATTTGTTTAGCTTTCACAAACAGAACGGTAACTGTTGTGTGCTAGTTATATTTAGCTTTTCATTTGCGCTGCTTTCAACCCAAACTGACAAAAGTTAAATCGAAATGAGAACAAATACTAGATGAGGCAACAAAAGAGCAAAAATTAAATGGCTCACACTGACAGCTAGCATTATGTATATATGTTTGTATGTATCTGAGTGGGATTTTTGTCTATTCGTTAACGGCGAACGTTTTTTTAAACATTCTTATACCTATCTTGCTTTGCAGATCTCGAGCAATTTTCTGCCATCATTCGAAGCAATTTCTCTGGCCGTGCGGAGCATTGCCAGCAAACTGAATTGGACGCAGGTTGACATCTATGTTGGCGGTAAGTAAACGCTTATTTTCTGATTAAATAGCTGATAATTTCACCGTGTTGCAGTCGCATTTAATTTGTATTAAATTGCTTCTATTTCACAACGCTTGTGACAGACAGAAGGCAATAGTGAACCATTAGACAAATGTAAATTGAAATTGTCTGAAAAGCAGAGCGGTTTTCATTATAGTACATCTTCTAGGAACCTCCTTTGAAATTTGAACCAAGAAACTTATTTATCTGCTGAATGCAGTGACTTCTGTATCGTATTCAATAAGTGCTCTTTGTTGTGCAAAAAATATTTCTCGTAATGTAGCTTAAAGAAAATAAATAAATAATAAACAAAAAGTTGAGAATTTAGGGTAATGCATTAAAAGAAATTTACGGATTAAAACAGGCTTTACACAGCTTCAGGTTAAAGTCATTTAAGGATGGAAATTGCCTTCTTTCATTCTTATTTATTATTTTACTACTATATAAGCTACATTTACACTAGAGGTTTCAGTTTGGTTTTTTGATTTAATTTCTTTTAAAGCTTCTGCATTTTTTTTTTGCTCACATTTACAAACATAAAAAATTGAGAGCGGGAAATGAGAAATATTCGCTTTTGCACTACGATAACATTATTGATTATTATTGTTGTGAAAATCACTCGTGTATATGTTGTCTTATACCAAATTGCAAAAACAAAGCAATAAGTTAAACAAAAATTGTCAATATCGATATCGATCAATAATATTGCAACAAAAATATATTTTGACAATCAGATACTAAACAGATTTCCCGACTCGAAATGAATCCTTAATAACAAGCAAATTAACTGTGAAGCAGTATTATGCTTAAGTTAGATATTATCACAGCAAGCTACAGTCAGCTGGGGACCAGACAATGCTAAAGCTGCCTGCATAATATTAAATATGCCAAAGCAGGTATCGGGACACTGAGACGGCTCCCCAAAGGGTGGCCCACCTAATGTCAAATTATGGCCTGGTTATAAAGGCAGCAAGCGAACTGGGGACAGCCAGCCAGCTTGTAGCTGCTTGTAGTCAAGTCATAGTACACGTGTGCGTATACGCAATGCAATTAGTGGTGACATTATTATGATTAACGTTGAGCGCCAGTCGACCGCGTATCCTGTGACCAATGTGCGCATTTGTGTGCGTGTTTGTGTAGCGCCATGTGTGCGTGTGCGTGTGTGTTGACACTAGGGTAGACAAACGCACGGCTATTAAATTCTGACGCTGTTGCATTTGAAATTTAATTAGGTGGCAAGAACTAATCACATGACCAACAACTAACAGCAACAGCAGTGGAGCAGGCCAAGGGCTTATTGCATTCACATGCAAGGAGCAGATGCTTAATTAATTTGAAGCAGGACAACCAGCTGCTGGACAGCGCTGTGCCATTAATTAAAGATTTAACAACAAGATAAATATAAATATAGAAATATAAAGAAAATGCAGAAATCAACAAAGGGCGGCGTCGAATTTGTTTGTAGCTTTATTAATTAATTAGGCAGCAGCCGAACGAGCAACTCAACTCATAAGATAAAATGTTTATAGCGTGCAAACAGGCGCAAACTCAAACAAAGCCAATTTTTTTGGGTTGGACGACGAGCTGGGGGCGTTATCTGTTTACACAGTTGTTGCCCTTATCTACATACATATGTGTATGCAGTAAACCGGTTGCCTAAGCTGTCGCCAAAACTCAAGAATTTGGCACTTTTGAACTTGAACCGAGTGGCTCAGGTTCTTGACCCCATCGGAGAATGGCAACAAAAAATTGTAAATGATGTGACAGCAGTTGAGAAATTGTATAAAAACAAAGTTATAAAATAAAACATCAGCGGCAAGTGGCAAGTGGCAACTGGCAAACCAAAAATGTGCTCGCAGCAATAAAAACAAGCGAGGAGAATGCCAGGAAAAAATGTAAATTTGCTAGCCAAGCAGGCGAGCGATAAGAGAACCCACATCGAGACGTCATAACTATATGGACAGCAGCGACAAGGGTATTAAATATGGGTAGTATGAGTAGCAGACAACGAATTTCCAGCTAATAAAATCGGTCAGGCAGTTAAAGCTGCTACACGCAGCCAAAAGCTGCGGAACGCATAATAAAATTGAACAAATAAATGTGAATATTGGCTTTACAAAAAGGCTGGCTCTTTAAAATTAGAGGTTTTAACAAGGAAATATTATGTATCTATACCTTCCTCAATATATTTTGTATACAGCACTGATAACTTTTGAAACTAACCACTTTACGTGATTCAGTCAGATCCCAAAAAAGCATACACAGCTGTGAAATTAAAGAGGAAGGACTCAAGACCCTGATGGCCGTTTAGTTGGGTAAACGGAGGCCACACACAAACACACTTTCCCTGATTTATGCGCACACACACACACAGCAGAACAGAGCCGAATATAACAGTAATTCCTTAAGGAATGTGCCTGCGCATTTTGGTCAAACATTTTTATGAATAATGGGCCAACATCGTTGTCCATAAATAGGCCATAAACGAGACCGGTCGACAGACAGTGGAGATGTACAGGAGATGTACATGTGTATCTCTCAAGAAATAGATTTCGTTCTGGCCCCGACATTAATCTCGAGTGTTTAACAATTAACGCTGCTTGCCACAGGCTGCTTCATTTGGCTTAGCGAAATCATTTTAAGCTGCTTTTTATGACAATATAATTAGCCCGAGTTGCTGCCTTCTTGTCATGGCTAAAACACATTTTATTTATGATTTCTTTTACGCTAAGTGACATCTAATGGTTTTGAGACCATAAAAGGTGGCCAAGTGTATCCTGTACCCAAGAAGCCATATGCCCGAATTGATTGCCTTAGCTCTGTGCTGATTGGCCCGACATTAAATTCGACTTTGACTTTGACGCTGACTTGAACTCAAATCGTTTTCAGTTGCCAAATCAACAACACACAAAAAACTGCAACAGAGTCAACGTAATATTGAAATTCCAGTGCCTCGTCGCTCTAGCTTTTTGCGTTATACTCTGGCCAATTGTCCACCCTGAGAATATAGCAAGTACAGGAAACAACAACAATAAATTCGCTCGACTCAATCAATCGGGCTATGAGCTCGAAACTTTTGCGCAAAGATTTTATCTCATGCATAATGTAAATTGCAAGAATGTGGCGACAGATGCAATTTAAACTTTAATTGCATTTCAATAGACTGCACAAAGTTTTCCCTTACACAGCGTAAGACTAACGGCTTGTGCACACTGACGGCTATTTACATATTTCCGCTTAAAAGAATGTTACAACACATATACATAATTAACTTAATCATCTCGTGCATAATTATCATAAAGTTTTTCTGCTGCGTGTCGTCCATTGATAAGCGCCAGGCCTCATAAAGTTTGCTGTTAGTACATCGTTGTATACCCTTGCGAGAGTACTAAAGTACTGTCAGCGAATTTGTAAACAGTTTTTCTCTGAAAAACTTTCTTGACTTTTTTGATATCCTACTGCAATATGCAATATGAAAACACATGTCTGTAAGGGTATTTGATGTGCGGCCCGAATATAACTTGTTTATTCTGCACTGAAATTTAAACAAGAGTATGCTAAATATGATATGCTTGAAATTGCCCTTCTTACCCAGTAATTGTAATGGACGTCAAACTGTAATTAATTTGCGCTTTCTGTCACTCACAAACTTCAACAGTTTTGTCAGTATATTTTCTTTAAAAAACACAATGTATTTCATGATTAAAGCTTAATACCTGAGTTCAATCGGTTAAAATACTTGACAGTTCAACTAAATTAGCTCTGGTGTAAGAGTTTTCTGTTTGGTAACTTTTAGTCAAGCGCTTTAAATTGTTCCCCTGTTATATACAATGAAATAGCATATCTTTCAGCGCAGTCCTGGTTCTGTTTACCGCACATTTAGTGAATTATAATATAACTTTATTTTAATGCCTCCCCAACTGTCCTTTGTGTGTGTGCATAAATTTAACTTTTGCTCATGGTAACATCAAGTTGGCTTTCTTGATTTAAGGGATCGTATTTAAGTCCAGTTTTGAAGCATTTTGATGTCAGTTTAATGCAGCACGTGCCACAGCGATGCCAGTCACTGTGAAAGGATATCTTGTGGATACTCTGTAAGCTTTTGTTCTCGTTAACAACGACCATTTAATCGTTAGAGTAAAATTTAAAATATTTAAAGAAATCAATAACTGGGTGCCCTATGGGCCAGATTATATGTGGCAAGGTTTCATTAAAGATTTTACAGAATTTATTAATAATTTCCCGTAGTATGTATTTCAATAGAGTTTTCAGTCATTAAAAGCAGGTTTAGGTACCATAAATTATTTTTAATCAAAAACAAAAAAAATGCACATATTTTACGAAAATATTTTAAAACTGTCGATAGCCGTAAATATTATGGTAGTGAAATAGGGCTACAATTAATATTTCAACCGTTGTTTTTAATGCCTTCTGCAAATAATTGCTATTATTTCACAAAGGCTTTTTAACATGTTAAGCATGGTTATTCGTGTTTATTAAATTTAAAACATTTAATAAATTTTAATGAATTTAAATTGTGCTTAAATTGTAATATAAACATAGTTTGCATAAAAAGTCACAGATTTTGAATTCAATTATTTTGTTATCATAATTTATTTAAACATTAACAAGTAGAATGCTTTAGTCGGGGGGTTCGACTAGGAGATATCCAAAAGCCTAACGTAATATGTGCACCTATATGAAAAAAGTTTATTCCATGGTATTTGGTATTTGATAATTTGGTAGATAAACATATTGCGAATATTCATATCATGCGAATCAAAAAAGCTATGATTTTTTTAATAATTTGTATACTTCACAACAAAAAGAGCTCAGCCAACTTATGCCTCAAATACCACAATCCTTTGCGGCTGCCATTCACCCCAGCCCACACACACACAGGTGCGCATTCCTGTATTGCAACGTTACCAAGGCCAAGGAGAGGCGCCTTTGTGGCCATCCTTGCACATAGGTAAGAGCACATACTTAGGCCAACTGTCTGTACTTTGCATATGCTAACAGCCACGCACACACGCACACACCCCTAACCATGTGTGTGTTTTGCATAGTAGTATTATATGCACGCTCTCGCGCATATTTGCAATTGTGCTTTTTCATTTTATGCATTTAAATATTCATGCGCTGCTTAAAATTTAAATTGCCGCAGCTGTGTGCGCTATTTGGCAGGTACATTTCTATGTGTGTATGTGTGTGAGGTGTTTGAAGCAAATAAATGCACAAACATTTCATTAAATTCCTTTTTGGTTTTCGGGCTGCTCCCTTGTGCTCTTGTGTGTGTGCGATTTTTTAGACAACAAATTTGTTCAACCAAGCAACTTTTTTACAATCAACTCCCAAAAAAAAAAAAAAAATTTAAAAAAATTTAAAATAAATGGTAAACGAATAAAATGAGTTGAAAAACCTATACTTTCAGTGTGGGGGGAAACAGCTGCACCACATCACATTTCAAGCGTAAGCGAAATATTTGCACTTTTGCTTGCTTTGGTTAGAGAGTTTTGCTAGGTATGAAAACAAAAAAAACCGAAAATATAATCAAAAATGTTGTTGGTAAACGCACAGCACAATAAAATAAAAGGCCAGGCAGGTAAATAAATTGGCCTGTCCAAATGGCCAACGCAGCTATGGCTCAAACTGTAGCACTTTGTGGGCGTTGGGGCGCCCCATCCCACACACCGAAAAATGCAATCAGCACATGTCACACGTGGCGAATGTGTCAAGTTATTTGCATAGAAATGCATTTAGATGATATGAGTTCCAGGTAGCGCGTATGTGTGTTGATGAGTGTTGTTGGCAAAATGAAATAAATAACAACGGAAATGGGCTTCCATGCGCATATTACATCTTTTCCGAGTAAAGGCCTGTAGTAAAGCAGAAAATAAATGCATAATCATTATAGTTAATTAAAAAAAAATGTCGGATATTACGCGCAAAATACAATGAGAAAAAAAATAGTATAAAAAGAAGTCATATTAGAGAATTAATAATTAAACTTTATTTTAAATTTCTAAAAGCCTTATATTAAGCCTGAGCCATGCGAAGTGGTGCAGCAGCTTGAATGTTGGCATTATTGAGTGGCTGGGATAAACCTATGCTAGATTGCCCCAAGATGTAGCCACAAACTTTGTCCGCAAAATGCGCTGGCAGCAACAAGAACAAGTGCTGCCAAAAATCATGTGCGAAATGCATGTGGCCGAGGAGCCGAGTGGAATGCTGACAGCGTCGCGGAGCTGACGTTGTTGAGTAATTGCACAATTTTGCACTTGGGCAAACATGCGCTTGCCAATATTTCGGCTGGGAAAACTGAAGAGTCGCGCCAGGGGGACAACAACAAGTTTGCCACTCGCACACATGGCATTATACTCGGAGGTGCAGCATCTGGGCAAAAGTTGTGCAAGCTTTCATCTCGCGTCTCAGTTAATTAGTGTGCCAGCTGCATTGCTAATTGAGTTAAGGGCAGGAGCAACGGCAACAGCAACAACAAGTGCCAAATGCTTTTGGTAAAAAAAAACAGCCCCAGGATCTGGCACTCATGGCACAACAGTAACCGAAACACAAACACAAACAACGACAACAACAGCAACATCGGGCTGCGCCTGAGCTGTGAATGGTTTAAATATTTGATGCAGCCCCCCTATTTGGGGACAGGCAGCGCATTGGCAGCAAATGTTGCCCGGCGCAACGACATAATTTAATTTTGGCACGCACACAAAATGATGCAGGCAATTGCGTTAAACGCTTTTGACAACATGACGTATGTGTAATATCCCATTAACCTTCACTTTTCGCCTGCTCATTGGCAATTAAGCTACAACCATAAAACGCCCCAATGAGCTCTGTCGGGCGGCGTGAGCGCCCACTAGCTGAATCCGACGCCTCTTTCATGCTCATAAATTATGCAATTTCGGTTCCCACAAATCTGTCATTAAGCATGACAATGCATAAAACACTATACACTCTCGCCTTTTGTGCTTTATCATATGCAAAAGTTATGGGTTACTTATGAGCAGCTCTTTCGTTGCAACGGCGGAGAAATCTGAACGGCAAGATTCTACACTGAGAAAAAAAGCTTTTTCAATTACAACAGCAATTGTTCTATATAAAATATGTTATACTTTTTGTAATAAAATATAATGCTTAGAAAAAATATTAATAATAATAATAACAATCGCAATAAAATAAATTTACAATACTAGAAATAATAAAACAACTATGCCGAAATCTGACTTTAGTAAATTTTTCACGTAATCTAATAAATGCAACTTTTTATTTTGATTGTAAAATATCCGATAAAATATAAATAAAGCAAAAATAAAATTTTTTAAAAAGGATTTTTAAAGATTTTGGAACATTTTCAAGGTTTAAAAGAATTTTAGCCCATTGTTCGCTTGATTATTGCGAATTTAAAAATACATTCTACATTAAAAAGATTATAAAGAAGAAACATGTTTTTAAAGTTGAATAAAGTATTTTGTTATAATAAATTAATTAATGAATAAATATAAAATTCATAAAAAAAAACAAACCCAAATTTCTTGGTATAGTTTAACATGCATTTAAATAGCAACTTAATTCTTGCAAAAGTCCCAACTCGGAAAATATGTTATGTTTAGTAGACTGCCCGACTAGTGTCAATATTTGCTCGAATTCCCACGATTTCCAAAAGCATTATAGTTTGCCAAGACTCAAATTGAACTATTATTGAAGTTGGCTTTCACAAACAACACTAAAACATACGGAATAAATTGACAAGCAGATTGTCTTTCGTGCAGTTTATTTATATTTGGTTAATTGAAAAGTAGAAAATGCAGAATAATGGCAAAGGGGAAGAACACTTTCAGTTCATCCAGCGCACAGATCGGAAGAGCCTGCACACGCAGATTGGACTGCTCGTGGCCAAGGCCCAGCAGGTGGCCAGCGAGGATCTGCAGGTGCGCAGCAAGCGCCTGAAGGCGCTGCTCGAAGGCGAGGACAAGCTGTTTGAGCAGGAGTTCGAGAGCAAGGTGCGGAATCGCTCCGACGACGAGATACGCGGCCGCCAGGAGCAGCTGCACGAGATCAAGGAGGCGCGCGACAAGCGCCACAAGGAGTTCGTCAACATCAAGCGCATGCAGCAGGTCATGCTAAATTGCTACGAGGTCCGCGAGGCGCTGCGCCAGAAGGATCGCGCCAATACCAAGGAGTGCCTCGAGGAGCAGATGCAGGAGAACATGCGCATGAAGCGCCGCGAGTGTGAGCGGGACAACTACTGGCTGAAGCTGGAGCAGCGACGCTGTGCGGAATACGATCGGCTGCAGAACTACGAGATACGCAAGCGCGAACAGATGCAGGAGCAGATATGCCAGGTGCTGAAGGTGCAGCTGGCCGAGCATGAGGAGAAGCGCCAGCTGGAGCGCGAGGAGAAGCGCCAGGACACGATCAAGGTGGACAAATTGATTGAAGAGCTGCGCCTGGAGGAATTCGACTCGAAGCACAAGGCCGAGAACAAGGATAAGCTGAAATATCGCGACGAGCTGCTCGAGGATATCGCACGCCGCAAGTGCGCCAAAATTGCCGCCTTCGAGGCGGACAAGGCGGAACACGTGGAGTTCATGCGCGAAACGCAGCGCCTGGAGGCCGAGGCCAAGGAACGCATCTGGAGGACCAAGCAGCAACTGGCCCGTGCCACGCACGAGTACATCGCGTATGTGCGGCGCATGCGCAACTTGGAGCTGGGCATCGAGAAGATGATGAACGATCGCATCGACGACCTTTACCATGTGGACACGTGCTGCAAGAACAACATCGCCGAACGGGCGCGCCTCAAGGGCGTGGAGGTGGCTCGCTGCCACGTGCTGCTCAAGAAGCAGATCTGCGAGGAAATCGAGCGCAAAATGCGCCTGGAGGCCGAGCAGCGCGAGAACAAAATGATCGAGAATTGCTTTGTGCATCCGCCAGTCACGCGACAAATGATCCTCTGCAAGCAGCGGCGAATGAAGGCCGATTTGGACGCCCAGGTTGTCGAGATGAAGCGCATCCAGGCCGAGGAAGAGAAGGCCTTCGAGCGGAATCTCATGAAGGCCGTCGATGATCCAGAGATCTGCATTCAGTTGGCCGCACAGTTTATGAAAGACGACAAGGACTATCTGCCGCCGCATCCCAACTGGAAGATATACGCCTGCCCCAAGAACAAGTACGTGGCCAAGGCGCCCATGTCCCAGCAACAATTTGATGATCTCATGGCCAACTCCGGCATAGACAAGTGCCCATACCCAGCGGCAGCTCGCCGCGATTGCAGCTTCATGGATCAGGTGTGCGAAGGTGCACCAAATGCAGCAAAGAAGCCCGTTTCTGGAGCTGGCGACAGCGAGCCGCAGACTCACAAAGACGCATTCAAGAGCTGCGATTGCGAGACTTAACAAACTTTACTTTCGGTCTAGTGCAGAAAATTACATTTTAAGGTTTAGTTTTTGTTCAATTTTGCCGGGCTGTTAAGCCCGTGCCAAGTTTAATATTTGAATCGTTAGACAACTGTACAAGTGCAAGCAAATATATAAGAGTGTATTCAAACATACGGGCGAATATATGTTTTATTGATACAAATACTTGTTAACAGTATATTAACAGTTTAAAGCAGTCGAAAAGGGTCTTAATTACCATTGTTATTATTGAAAATAATTGTTTTTTTTTTATTGTGAAATTTAATTTGTGATAGACCTCTATAGAAGTCATCTGAAAGCTTTGGTAACTGTATCTGTAAAATTGTGAGAGATATGCACTTTCTCGGGTTAACCGCCCGATGGGTTTTATCGATTTGACACGCCTCCAGTGGGCGTATCCAAAAAACCTTTTTACGCTCTTTAGAAAAGCTCATCAGTAATCTGCCTGAACAGTTTTGATGTCTCTAGCTTTAAAATTGAGGGAGATATATAGCATAAATCGAATTGCCACGCCCCCAGTGGCCGCAGCCAAAAAATATCACTTTATCTGATGCACGAATATGCATTTCAAATTTGAAGTTCGGCTGCCACCCAAAGCTTGCCTTAAATTTAAATTTTAAGCTAGCCTTAAATAAATAAACGTATATTGTTTTTTTTTTTGTACAGCCACAGTTTGTACAGTTCATATAGCAAATATAACTTAGATTGCGTTTTATCCACAACCGAAAGTTCCAATACTCATTTTGCGAGTCAATAAGCCGGCATGTGTTGGCAGCTGAAATCGAAAAGCATCAAAATTGAAATTTGCGGCAATGTGCAGCAAAAATGCAATTTTCTTTTCAGCATGAAATCGTAAAGTAACCACAATGACTGGCACAGCTGCTCAGTTTGCCACTCACTCACACTCTCTCTCTCTCTCTCTCTCTCTTTCTCTCTCGGTCTATTTCGCTCTTTGCTGCAGACGACAATTGGGGCCTACCGCTGGCTATTGCGACCAACTTGCATATACCTTATCGCATTGAAATTGGCGACACAATACGTGACCTGCATGAACAGGATAAGCCGGGCAGAGGTACGTATATTGGCTAGTTGCTGACAGTGTCAGTAACAGATCAGAAACCAAAAGCTGCACATGTAACACCACTCTCCAACACTGCTTCCCCCTCTCGCCCGTGACTTTAGCAATAATTATTACGGCGCCTCTGAACGATGCGAGCACGCTGCGCTGGCTGCGGAGTGGCCAATGGACGGGACGACAGCGGCACACGAAAGTGTTGCTCATCGATATTGTGGCCAGCTCATTGAATGTCGAGCATCGACTCTACAAACATTTGGCAGACATCAATGCGGCCACTGGCAATGGTAATGGTTATAGCCATGGCAACGGCAACGGCAAAGGACATGGTAACGGCAACGGACATGGCAATAGCAGCAGTTTACCGCAGCTGCCCGTGTCGGGGCTCGTGACCAGCAATCTGTTGGTGCTGACGCTGCTCAGCGATAAGCATCGACAGTTTTTGAATGCGGCCGGGCTCGGCATGGCCATGGTGCAGAATTTTCGTTTGAATGCCTTGGAGACGCCAATGGCGGCACTGGCTCATCAAAATGCCAGCCTCAATAAGCTGCGACCCTTCATGAATCTGTTCACGCTCTACGATCTGTTGCTGTCGCACATGGCGAGGGGCAGTGCGACGGCAGCGGCAGCGGCCAAATACGATTTCCTTGTTCTGGATATTGTCGCAGACGCGGCGCTGGCCACATACAAATGGCGGCCCCTGCTCATACTGGAGGGTGGCAAGGGTGTTGGCAGGGGCAGTTATATAACGCACTCCATTCAGCCCGGCTACGATGAATGGCTGCTGGTCAGCAGCGTTCAAATGTGGCAATGTGGCGCCATCTGTTGGACGATTGCGGCAATATGCATTGGCTTGCTGCTCATCATTGTGGCTGCCAGCGTGGCTGCGGGCGTGGCCGCCAGGTGAGTACCCTGCAAATACCCCAAAACAGTTAGCGAACAGAGGTGTGGCCCATTTTGACAGTTAAGAGATTAAAGGCGAATTAATTGTGATTAGAGAACTATGGCATTCTAATGGTAAGCTATAAAAAATATAACAAACAAATTATGTAGCAATTAAATAAGCACCACTTTAGAGCCATTCCCTTTCTGTTTAAAGAGAATTCAGTTAATAAATATATAACAATCAATTAATTATAGTAAGAATAATGCTCTAAAAACGAAAATTTTTTATTTTTCGTTTAATTAAACATAAAAAAAAATTAAATACATGTAATTTAATTTAAAAATGTACTAAAATTTCCTATTATATAAATACTGATACCATATTTCCTGACAAAATTTTAATAATCTCTTCAAGACTATAAAAAAATAGCTGATGGACTTGCCTGACATTTACAATGTATCAAGTTTTTCATTAAAAATACCCACGATATTCTGCTCTAATATTTTAACTTGGCAAGTGCGTAATTCTAGCTAAAACGAAACTTAAAGAAAAAGTCACACAATCCGATCTACATTTGGTTGGCCTTCTTATATGCCCAACTTTACCCTGAATTCTAATAATAGTAATTAGTAAGAAATAAACTGCAAAATAATATTTTTCCAGTCAGCTTTCGAGAACAAATATGGCTTACATTCAATTGTAACATCCTACGCTTCGAAAGTGACTTTAATGTTATTTATAAATTAATTTCAAGAGTATTTTGCCACTAGTTTACGCTCAGATTAAAGCTCACACATACCTTACGCAATTAACAAGAATTAATTAAGTTTATTTATGTGTAATTTGAGGTCAATTTGTTCACTTGACACTGCGCGGAAATTAGATTTGCGGACAACTTCAATTGGTTTTCGTCTCCACTAGGAATATCCCGTTTCTTTTTGGTTACTTTGTGGCTTTATGCAGCAGGTTACACAGCCAAAACCACAACAGTTTCGAATAATCAATTAGCACGCCTTAAAGGCCGTTTCGGCCTGGAAGAGCCTCGCCCACGCAAAAACCAGCGCCATTGAGTTGGGCATAAAATATATTTTGCGCGTGGCAATTTCCATTTTAATTTTCATCATTAGGATTTTTCTCGGTTTCTCCCCCTTTTTTGGCTGCTAATTGCCTGATGTTATTGCATTGAAGCTTTCGGGGCTGTAAATTTTAGTTTTGTTTTTGTATGGGGCATAATTAGATAGCTTTTAATTTTATTAAGTGACGCATACTGAAAAGCTGGTCTACATAAACCCAGCGTCAAATGAATAATTTAACATTTCAATTTGTTTATCATTTATATTAGGCGTTATTATAATTGAGCCTAATATTTTGGTATATATAACTCAACAGAATTTCTTGGCTGGATGTAATTATAAAATATAGTCCTCAATTTATCGATTTAATGTGTTAATGGCTAATCACACAGAAGCTCTTAATGGCAATCGCTCTTGTTAAATTGCTTAAATTTTCATGCTTAAATTAGCACAAATAGGGAAGCATTTAATTTAATGCACATTACAAATTGGTTGGCCAAAAATCATTTACAGAAAATCAATACACAAACCACAAATGAATTACACCCATTGAAAGAGTGACACACACACACCCACACGCACACACATACACCTGAACACCTGAACTGTCGTCCATTAAAATAAGCATTTAATTAATTACAATCATCAAAGCGTAGCATAAGCTTTAGCACCGCACACTACGAATGTTGCCCGCCACTTGACATTTATACACTGCCAACACACACACACACACACACACACACACACACACACACACACACACACATATAGAACACATGTACTTTTGCTTGAAAAAAAACATGTCAAGTGCGGTTAAACAAATCATTTGCTCTTTGAAATGTCAGCTACAATTCCCAGAAGAATCTTAATTATTGTAGCTGCAATGTCATTTTAAAGTAGGGGCCTTCCAGCAAGTCACAGGCCCAACTTTAAGCCACAACAATTAAAAACTTTTTTTTGCCGACGCTCAAAATGCAACTCATGAAGTTGTAATTAGCGTACGGCGGTCAAAACAGGAAAACACGGTCGGACACCGAACTGGAAAAGGACAAGATAAACAAAACCATGCAAAATAAGCTGCACTGCCGCCTGTATACCCTTTCAAGTCGATTGGAACGAACCCAGGTTTTGATTCGAACCTGGGTTCGTCACATTATTATTTTTAATTTATAATTTTAATTATTAAATTAAAATTAAAATAATTCGTTTTCTTCCTAAAATTTAGAGAGAAAAAATGTAGCTGTTATTTATAAGAAAATATTTTGCTTTTATATTTTTAAGTAGGTTGCAGGATATCTTCTACTAATATTTTATTTTTAAAGTCTGTGAAGACTCAGTCAAGCAAAATAAATTTTTGGGGCCTGAAATTTTCGTTTCTACTGAAATTAAAAATCCAAAATGGTACGGTTCGGGCTTGGGTTCGATATCATTTTCGGGCAACCAGTTTGGTTTAAGGTTCGGATTATAATTGTAAAAATATTCGTGGTTCAGACTCGAGCCATTTTGGTTTTAGCCAGGTTTCATGGTAACCCAACAAGAACGGTAAATACAAATACATTTTCGTCTTAATGCAAATAAATGACAATTTCTCAAGCAAATTGGTCGAAGTTCTACATGTTTTATATCCGTTTATTTTATAAATTTTTTCAAGTAATTGAAATTGACGCCGATCGGACGAAATTATAATTTTAGCCAAATTTTCGACTTAACGAAACGTCTTAAATTTTGACTTGATATTTAAAAATTAATTTAAAACATTCACAAGTCCTCGTCCATGTTTCACACTTTTTGTTGGAACTTTATATCAAATGAAACTTTGTGGAAATCCACTAAGAGACTTAGCAGTCATACACTTTATTTGTGAAGACAGCAAAGGCCACGCATAAGTCGATTTGGTTAAGCCAAAAAAAAAACAAAAAATTAGGGTATACAAATGATGCACATGCTCAGCAGTTTTTATGCTGAACGATCCCGTTGATTATCAGCCTGGTTAACGCACAGTAAAAGTTTCTGTGGTTAGGCCGTAAGCTGTGCCGTAAATAGAAAAACTTTAATGGCTTAGGGGCCGTCTACTTAGCAGCCGTTACACGTGTGCCCAAAGAGTTTCGACTAGGTCTAGATAAAGCCCATTAATGCGCATAATACACTTAACCTTACCTAAGTTGGCCACGTGGCAAACTTCTGGCTTAACAATTGTTGCATGAATTTGCGGTTTTCCATCGGTGGGCGTGCGGTCCTTCGGGTCCTGCCTGTAAGTGTTGTATCGCCAACTAGTTGTAAGTAACTGTGAGTACGTAACTGCAAAAAGTTTTTACAGCCCCCGCTACAAGAGCCGACGGCTGACTGGGCTAATAGATGCAGATTGCAGCGAAGGTGCAGGTTAAAATAGGTAAGAATAGGGTAGAGCCGGAGCCGGACAATGAAATTGCATGATTTCATCCCACAGTTAATTGAGCCAACTATAAAGTAGTTGTAAGCTTTTGTTTTTGTTGCGAGAAATTGCTGCAGGTCAAGTTTGTAGGTGTGGGGGCCGGAACCAAATGACAAGGGAAACTAACTATGTTGATTGAGTAACAATGGAAATAAATCAGAGAACAATTGATTTAAATGATAACAATTCACCATGTTCACTTAATTCAACTTTAAGAAGTTGAGAATAGGAGGGACATGTTTTTTAACCGCACACTGGGCTAAATTGTTGGTATACATTTAAAAATGTAGCTAGAAACAACTGGTAGAAATTTAAATAAATTCATAATTAAGCATTCAATATTTACGTTTTATAATACAGAGAGAAAATATAACTATATATAGTTCTATATATCTTAATACAATGAACAATTTTGACTTTAAACTTATTCTGCCTGGTGTTAGAGGCACATCAGTTCAAAAAGTGAACACACAATTTTTGTCTTGATTACAATACTTCTAATAACACATTTTGAGGCCTATTAAAAAATTCCCTGGCCGCTTAACAAAGTTTCTATGCTTTAAAGTCAAACAAAGAAAATATCTTTCAAGCGTTTATTAGCTTAATTACTATTTAATACTTGATACCACTTAATTATCCAATTTATTAAGCAAACTTCTTATACAAATTATTCGGCACAGCTGTGTAAATTTATTTAAAAAAATATTCATTAGGTAAATATGAAAAAATCTAAAATTACTATAAAATGAGGTATCTCAGTCGCATTTTCGGCAAACCAACTTAAAATGCGAATTCCAACTCTACTTTTATGCTGTGGCATTCTGTCTATCAGCCTCATAAAAAGTGCTGATGCGGAATCCTGCATAGATCCTGGTTTTCCTATTGGCTGTACCGATTGTTTGAACGCCGCAAATGCCGGTTCTCCAGACTGTGTCAATACAACTACACCACCGGCTACAACTACAACAGAAGCGTCGAATAATAACCCCTCTTTATGGAGAAGGTGGCGATGGACGGGCAGAAGACCTATTATAATCAATTTTGGTTATTTGTCAAATGTTAAAAAATAATTCAAGATATTGTATGCACTGAACAAGTAAGATTTTTTTGCTCCGGGTTGATGCAAGCAGGTTTTGTACCGAAACGGAATTCACATATTTTTATCATAAGTCGAGTCTGGAACCGAACCAGTTTTACAAATATTTTTCGAGCCCAAACCTGAACCAAACCAATATTTTTTTTAGAAATTGTTTTGGTTTATTGCCCGATCTCACATAAGTAAATAAGAATTCCCTAGAATATAGTCTACCTTTTAAACCGAACATGGAGGCGAGGCAATGTTCGAAACATAATCCAAACCACCGACAATTTTCGTTTGGAATTGCACCGTAATTTTTTATGCAAACAGAATAATTCGGACCAAGCTTTGAAAAGACAAATTTCAAGCTGATAGACCAGTTTGCATATTTTAATTACTATACCCACTGCAAAAGTGAATAAATAAACTTGCCTGGACATTTCACAAAGTTTCTAGGGTTGAAAGTCAAACGCATGCCTATTTATTTTTTAAATCGTCTGTTTAAACATTAAATGAAAATAGCTTTCAGCAGTCTAATAGCTGAAATCCTATAAAATGTTTTGATACCAATTAATTGTCTTAAATATTAAACAAAGTATTGAAAATGCGAATGCAAGGTATTTGCTCGCCCCAGCTGTGTAAATATACGCAAACAAAAAATCAATTACTTATTATTAGCAATTTCATTAATGTCTTCCGCAACGAAGTTATTTCCTGACTGCATTAAACTTCAATGTCGGCTTAAAAATGTTATATTTCGCATAGTAAAAATATAATAAAAGTCCTCTAAGCAGGTTCTTTTCGACCTCTATTTGGATAATAAATGTTGTACCTGAATCAATTTAAACGTTTCCAAAATGCGATCGAGAAGTATTTCTCTAACTTGCTATCAAAATTCCTATATTCTTTTTTTATAATCCCACAATTCCATTTTTAATCTAAATACACTTTTTGAAGTATAATTAAAGAATTTAAGCAACTTTCGCGGTCGAATTTTAAATTAAGAAATATTGATTGCTAATTTAAAAATATTAATAAAAATTTATTAGTTCTATACTGCCAGCACTTGAATTTAGAAGGCCGTTTAACTCAGAAAACCTCAAAGACCTCCCTATACGGACTATCAATAATCTGTTCTCGGAACAGAAAATTATTTTTATTTGTATGTAATAACCAATATTGTTCTGATAACTTGCTTCCAATCTGCAGAAACTACTTCTTGCCAAGAGACTGTCGAAGGGACCCAACAAAATTGTGCTCTCGGCCAGTGACTTTGTGTTTCCGGTGGACTCGCGTCGGGTAAGCAATTGCTCTCATCAGAGTCCCAAGCGTATTCTAATTGGGATTTGTCAGGTGGATGAGGGCATCGAGGCCATGCTTTGCTGTTGGCTACAACAGCTACAGGAATTTGGCGGTCCCGAGGTGGATAAGCCAGATCTGCTCAAGGGCTCCATTGGATCACTGAAGAATTTGGGCTTTGTGATACCGGGCGGGACAGCAGCGGGCAACAGCGGTGCCATAGCCGGAGCTGGAACTGGAGGCGCCACCACAACGATGACGGTCAATGGAAAGACTGGGCCCTCGGCAACGGGCAGCCTGGCGCGACACAAGCCGGCTCATCTGGACATGCGGGCGCGCTACAATGGCGATCTGGTGCAGCTCAAGGAGATTAACCTGAACGGGTCCGCAGAGCTGCGCTCCAAGGCCATGGATCTGCTGGTCATGGCCCACGGACTGCGGCACGAGAATATTAATCCACTGATTGGCTGGCTCTCGGATCCGAACCGGACAGCCATGGTCTTTGATTATTGTTCACGCGGCTCGCTGCAGGATGTGCTCATCATGGACGAGATTAAGCTGGACTGGTCCTTCCGTCTGAGCCTGCTGACCGATCTGGTGCGCGGCATGCGCTACTTGCACGCCTCGCCGCTGCGCGTCCACGGCGCCCTGACGTCCAGGAACTGTGTTGTGGACGCCCGCTGGGTGCTCAAGATCACCGACTATGGCCTCAATTCGTTCTACGAATCCCAGGGCCTGTCGCCTCTGCCGCGCAGCACCAAGGAGCTGCTATGGACGGCGCCAGAATTGCTGCGCAGCATGAAAACGCATCAGCAGCAGCATCATCATCACCATCATCAGCACGGACGCATCCAGATGGGCACTCAGCTGGGCGACGTCTACTCCTTTGGCATCATCATGCAGGAGGTGGTCGTGCGGGGCGAACCCTACTGCATGCTCTCGCTCTCGCCGGACGACATCATAGCCAAAATCAAGAAGCCACCCCCCTGATACGCCCCTCGGTGTCCAAGGGCGCTGCCCCACCCGAGGCCATCAACATTATGCGACAGTGTTGGGCCGAGCAGCCAGAAATGCGGCCCGATTTCAATTCGTAAGTATCGTTAACAGCTCGAATTGCGAATGAAGTGCACTCTGACGGGTCAAAAGGTCATATTGAGAGAAGGGTCCACTTTTGAAAGACAGCTAATTGTCGAAGGATGTTGTGCAGTCTTAGCCAAAGTTTCATCGATTTTTGTTAAACTGCTCTGATTTTATGAACTGTCGGCTGCAATATGTATTCTATCAAATTTTATTTTTATAGCCTGAACCGATTGACAAAGTTATGGGAGTTTAAGTTATGGATCCGAGAGCTTTACATGTTAAAATTTTTCTCAATTTTGGCATGATTTTTGACAAAAAATTTGACCACCTCAGAATCAGTTTTAATGTTGTTTTTTACACTAATTGTCACAGCCACAATCGATTACAAATAAAAATTCGCAATTCTAAATTTTGAAAAAAAGTATTTTTCGAAAATAAGTAAGGGGGGAGTACATGATTTTTTGACCAAAAATTTCGAACAAATTTTGTTTTCACTAATGCAAATATTTTAAATGCAGAATGATTTAGGAGGAAAAATCATGACCAAAATGCCATCAAACATGAAAATCGCTTCAGTTTTGACAAAGTTATGGGAGTTTAAGTTATGGGAGCTATGGATCCGAGAGCTTTACATGTTAAAATTTTTCTCAATTTTGGCATGATTTTTGACAAAAAATTTGACCCCCTCAGAATCAGTTTTAATGTTGTTTTTTACACTAATTGTCACAGCCACAATCGATTAAAAACAAAAATTCGCAATTCTAAATTTTTAAAAAAAGTATTTTTCGAAAATAAGTAAGGGGGGAGTACATGATTTTTGACCGAAAATTTCGAAAAAATGCCAAAATGCTATCAAACATGAAAATCGCTTCAGTTTTCACAAAATTATGGGAGTTATTCAATGTTCAAAGAAATGTAGTAAAGAACTAATCTCGTCGTCTCGGGATCGCAGAATTTAATAAGTGTGCAAGCTGGTGTTTTAATAAAATATATTATACTATCCGCAGCGTTTACGAGCGCTTTAAGATGCTCAATCACGGACGGAAGGTAAACTTTGTGGACACAATGTTTCAAATGCTTGAGAAGTACTCAAACAATCTGGAGGAGCTAATACGCGAGCGCACCGAACAATTGGACATTGAAAGAAAGAAGACTGAGCAGCTGCTAAATCGCATGTTGCCAAGGTATGAACTATGCCAAATTAATCTGGATAGATTCTGATTATAATTTATTATAACAATTAATTCCAATTTTATAGTAATATTATTATTTTTATTATTACTACAAATTATAACAAGGCTGTAAGCAGATTTTGAATCAATCCGGCTCGAGCATGTAACTTAAATGTTTTTCAAAGTAAATAATATATTTTCATCTAAACCTTAAAGGAATATGACGAACCCTGTCGAAAAACAGGGTCAGAAACTGAACTTAAAAGCGAGACATTGGTTCGAACCGTAAACAATTTTTTTTTAGTTTACAGCCATGTTATTAATTTATATATATATATAAATATTATTTTTACAATTATTATTAATTAATTAATTTTTTATAATTATTATCAACACTTTGTTAATTCACAGCTCTGTGGCGGAAAAATTGAAAATGGGCCTGGCTGTCGATCCTGAGGAATTCTCCGATGTCACCATTTACTTTAGCGACATTGTTGGTTTTACAACAATCGCCGCCCACTGTAGTCCCGTGCAGGTGGTGGACTTGCTCAATGACCTCTACACGATATTCGACGCAACCATCAATGCTTACAACGTCTACAAGGTAAGTTGTATATCGAAGCGGTAGTTGACAATTCATCTGGATAATCTGGATAAATGTTCGATTTCAGGTCGAGACCATTGGCGATGCTTATATGGTGGTCAGCGGGCTGCCAGTGAAAATTCCCGATCACGCTGAACAGATAGCCACCATGGCACTGGATCTGCTCCATCAAAGCGGACGCTTTAATGTCAAGCATCTACCGGGTGTGCCGCTCCAGCTTCGCATTGGCCTACACACGGGGCCCTGCTGTGCCGGCGTCGTGGGCCTCACAATGCCGCGCTACTGCCTCTTTGGCGACACGGTCAATACGGCCTCCAGAATGGAATCAACGGGTACAAAAACCACACCTGAAATCTTTGGCTTGATATTAATGCGGATTACTTGATTTTTATAATCGTTCACGAAGAGAATATTGCGTTTGTGCAATGTCCGTCTTGCTGTCCGTCCGTCCGTATGAACGCAATTTTGTTCACCGCTGTTAAAGCTAGAGACTTGAAATTTGAAATATACACACGTGTATACCCGCGTCAGATAAAGTGAAAAGATTTTTTGGCAACGCTTAGTTGGGATGTGGCATATCGATCAAATGTATAGTATGTATGTATGTGGACAGGTAAACCACTAAAATACATATCTCCCACAATTTGAGAGCTACCCACTACTACCCCAACAAATTTCAAAATTATACTGTGTTTTATGATTTTTGATTTTTCTCTATAAATACACACAATTGGTACGATAACTCTCTGCTTTCCACAGGCTCCTCCTGGCGCATTCATATGTCGCAAGAGACTCGCGATCGCCTGGAGGCACGTGGTGGGTATTCCATAGAGCCGCGAGGGCTAATTGAAATCAAGGGTAAAGGCTTAATGAACACGTTTTGGCTGCTGGGCAGGAAGGGCTTTGACAAGCCGCTGCCTATGCCACCACCCATTGGGTAAGTCGATTGTTATCAGAATTAAGAAATATATTTATCAGCTGATGAAAGTCAGTCAAAAAAGAACAATAAATTAGCAAAAATTGGTTTGCGACTATGCGAACATCAATAGACCGATTTTTAAATACTTTGATTTAATATAAGTTGATCGTAATATCTATAGTTTAAAGTTATAGTTTAGCGCTTTAACTTAAGATTTAGTTAGATAAAATGCAGTAATTTTTTCCTGGGCATTTCTGAACAGAAAAAAATCAGCACTAAACAACTGTGAAAACTTTAATTACAAAATATTTATCCCACATTTTTATATTCGTTCACAAAGTGAAAAGAGTATATTGGGTTTGTGTAATGCTCAAACTTAAATAATAAATTATTTGTTTGTTGTCCGATCGTTAACAAAATTAATAACCAAAATCAATGAAGCTCCTTTAAAATAGTTGTTGTAATGATTTACCCATTTGAGAAGGCTTCCACAAATGTTAATAATTCAATTTATGGTTTACTGTGCAAAATACACATACCGAATTTATAACGTTTGGAATTGAAGAATATATATTTTAAGTCTAAATTTAATATTCATTTGCAACATTTTATTAAACACATTTTCATGCATTTGTAAAGAACATACGGTAAAGATAGATTTTAAAATAATTTGTAATTTTTTTTCAACTATTTTTTCTAAAACTTAGCTTTGCTACAAATTTTTATTTATCTCAGGCTATAGCTATCCGATCAGCTTAAGTAAGGTGTCTTTAAAAAACAAAATAAATTATTTATAAACATAATTTCAAAAAATGATTAAACAAATTTTAAAATTGTGCTATTAACTTTAAAACATGCTTTTGCTTTTACTTTATCACGCTTTCCTTAGGGAGTCGCATGGGTAGGTGATTGATATCGATAATTATATAAAATATACATAATACGCAAATCCAATCTTTGCCACAGACTGGACGAATCGCTGATTCGCAACTCCATAACACTGAAGGCGCAGGCGAACAAGTCTCGGACGAGCACGAATCCGTCGTCGTCGCAAAGCTCGTCGCTGGCTGGTGAATCTGTGGAGGTGAAAGTGGAGATAACACCACCGAGCAACACGGACATGTGCTCCAGCCAGCTACCGAATTCGTATTCGCTGGACTCCAACTCCACCAACACCATTAGCCCCAATGCGACGCTGTGCCCCGAGTTTCCCAACAAAACGCCGAGCAGCACTAGTCCACAGTCGCGTAAGCTATCCGAGCTAACGCCGGACAGTCTGCTGAATCCGAACAGCTTCAATCGTTTGCCTATTTCCACAGGCGGCTCCAGCTCCCGGCTATACAAGAAGATTGAGGAAATGATGGACCTCAGCTCGCCGTACAATCACTACAAATGCCTCAGCCCCAGCGAGAGCAACCTGACCCAGTTCTATGACGGCAAGTATCTGTATGGGAATACTGGCGGTGGCAGCGTCGCTGGTGCTAATGGGCCTGGTAGTGCTGGCTGCTCCATTAGCGGCAGCGCCGCCAAATTCGACACCAAGCCCGGCTCGAGTCGCCTGCTCCGGCGCCAGTTCAGCCTCGATCGCGACGATCAGCTGAACAAGGTCGAGCAGCAGCACCAGCACTCGCTGCAGGCGAACAACTATGCGGCGCTGTTGAACGCCAGCAAGAGCTCGATGCTGGACATACCGCTGCTGCACGACACGTCGCGCAGTCCGAAGGGCACCTTGAGCCGGGCCCACAAGCAGAACTCCAGCTCCATTGCACAGGACCTCGAGAAGATCGAGGAAATACCCTTGTCGCCGGCCTCCTCGCAGCACCACAGCAGCCTGGACAGCAATCTCAATCGGAGTCCGCCCTCCACGCTGGCGGCCCAATCGCCGCCGCTGCCACCGCTGCCGACGTCAGCCGCGCCGCTCAGTCCGCCGTTGCTCTCGGCACCTACCTCGCCGGCGCCTTCGCGCACACTGAATGGTTTGGATGCGCACAGTCGAAGCGGCAGCAGCAACAATAACAACATCAACAACAACAACAGCAGCAGCAGCGGCAGCCCCAATGCAGCACAGGAAACGACCCGGCCCGGCCCCGAGATAATCCTCAATGTGGAGCAGCTGCTGAGCAGATAGGACACGGTTTAGGCGCTCGCGCCAAGCAACAAATTAAAGCTTTAGGTCAGAGGCCATCAGGCCAATTTCAGAGCGTTGTGATGTGCAAAGTCAAGTACCTCGATGCATGCAAACTTGGTTCCAGCTGCAAAATGAAAGTACAATTTAGTTCAAGATTAGTGGGGTCCATCGATCGTATTCGTTTACCGTTTACCAAAAGTAGTCAATGTCAATATGAAAGAAACCACTTTCTAATAAATCTTTATTTTCCTACAGGCCTATATTTCGTACAAGTAAAGAAACTAGCAAATAGCCGTTGATTGAATTTACTTACGAAATACAACTAATTCTCTTTTTACACGATTCTGAAATAATTTTGATGCTCTATTAGATTCATTTATTTGTACTCCAGAAATTATACATTTTAACTTAATAATTTTCAAAAATGATGAACAAAATGTTGTTATGTTTTATACTAGTTTTATACTTTTTTATATTAATGAATTTCTGCTCTATATTACATGAACTTATATTCCCATTTGAACACTAAGATTTGTGTAAAAAATGTTATTGTATTTTTTTTTTATTTTAGATTACACGAATTTTATTGGTCAGTTATCTACCATGTAAAAAGAGAATTTGGTGTATTACTTATTATTATTATTTAGTCCTAGATACTTACAAGGTGTTTTGCATAAATGTTAGCATACTTTAGTTAATCTATTGTGTCGCGAATAAACTTAAAATATATACGTTACAATCGGTAGCAAATGTCACCTTATTTGTATCTGCTTTGTAGGTATAGAGATGCGGAAATTCACCCATCTTAAGTGTTAATCAAATTTTGAATTAGCCAAATCAAATGAATAATCAACTATAATTAACCGCATCAAACTCCTGAACTGAACACACTAATAAGCGTAATCAAAAACTATATCTGATCAAAACTGTGGGCTGATTCCTTCATCCACTCGCATGTGTTTTCACTTTTACATGAAGTTCCTTTTAAAGTAATGAAAATATTCATTGATATACACACATACATATATACCAGTATGTAAATACCGTTGGTACTGTTTAAATATTTAAGAACGTATTTAATGAGAAGCACATAATATAACTAAGTATTATATACGTGAATTTAGTTTTCTAAAGACAATCGTTACAATTTTTATATAAAAAGGAAAAACTTAAAAAAAAAAATTAAAAAAAAAGATGAATGTGGTCAAGTTCGCAAAATATTTAATGATCCAGAGTAATTGTTATAATTGTCTATATAAGTAATTTGTAGCAGCTATATAGTGGTCTAGTCGGATTGTAAACTACTCATCCTCTGTGTCAAGTATTAACTGATATAAATGTATATCTGTATTTACTAAAAAGAAAAAACAAACAGCTAGCAAATCAAAAATATCAGTTATTAAATGTAAGGCTATAGCTAATTCAAACGGAATATAATTCAAATTTAAATCGATCCCACTAATGCAAAACTTTTATAACTTACATAGGCTAAGCTCTAAGAAGAAACTAATAAACTGTTTATTTATTGCGAATATATTTCACTGTTCCATTCACGTTTATTAAACACCCAAATTGAGTTATTTCATTTGATTTATTTGTTGCGAAAAACCCCAAAGTCAATTATGTCAAAGCCAAAAAAAAAAAAAAAAACAAAGAATCAATAATACATTATTCAGCAGCTTTTAATTTGTTTTAATTTTATTTACTCTGAATTTTGCGATAATTAATTTGACATTTTTGTGGCTGTGTGTGCTTTTATGGTGTTACTTATTTAAACACTTACCTTTAAAGTTGACATGCATATTTATAAACGAAAAATCAAAAATAAAAATATATTAATGAATGGAAAAGTACTGTTAAATGCTATTTGTGGGAAACACACGCTTTTCATGCTGCAGTAGAGTCCACATACTTAATTATGTATCTCTGGCTTTTATACACCCCTTTTCCAAAAGGTCAACTTTGAAATCAATTCCACACGAGTGAGCACGACATATGAATAAAATTAAACAGCACCAGTTCAAACACACGGACGAAAATCCCAGCACCTGAATATGTTGTTAACGGGATGGAAATGCGATTTTCTGCCTATTAAAAGCGACGTGGTCAATTTGGAAAGCAATCGTCTGCCTATAAATCGAATAAGAGAGAACCGTTTTGTGCTTTAATACAAAATATTAATTTGCATCCAATAGTTCCAATAGCAGCTATATGATATTGTAGCCCTATGTTGGAGATTTTCCTTATTTGCTAAGAGCATTGTCATTCTAGAAATTGCTGAGTTTAGATCGAATCCAGGCTGAAAAATAGTTAGAAAACGAAATAATTCGAAACCAAAATTCCAGTATTTGTTTTTAGATTTGCCTGTTTTTTTCGGAAACCGGTTCGTTCCATGATTTAAAAGATACTGAATTTCCTTATATACCCCTGAAAATAAGCGTCTCAAAGATAACTTGGCTTTACAATTCCGCATTTTTTGCTTAATTTGTAGGTTTTTATTATTGGAAGTTTTTTTTTGTTTTTTTTTTTCAGCGTTGTTTGCAATATTTTTTTTTGTCTGTTTATGGTTGCATGTGTGTGTGTGTTTGTGTGTGTGTGGCCAGCTCAAGGAACGATCTGCTCGTCTTCCATATAATACCTAAATAAATGCTATTCTTCCTCCTCTTTGTCCTTGCGGTGTGATTTCTTCTTCTCGCTTCGACTGGATGAGCCGGAAGCTGTACTGCTTTGCTTGCTGCTGCGCTCGCTGCGGTCCTTTTCGCGCGACTTGGATTTCCGGCGACTGGACTTGTCGCGTGATCGCGAGCGACCCTCGCGTCTTGAGCTTTCCTTTTCTTTGTCCTTGTCTTTGTCCTTGTCCTTCTCCTTGTCCTTCTCTTTGTCCTTCTCCTTCTCCTTGTCCTTGTCTTTGTCCTTATCACGTGAGCGCTCCTTGTCGCGATTACCTCGCTCCCTCTCGCGCTCCTTATGATCACGCTCCTTGCGCTTTTCCTCCTTCAATATGTGCAAATAGTCCTCAAAGTACTCCTCGCGATAGGCCGAGTCCAGTGCCCGATAGCGCGGATCCGATTCGAACTTCTTTTTGATGTCATACCAGCGCGTGTGGCGCTCAATGTCGTGCCGCTCGCGCAGCATGTCCAGGAAGTCTTTGCGTAGCTAGAAAAAAATACAATCAATTAATTGAGATATTTGTAATATATTTTTATATTTCTTTTACAAAGGTCGAAGATAATTATTATGGCAATTTTAAATAAATGGAAATTATTATAACCCACACTTGTTTGTAGGTATATACACAGTGTGAGCTAATAATAATCGAACTTTTAATTTCAATAATAATATAATAATAATTTAAATAATATCAATCAGTAACATATCAATAGTACGACCTTATTATCACCAACAGCACTGGGGTTTTCAGTTCTCTGGAACTCGCTTACCTGCTCTTTTTTAAGCTGTTTGTCCTTCTCACGGCGCCGCCGCTCGCGATCATCATCATAGCCATCCGATCTGCGATCTGAGGATGTTGAGGAGATGTTGCTGTTGCCGCTATTACCGCTGCCGCCTCCAAGGGGCATCCGCTGTGAGCCTATGTCTGCACGGAAAATCAAGAAATGCGTGAATTAATTGTTTGGGAGCAAAACCACCTGGGTACTTACTCATGTTGTGGGGCATGCGTATTATGCCTGGCGGCGGACCCATGCCTATATAATGAAAAATAGTTGAAATACATGAAATGATATTTGGATTATAGGGTGTGCGAAATAAGTAAATCAGACAAGCACATATGCGCATCATTTTTCTATATCCCTCTATCATATTTCGTTGGATCTGTGGTCTTGCGATTTAGAATGTAATTAGAACAAGAACTTTGGAGTCGGGATATTCAGAGATCATCAGAAAACTGCCTGACAAATTTGGTGACTTTAGCTCTAAAATTGTGGGATACATGGGTTTCCTCTTTGCATATAAGGATTTTATCGATTTGCCACGCCCCTAGTGGACGCATCCAACAAATTGTTGTGCAATCTTTAGAAGAGGACAGCAGTATTCTGTCGGAAAAAATGTTATGTATCAGGCTTTAAACTGAAGGAGATATATGGATTTTATCGAATTATCACGCCCTCATTGGTTATACCAATTACCAATTATACATTATTTATATGCAGAAATGTATTGTCTGATTTACGGACTCCGCGCACCTTATTGCTGCGCGTGAAAATGAGGAACTGGAGAACTCACCCATGTTGTGGGGTATGAGCATGTTGGGCGGCATCATGCCGCGGAGCTGTGGCGGCGGTCCGCCCATTTGTGGCGGCGGCACATTCATCTGCGGCGGCATGCCCGGCGGTGGCTGCTGCTGCTGGGGCGGGTGGTGGGCGGGGCCGGGCGTCAGCTCCTTGATGCCGGTGGGCACCCAGCCGGCGTTGTCATTGCCCCACTGCGACTCCTGCGTGGGCTCGTAGCCGTAGTCGAACGGCTCCGGTTCGTGGAAGAAGGGCTCGTCGGCGGCGCCCGGCGGCGGGAAGTTGGGCGCCATCGGGCCCAGGCCGCCGCGCGAATATTCCCGGCACTCCGCTGTCATCACCTGTATGGCATTCTCCTTGACGCCGCCCGTGGTTGAGATGGGGCGCGGCGGGCGCGCCATCATGCCCATGCCGGGACGCGGCTGGTGCTGCATCATGGGCGGCATGCCGGGTGGCGGCATCTGCATGGGTCCCTCGCCCAGCACGATCATCGGCTGGTGGTGATGCATTGGTCCGCCCATGCCCATGGGACCGCCCATATTGCCGCCGCCTCCGCCGCCGCCGCCACCTGGCTGCTGGTTACCTCCATCGGCCATGCCCATCGACGTGGCACCCTGATTCACGTTCTGCGTGAGGCTGGCCAAGCCGACGCCGCTCTCGGCGACGCGGAAGCGTTTCTGGCGCTCGCAGTAGGCGCGCCACGTCTCCTCGTTGAAGCCGTAGTTGAAGTAGTCGGTTATGTCCGCGCCGGGCTTGCGCCAGGGCTTCTCCTCCAGCGAATCGATGCTGAACTCGTGCACGGCCACCCCGTTGATGGTGCCCGCCCCCTCAAAATCCTCGATGCTAAACTTGCCGGCCTGCGCTGTCGGCTTCGCCTTGTCCGCGGCTGTGGCGCCCGCCAGCAGATTGGGCCGTTGCTTGATGTTGTACGTGCTGGGCGCCGACTTGATGTCGCCGATGACCACGTTGATGTCGTCGTCCGAATCGTCATCGTCCTCGTCATCCGAACCGGAGCCATTGCGCTCCTTACGCGACACTGTGCCGGGCGCGCCGCCCTCCGTCAAATCGGCCATCTCTTCGTCGTCCGCCTGGGAGCCGGCGTCATCCAAGCCGCTGCCGGCGGCGTCTGCGCCGCTAGCTGTCCGCGTCGTGCCGTCCGTTGTGTCCGGCAGCGCCTCCTCGTCCTCCTCCATTTCCTGAGCGGGATCCTCGAACTCTCCGTACTCAGGCAGCTCCTCCTTGGGAAAGGCGGGCAGCGCTCCGGCGCCGGGCTTCTCGCCGGTCACCGCGGCGAGCGCCTCGTGCTCCGCGGCCAAGGCATCGCTGCCGTTCGATATCTCGTTGGTCGTCGAGTCCGGGTTCGAAGTCCCGTACAGCCAGCTGTCCTCATTGGTGTCGTCGGCCATACCTGAGCTGGTTTTTTACGCGCGACCACGAGTTTCTGCTATCAAATATTCCAAATGCCGAGCGCCGAGCTCAAGTAAACACTGTTTATTCAACTGCAAAACCTTTTCTCGGTATGTTGTCATTTCTGTGTTTTGGTCACACTGCACACAGAGCAAACTGGCTGTGTTCCATTGCTCAAGCGTGGCGCTGTGAAACGCATGGAAGTGGAACGATAAAGCACAGCTGTTTCCAGCGCGCGCAGTTCAAATATTTTTCAATCAATAGTAACGCAAAAACATATACTATTAACGAATCAATGATTAAGTAATTTGTATATATATCAAATTCCAAAGCAAAAACTTGACATTATTGTCTATTTAACACGATTTTGTACACGTATTTATTGTGTAAAAAGAGAATTAGGTGTATTTCAAATTGCCAAAAATTAAACACAAAGTTTTGTAATCACATCAATAAAGTAAGAATATATTTAACATATTTAATACAAATGTACTTTTGTATTAATTTGGTTTTTTGCCTTTAAAGTGATTTCAATATATCCCTAACCACGTTGCGAAACATGCAGGATAGGGCGCAGTCGTAACGCCGTAGACAGAGCTGGCGCAGTCCGAGCAGCAGTTGGCCAAAGCGCAGCCAATGGGATCTGTGCAGCGTGTAGCGGGCCAAGGAGCAAAGGGCGCCATTCGAGTGCGTCTCCAGGATCAGAGCGTAGTCGGCGTTCAAGGCGAGTTCTGCAAGGGTTAAAATTAGGAAAGGCTCTCTCTCTCTCTCTCTCACTCTCTCTCTACTCTGGCCAACGCACCTTTGCGGCACAGGATGAGCGTCTCCAGGAAGTTCAGCTCCATGAGATCGGCGCGCAGCTGCTGTGCTTCGAAGAGGAGCAGCTTGAGCTGCGCATCCCCGCAGCTGTCGATCATGGCGCTGATGTCGAGGGACCAGTGCGAAGCCCGCAAAATGAAGCACTCGCTCCAGACCACCTGCAGTATGGCGTCCTGCTGGGCGCGCTCCAGCAGCCGGAACTGCTCATTGAGCTTCGCCTGTCGCAGGCACGTGACTAGGATCTGTGCGAGAATTTGAAAGTGCAGCGTCTGTCCAGCCGGCGGGGCTCCAGGTGGAGGCGTCACGGCCAGTAGACGTCGCTGCGCCGGCTGGCTGCGCGGTCCGCGCTCCTCCTGCACGGCGGCGATGTTCATGCCCACGGCCAGGCAGCGCTGGAAGCGACAGTACGGACACCAGTTGCGGCGCGCCTTGTCCACCACACAGTTGCCCTTGGCGGCGATGCAGGCGTAGTGGCTGCCCTTGCGCACGCTGCGCTTGAAGAAGCAGGAGCAGCCGTCGCAGCAGGCGACGCCGTAGTGCTTGCCGGAGCTCTGGTCGCCGCACACCTGGCAGGCTTGGTACAACGACGCCAGCGACATGGCCGCTGCAAGGATACGGAGGCAACTGAGCTGGATGGCCGTGTTATTGGCGGTTTTATAGCGGAACAAACACAAATGATATGCAAATCGAAGACACTTCGGCACTGGGTGCATTGTGTTTTAACGTGATTTGTGGTTTTTATTTGTTTAGCGGATTCGCCGCCAACGCCCAGAAGCAACAACAGCACCGAGGATAACCCGGAATTTCGCTGGGAGGGGAGGCGTAACATGTCAAAAGTGACAATCATCGCCACGGGCTCGCCTGCGCGTTAACAATTTGTAAACAATTATTGTTTTGCTCTATGATTGGTCAACGTCGGCCACTTGAACTGTCGCCCAAAGTGCTGCGGAATGACATTTTCTGTAAATAAAAGGACGTCAATGTCCATGCCTGACAATTAGGGGTTGCAACCCGAAATATGGGCATGGGTTGTGATGCCTCACCTACTTGGCAATGATGTTTTGGCAAAATTTTCTATGGCATGTTTATTTTGTGACTATTAACCAAAAACGGTCTCCAATTACCTATTAAACAGTAACATTAAACAACACTTCAAATTTAAAGTTTATACAGTTGGCGCAATTTTAAACACAGTGTTACCAGCGTCCAACTTTTTTAATACCTAAAATGTACCAAATATATCGATAATTATCAGCCATCAGTTTGTAGCAAATATTTATACTATCGTTTTCTTATATTATCTCCTATAATAGATTCTCAAGACCCTTGCAACCATTTATCAGATTAAAATATGTAGATAAGATAAGATAAGACAGGGTTTTATTTATAACATTTTGCTTTTCAAATTCAGTCTTTAGTGTAAAATGACATCTCGAATGTAGCTATCTTTGTTCAAGATTTTGAGAGATTTTGAGATATTTGCATCTATTAAATAAATGTTCTCTTGAATGCTTAACAAACCTTTTCTTCATAAATTGTTTGTAAAATTTTAAACCAAATTAAATTATCATAAAAATTTTGTATTTATTTTCGACAAACGATCAGTATTTTTTCCAGTAGAATACATTTCTGTAAATAACATTTGAGCAAATGTTAAGAAATAAATAATTTTTTGGAGTATTTTAACGCCAACCGCTTACGGTCACACCATTTACATGTGTCATGTTTTTTGTATTTATTACAAGAAACGTTTTTAACAAATAAAATGTAAGCTTTCACATTGCTAAATAGCGGCAAAATCGCGCGTATCTTAGCCTTACAGACGGCCAGCTATCCAAACGCGTGCAGAAACAATTCTTATACGGTCTGGTTTTGCAACGCTTGCTTTTCTCTGCTGTCGGCCATTTAATTCAGGAAACTGCAACAATAAGTGAAAACGCGAAGAGAGCAATTACAGTTACACAAAGGCCCAGCCAATGTGCGGTGAAGTGTTGAAGTGAGCTTGAAAATTTACTACAAGAAAAAAAACTGCTGGCAAAGGCACCAAATACGGAGCTACCTAAATCGGCATACAGGGTGTGCATTACATACCTGCTGTGAGTTTGTGTGTGTGTTGTTGCCTAAAGTTTCATTCATAAAAACTGCAAGCACTGCAGCAAATTCCGTGCCACACGCACGCACACATGTGGATTGATTTTTCCAACGGCACATTTGCCCCCGTGTGTGTGTGTGTACGCTTGTGTGTGTAAGCCAGCAAAGCTGCCCAAGTGGTTTTTTTACGTTAGATTTGGATTATATGCGATTAACGCATTGCTGCTGCTGCTGTTCCATTTCCATTTTGGTGTAAAAATAAACCGCCCCCCAAAAAAATAACAAAAGAAAAATGTCAACAAGCGTGCACACAGGGTGCCCAGCATGGCGCTTGGGCCATCTCCATACGTTAGTGATCCCCCTCAGCGTGAAGCGCCAGCAATGCCAACAACAAAAATAACAACGAGGAGAACAAGCAAAACGTGCCAAAGCGCAGCAAATAAAAGACATAAAAATGCATTTGTATATGTGTGTAATAATTATAATGCTGGACTGGCCACACTTTGCAGTCAATTTTGGCATTTAACGGTTAGCGGCCTCTACGTTAACGGTATATGCCCATAAATATATTTGTTTAGCCCCCCAACATGCGCCCGACAGGTAAAAAAAAACTTGAAACGGAAAGCAAAGTGCCAACTTGCAACTGAATGGGAGGGCTAAAAGAGAAATAGTATAAGACACATTTCCGCCCGGTAGCGGACAAACCAAAATAGACAACAACACACAGTGGGCCCCAATCTGTTATGCACCGGTCCCAAAAAATTCACATTTTTATATAGTTTAGTTATTTTAGATTAGTTTGTAGTTCCCAGCTGGAACCGGTTGGTTTTGAAAAAATACATATTTTTCTATATGCGTATCCATTTGAATACCCAAAAAATGTACCAAAATTGTAGAAATATTTTTTGTTCAATTAGAATTAAATTAGAGACAAAGCTGGAAAGAAAGTTGTATGAAACTTTTTGAGTTTGCCATATAAAAAAAGTTTAGCCATATAAAAAAAAAGAACATTAAGTCGCATCAAATAATTGGAAAAAACTATTTCTTTTAAGGTGTGTGGTACACCACAGTGCAGCACTGACATCGTCGGCTTTGCTGTTTCCATACGTGCCTGTGTTTGTGTGTGTGTGTGTGTATGTTTGTGGCTTCTCTCAGTACTTGGAGGCAGCGTACTCAATGCACTTGTACTTGTTGTAGTTGCTGTTGCCGTTGTTTTTTATTGCAACATGCACCTAAGTGTGTACGTATGTCGGTCTGGCCCACTTGATCGGGCGTTTCAGGGGAATGGGGCGTGCGGAGCGTGGAACTGGGCGTCTGCCACATTCTACACACTAATCTGAATGCCGCAAGTGTTGTTGCATTTCCTGTGGCGCTGCCGCTCATTAGGGAATAATTTGCATTAGCTGTTGCAGTGGCAACTGCAGCTAAAACTCATCGTCAGACACACATAGAGGTAGATTATATATATATATATTTAAGTGTATAAATATATATGATTTGTATTGATTTTACTTGAACTTCAACGGCAAAACCTACAAAATAAACCGGTTTGCATTTAAAGACATCTGACTGCAATATACTCTGTTAGCAATTTTTTAAAAACTCAAAAGAAAGCCAACAAACCATTTTGAACCCGGAACTTTAATATTTTAAAATGAAAAAACACAACCCGTAAACGCCAACCCGAACTGAACCAATTGTTTTTCAAATTCGATTGGTTTAATTTTAGACAAACTGAAAATGGCATCAGAATTGTATATTGTCTGACCAATAGGCTGCATAACTGACATAACACTAAATATTATCTTATTAATAATAAAAATATATACCAATAAGAACGTTTGTAAGTGTTGTTTCAAAAACTTGGGAGATGTACTTATGTAAATAGATTATTCTGATTTGCTACAAAAAGTTTCAATTCCCGAAGAAATTACGTTCATAAGATCAAAACACCAAATACTCCTCTTTACCCCAATTGGAATCAGTGAATAAGAAGCCAAAACAAAACAACATCAGCACTCAAAGTTAACCCAGTTCTTGGCGCCCACTCGCCGCACTTAGGAGCGGAGTTTGATGTGGCCGACGCGGGGCTAAACGAAAACCAATTTTTACCTATCCACCATGTTCGTCATCGTTGCGCTCTCGATGCTGGGCAGACGGCCAACAAACATACGAATGCACATACCAACAAAAAAAATTGTTTGCTTATAATTTTCACACCCAAAGGCACATAATGCATGGTTGTTATTGTAGTATTTGCTGCTGCCGACGCCGCCGCTGTTGCTGCATTGACTTTTGACGCTTGACGTTGATAAATGAATCATAAAAGCAGCGCAGTCAACGCCACCGGCAAACGCGCAGACATGGAAATAAAGGAAGCAAAAAAAAAGAGAGCGAGAGACAGAGCACAGACAGAGAGCGCAAGGCATACTCTCTGTCATATGTTTTGTAGCTGTTGCGCTGTCCACGCATTTTTAATCTCCTATGTTTTCAATTCAGATTATCGCTTTATTGTTGTTGTTTTCTTTTAGAGTGATAATCGATAACAGCTGTGGCTGTTATCGCACATTGCGAGTGCAAGTTTGTGTCGTTTGTTTCGCCACGATCGTTGGCGCTCTCTCTCTCTCTCTCTCTCTCTCTCAGCGTTGTGTGAGTGGTTGTGGATTTCTGCTGCCGCTGCTGTTGGCGCTGCCGGGCAGTGGCAGTGACACTCAAAGCGAGTCCGCGGCGAGTCTGTTCGTCTGTCGGCCCATATTGATACTAATTGTTGTTGTTGCAACAGCCATATAATATATATTTTGTGTGGGTGCTTTAACCATTTTAAAAACGAAAACAAAAATTCATTTTTTGTATGCCAAAAAATGTTTAAATTGAGAGCACACAATTCTTAAAGTGATTTTGCAGATAATCATAAAAAAGCAGGCAAACATTAAGTGGAAATAAGCAGAATTCACTGAAACAACTCGCGATCTATATATATTTAGTAACATACATACGTATACATACATCCACGTACGCTCACAAACATATTTATATATTTAGCTGACATATAATATTAATGTAGAATTCCGCTGATTTTATTATGACAAAGCCAAAGTTGTATGACTCGCCTGCAAAAGCACATAAATTTATAAGTGCAAAATATGAACGAAGAACTAAAGCAACTATAGAATCAAATTAGATAAGAGCTGTTGCAGATAAAGGCCTGTCCCTGCCCTTGCCGTGACGCATGCTTCGATGGCTGAACTTGGTATACTCGCTCACGACGTGAGAAGAGTATATTGGGTTTGTGCAATGTTCGTCGGTCTGTCCGAATGAACTCCATTCCTTTAGCCGCTATTGAAGCTAGAGATTCGATACTTGGAATATATACTCGTGAATACGCGCGTTGGATAAAGTGTTAATTTTTGTTGGCTACGCCCACTGGGGGCGTGGCAAATTGATAAAAACAAAAAAAAGACCTCCGTCAGTTATACAGCTAGATGGATTAATTTATGCAGACAGATTACAGATACTCTGTTCTAAAGATCAAGAAAAAAAAGTTTCAGAGCTGGTCACAAAAATTTGGCAGAGAGTTTTTTAATGAGACCGAGCTACACTTTACAAAAATCGATGTTTTTCCTAAATAACAATAATAACTAATATCGTTTTTAACTGTTTTAAGTGGTTAGTACTGCAAAGTCGAGTACACCCAACTGCAACGTTCTTACTTATATTTATTGTTGTTTCAGGCCGTATCTGTTGAGCATTTGTTAACATCGGACTTAACGGCTATAATTTTGTTCACTTGCAGCTGTTTTGGCCAATTAATCCGAACGGAAGCGAGGCGTTTGATAGACAGCGGCACGAGCAGAACAGATGTCCAGCGAGGAGGATAAACCACCGGCGCCGCCAGTGCGTCTCACCAGCAATCGTGGCGGCGTTGGCATCGAACGCGTGCCCATCCCCGGCAGCGGACAGGGCGGCGCCGGCGGCGTTGGCGATGCGCCGCCAGTTGATATGCGGCCGTTGCCAAAGGGTATGTGTGTTCAGTATGTGGCTGGCATTGGTACGCTCAACAATGTATTTTCTCATTTTGCCACTCAAAGAGCCCGACGATGCGGACCGCAAGAAGAAGACGCTGAAGAACAAGATCAAAGGCTCAAAACCCTCGCACATGGATTCCAAACCAAATATATCGTATCCCACAAACTTTGAGCACACGGTGCATGTGGGCTTCGATGCAGTCACCGGCGAGTTTACGGTGAGTTCTTGTTAGATCGATGGGCTATTGTTATCATTGGAATTCTTTATCGTGAGCTTGCTTCTTGGCCTCGCAATCATTATGTTTAATGGCCTTAGAAAAGCGATATTATGATTTAGATTGCCAATCACTTTTTCTGTTTTTTGCGTGTTGCATTTGATAAGCTTGAAAGCGCAAATACTTACAAAAAAAAAACAACAACAACACAATTACATTTGATTCAAATTCTGGGTAGTAATTTTCAGGCATGAGGCTAAGGTAATGAAGAGCTTCTTCAGTTGTTTAATTTTAATCGGCTTCCAACAGCTTTAAACTTGAAATCGATTTGAGCTTAAGATAAAGCTTGTTTTTGACTTGTTCAAAGCAAATGAGTTTCCAAAGCTTTGTCAATTCCTGTCGTAGACACTTTTAAATTCGAAAAAGGGTGGTCTTAAACTTAGCTGAGGCCAGCCACAAACTCTTTGTTATTGAATTAATGTTTATTCTCGTGATCTTTTATCCCTGAAAGCTAAATATTTGCAATACATAATTGATTTAAATTTGGGAATCAAATCAACTTTTAAAGTCTTTATTTTAAAGCTCACTAAAAAATTACTTTTGCCTTAAAACAAAATTAAAATGTAGATGATAAAGGCCTTGCTTTCAAAATTACTCCAATCTTTTGTGGCTCCTTTCATTCATATGCATAGAATTTTATAAGAAATTTGATGCATTGTTTTTGTTGATATCCCTACTTAAATACTTAATTGTACATTATGTTTTTCTCTCGCGATATGCTCTTTACCAATTTTGTATTATTCGTTATTATTTCAAGCTGCCAATGAAAGTAAGTAAACACCACGTCTCGGCAATGGAACTTGCCTTCATTAGTTTTCTAAGCGAAATTGTAATCATCTGTTGTTCAATTGTGTCTCCCCATTTGTTTGTTTTGAGATCGGCTCTTCCATAGATCACATTTCGTTACGACTTTTTTTAATTAAAAGTGTTCTTTTCTCTACACCACACTAAACCCAAACACCACACTAAACTTTGACCACTGGCTGAGCTATATAATAGTAGTTGAAATGCTCTTAGTCGCAGGCTCCTTTAATCCCAGACATTATTGGATGATTATATATCCAATCCACGCTTTCCTATGCTGCTCTCTTTGTGTGTGTGTGTTTGTGTTAACTTTATAACATTTACTTTATAAATGCCAGCAACTAATTGGAATTTCTGCATGTTACAGGGTATGCCGGAAGCGTGGGCGCGTCTCTTGATGAACTCCAACATCAGCAAACAGGAGCAGAAGAAGAATCCGCAAGCTGTGCTCGATGTGCTCAAGTGGTTCGACAATACAACCAAGCAAAGGCCAAGTTCCAAGTACATGACAAATGCCATAACGACGCATTCAGGTAAAAATTAATAGGTTTACTTATTTTTTTGTTATTAAGTGACCAGAACAAGTTTTGGAATAGTTTCTAAATAAAATTCTTGGATATTAAATTTATTGGAGATATAAATCATTAGCAGCAATCAAAATTATTGGTGGTTCGGTTCACAGTTCAGGCCGAACCCAATTTCAAATATTCAATTAATTTTAATTCATTAACTATATTATAATATAAAAAATGATTTGGAAAAAAATGTCAGAAATTAATGTATATAAAAAATGGTAAAATTAATGTAAACTTAACCAAATTTAATTTATTGTGATTTTCTGACAATAATTTTGCTTCTTCACTAGAAATATTTTGTTCATCATTTTCGTAAATTATTTCTCTATTATTATCTCGATCTCCCATTGTAAATAATTCAGTAGTTTTATAATCGATTAATGTGAAGTTAAATTAAAATTAAATGAAATTTATTAAACAAAAGAAATACATAAAAAGAATTCATAGAATTTTTAAAATCGTGTTAAATAAAATAAATTGTTTAATTGATAAAAATTTTAACTTTTTAACGCGTGCTATTTCAAAACCCTGTAAAAACTGAATTATGTGTAATTGATCAGCAAATTAAGTATATGAGTATATTGTTAATTATATGTCTATTTATATGTCTAACTCGTTCAATTATTAAAATGTGCTTTCCGTTTCAGGATCTTCGCTGAGCCGCGTGAGCAGCAGTAGTCCCAGCAGCACGCCCACCGACTCAGAGCTGCATGGCTCGAACAGTGGCGGCAACTTGATTGGCGTGCAGCTGGGCAGCATGACCCTGGGCACCAATGCCAACAATGTATCTGCTGCGGGCCAATTGCTGAGCAACCACTACCAACAGCAGCAGCAGCATTTGCAGCAGCAGCAGCAGTTGCAACAGCAGCATCAGCAGCATCAACACCAGCAGCAGCAGCAGCAGCTGCACCAGCATCACATTGGCCTCAGTCAATCGCATTCGTATAACTTTGTCGGCCACACAGCCTCCACATCCACATCGCAACATTCATCTGCCAATGAGAACGATATGTACGTAGATATGGGCGTGGTGCCGCAACTACCGCCGCCTCCGGTGGCATCTCGGCCGGAGCGCACGAAGTCCATCTACACGCGGCCCATTGAGGAACTGCAGCCGACGCCGTTGCCAGTGGCACCAGCCACAACGCCCACAACGCCACTGCAGAACCACAAAGCGACGGCGGCGTCCTCACCTCTAATGCTTAACAATGCCACCACGACGCTGGACAAGAACAAGAACAATGCGAGTGAGTAAATTCAGCGAGCCGGCTAAATATATTAGCTGTTCCCCAAGCTTTTGCAGTGACAGGAAATACCTTACTAACACGCTTTTAAACGTTTCCTAAAGACATCCTTGTGCATATATGAAATGTCTGCGAAATCGATTTCAAATGTGCCCCACTTATTGCTTGGTGTAGCTTTCCTATATGTTTTTCATATGTATTTATGTCAGATTACCAACTCCATTGCCAGTGTCCACTAAATAGTAATTGAGCTAACTATGGCAACCATTAATATATGTGTTCAATAAGGAAAACATAAATACTATTTTATTAATATTGTTTCGAGTTTCAATATAATTCACAGACCAAATTTTTTTCTAAAGTTCCGTCAGTTTCTGATTCACCGATCCTTTCGATGTTTTTCCCCAAACTCAACGAAATATGTCTCAATTTAATTCTTTTGTTGTAGGAAATTTGCATTTTTAATTTTTTTATCTATCTCCATATTACTGCAAAGGCAACAAACGGCTTCGACGCGGTTCGAAGATGCTCTTTTGTTTTCTTGTTGTTGTTTTAGTTGAAGTATTGATGAATTGATGCGTAATACGTAATGTGTAATGTGTTTGATCTTAATGTTATTGTCATTTGTATCGCCTCTTCTGTGTTCTGTTCTGTTCTGTTTCGAAATTGCTTTGAATTGCTGCAAAACAACCAAAACCCAACTGCAACATCAGCAACAACTGCAACTGCGACAGCAGCAGAGAGCTCCCCAGCAACAGTAGCGACAGCAGCAGCAGCAGCAGCAACAGCAACAACAACCACAGCAACAGCAACAGAAGACATTGAGGCAACAACAACAGCTGCCACTGCTCGTATTTTGTCTGCTATTGCAAATGCCACTAATTGTCCTCCCACAACTACCACAACTGCGGCTCCTATCAGAGAGGAGCAGCAGCTTCTCGAATGCAATGCTGCAGCAGCAGCAGAAGCAACAGTTACAGCAGCTACAGCAACAACGACTAATCACGACTCTTCTGCTTCCTCCTTTTCATCGTTCCCCTCGTTCCATGATGATGCGACGCCGCCGCTCTGCCCAACCGCCTTGCCCTCGATACACTGTCCAACGCCCACGTCTTCCGCACGCAACTCCGGCGCTGTGCCCACGATTACGCCCACTATTACGATGGTGACGCCTGCCACAGATCTGTACCATGATCCGGCGGCCAACAATCTTACTGCGACGCCTGCAGCGGGCAACCAGATTGCGGTGCCGCAGCAGGCGGCGGTTGCCACAACGACGACTATGACAACGACGACGGCGACGACAACGGCGACGGCGACGCGAGCGGCCAATGCCAAGAAGAAGAAAATGTCCGATGAGGAAATACTGGAGAAGCTGCGCACCATTGTCTCTGTGGGCGATCCCAACCGCAAGTACACCAAGATGGAGAAGATTGGTCAAGGCGCCTCGGGCACCGTCTACACGGCCATCGAATCCTCGACGGGCATGGAGGTGGCCATCAAGCAGATGAACCTGTCGCAGCAGCCCAAGAAGGAGCTCATCATCAATGAGATTTTGGTTATGCGAGAGAACAAGCATCCGAATGTTGTCAATTACTTGGACAGCTATCTGGTGTCGGAGGAGCTCTGGGTGGTCATGGAATACCTGCCCGGTGGCTCGCTCACCGACGTCGTTACCGAGACCTGCATGGATGAGGGACAGATTGCAGCCGTTTGCCGTGAGGTGCTCCAAGCGCTCGAGTTTCTGCACGCCAACCAGGTCATCCATCGCGACATCAAAAGTGATAACATACTGCTTGGCCTGGATGGCTCCGTCAAGCTGACTGACTTCGGTTTCTGTGCGCAAATCTCGCCGGAACAATCCAAGCGCACAACCATGGTGGGCACTCCCTATTGGATGGCACCCGAGGTCGTGACCCGCAAGCAGTATGGACCCAAGGTGCGTATTATATATAACATATATTTATACCTAACTCTCTTTTTACACGAAAAATACGTTCTCAACAAATTCGTGTAAAAAGATATTATAGTACATTGATTCCAGAACCAAAAAAGCATCTTAAAAGTACAATAAACATTAAAAAAATGATTGTAAAATAAATTCTCAAGTGAACTCTGATAAAATTCTTGTATGAATTAACTTGAGAATTTTTTTACATACTGACTTTTACTGACATTTTAATTCATTAAATATATTGAGAAAAATTTAAACAATAAAAAAAACGTGTAAAAAGAGAATTAGGTGTATAATGAGAAATGTTATTGATTGCAGGTCGATTTGTGGTCGCTGGGAATTATGGCTATTGAAATGGTTGAGGGTGAGCCGCCGTATCTGAATGAGAATCCGCTGAAAGCCTTGTACCTCATCGCCACTAACGGCAAGCCGGAGATTAAGGAAAAAGACAAGCTGACGGCAGCATTTCAAGATTTTCTAGATCAGTGTCTAGAAGTGGAAGTGGAGCGGCGCGCCAGCGCCATGGACCTGCTAAAGGTTAGTGAAAACAATACCAAATACCTTACCTTTGAGCTGTGTTCTAATTCTGTATTGCATTTCGATTTGTAGCATCCTTTCCTGAAGTTGGCGCGTCCGTTGGCCAGTCTGACGCCTTTGATTATGGCAGCCAAGGAGGCAACCAAGGGCAACTGATTGACAACCAAAAAACAGCAGCTTATTTAACCATTACTAATGAACTACTATTACAACAAGCAACAGCAGCAGCGAGAAAAGCAACAGCAACAACAACAATAGAAACAATTTATGCGTATGATAAATGAACAGATGATAAATTATTAGTGTTTATGATTATTATGATTATTTATATAAACGTATTTATATACATACACATATATACTTATTATATACATTATTAATTACTCTAACAAAAATCAATGAGCAACAGCAACAAACACACGTAGCCAAGTACGCGTAGTTTTAATTACACGACAACAATTTGGTTTCCAGTCAATCTCTAAAAGAATGAAGAAAATGAACAAAAACGTTTTATCAATTGTGACATTTTTGCTGCTAATTTGTTATACCAAATTATCGGGCATTTTAAATGCCTTTGAAGTTATCTTTAATAAATTCGACAACAGTTCATTAAACACATTAATATAAAACCTACATTTAAAAATTGGCATTTGCATTTAAAAATCATATACAAATAATAATATAATACCTTATTATAACAATTGTATAAAGAAAGAAAAAGCACTTATAATTTATATGTTAGTTTTTCGATCATTTTCTATAAGAAACAACTGAGTAGAAAAGAAAACACTTTCGAAATTCTTGCGCAAAACGCTGTTACACTAACTTTAAACACTTAAGAGTATTATTTAACTGATTCGTTTGCGAACTTTTGCTGCATTCAGTAAAAGTTTCAATTAGTTTCATAAACTGCTTTATTTAATAAAAACGTAAATATATTTTTTTATATATGCGCTTATGGATTTTTTTTTTTATATTTAAGCATGTTTTTTTTTTGCGTTTCGTTTAAATCAATTTATATTTTTTTAGCTGTTCCTTGAAGTTAACTACCAAGCTCTATTCATTCAGATATTTTGTTGTATTCGTTTTCACTTTCACAAAGGATCTGTCCAAACATGTTGTAACTAAATACCTTATCAAGCTTTGCCCATCGCTATCTCTCTCGCACACACACACACCCACACACCAAATCCCTTTTGTACTATGCCTGTATACATATGTAGTTGTAAATCAAAAGCGTAATTGTAAAAGAGTTTACCATGATATTAGAAGAGCCTATATTTTTCAAATACATAACAACAATGCAACGTGGTTTATGATGATGATAACAAAGTGTAGCAATTTATTGAAATATTGTAGACATATAGCGAATAGAGAACTAAACAAAATAAAAGAGAACCACTCTAAACTGTTCAATAAATTGGTAGTAGCAACTAAACATAATTAGCAATTAAATAGAGTGTAAAAATTAACGTGAACCATGAGAAAAAGCAGTTACTTTGTGCCTAACCAATAAATGAAAATAACAAAAAACTGAAATGCATTCAATAAGAGCAACAACAACAATTAATTATATAAATAGCAACTAACTGATATAGATTTACAGAATTAGTGAATCGACAACATAGCACGTAGCGTAGGGAAGCCAACTGAAATACCATCCCCGTCGGTGGTTCAACAACATCCAAGTTAAGGCATAGAGAATCAAAAATATTTTACATTTTGTAATTAGTTCAGATCATAATCAGCCATAGATAATTTGGAAAATCATGTAACCTTGTCCCAAACATTAAACACGAACTTGAGCACATATGTGGATGTGTATAGTTGGATATTTATTTGTTCTGCATATTGAACTAATATCAGATAGATTTGAATAGCTTTTGAGTTAACTTGATTTTCATAAAACATGTTTATTGAAAGAACAACCAAAATATTTGAGTATCAATCGATAGCTGCAATATTAAAGCGCCATTTGCAATACAATAAAAATTCGTTGGGTACGTCGAATATTTTTGACAGCTTAAAAATTTGATTTATTTTGTTTTGAATTTAAATGACGCAATATAGTTAATATTCTAAAATGTAACTTATGGGGGACAGATCCGGGAATCATCATACGAAAAATTTGAAGCAAAACAATTTTAATTTAATTTAAAATTTTAAACTAAAGTTGTCGTGAAGAATGAATTTCGGGGGAATCTTTTTCAACCGCAAGAGTGGTCTTCATTTTCCATCATTACATCGAAGAAACGTTTACAGCTTGCAGCGTATCCAGCGGTTTATCTGTTAGATCTTATAGGGTTAGTCTTACAAAATTTACCTTTCGAGTGGCCACTTGAACTCTTCGTTAACAGCTCAACAACACCAAAAAGCACATCAAATAAATGTGGATAGTATTTTGTACAACACACACGGAGCGCATTATTTTCGCTATTAGTTCCTAACAGACACAGACATTTACATTAAAGTACATACATATTATATGTATCTACAATAATTTGAAATATGTATTCAAAAGAGAACGCCAAATTGCTTGGCGCCGACGTTGAAAACGAATATGAACTTAATTTATAGAAATTATTGTATTTTTTAGTATATAGGAACTTTAAACAAAAATGCAGAACGAATCTGTATTAAACAATAATGGTAGCGATGAATTGGAGTATAAGTACGTTCGTACATATATTTAGAAATAGAAATATGAAATTACGAAACAAAATCCAATAAAGAAAAAAAATATATATATATGTTTATGACAAACACAAATCTAATATGATCAATAAAAATATATATACATATATATAAATACAAAATTCGCACGTGGCTTTCTCTTTTCATTTTGCGTTTATTGTATTGTACATAGAAGCATGCACTTGAAGGGTTTAAAATATTTGTTTAGGTTCTACATAATTTCAATGCTTAGATTAAATGGGTTTGAGTTTTTTTTTTTTTAATTTTTATGAATAGTGTTTTTGCGGCTTTACTTATTGCGACGTGTGGACTCGGAGGCTGTCGGCGGCGGTGGAGGTCCTCGTTTGTTCATCTCTTCCAAGAAGGCCATTAGAATACTATTGCGCTCCTCGTCCAAATGATCCAACACCAAATAACTGAAATAAGTTAAAACAGTGATCAATGAATGCAGTCAATTAGGATTCTACTTGTAGCTTACCGCTTGTCGTTCTTGAGAATGTCCTGGATTTCTCGAAGGTGATTGGCATTCTCCTTGATAAGATCGCTGCTCTTGTGTGTAATGAATTTGCACTCCTGCAAAAGTTCACGCAGCGCTGTCTTGGCCTGCATGGTTTTGTCCTTAATGTAATCGCGATACTCGCGCTCGCCTTTGTCCGAGCTGTATTTGAGATAGCGCGGATCATCCTTGACTAGTTTCTTGATTTCCTTCCAGGTGCTAGTCAGTTGCAGTGTGCTAATCTCGTCAAGCATTTCGCGGAACTTTTCACGTTTCTTTTTCATCAAATTGTCAATATGCTCGTTGAAGATTCTGCAAGAGCAACAATCACAAAATAAAAGATGCCTGTCTTACAGCCCTCTCTCTCTCTACTCACCGCTCACGATCATCGCGATCGAGTGTCTCAATCAGCTCCCAGCGATGATCCTTGCGCAGCTGACGTTTCACCTCCTTCCAGGTGAAGTCGGGCGTGCGTACCAGATCTGTCAACAGCGCCGAGAAGTGTCCGATGCACTCATCGCGCTTGTGATGCTCACGCTCCTTGTCGCGATCGCGCAGATGTCCGGCCAGGGTGCGATGCACCTCCTTCTCGCGCTCCCTGATGCTCTGCTCGGCGCGCAGCTTACGCTCGCGATCTTTTTGCTTTTGTTCAGCTTCGCTTTCTCGCTGACGCGCCAGTTCGCTGTCCTCGCTGCCAGCACGCTCCTCCTGTTCGGAGTCGTCACGGTGTTCTCCCTCCTCCTACGAATAAATTATCCAACATTCGAATCCAACATTAGTAATTAAAGTCTTGTATATAGCGCAAATCTGTTATGTCTATTATATCTTATATATATAGATATATATATATAATCTACATATCCCATAATCAGTCAGCTAATTCAGTAGACATTTTAAGGTCGACCTACTCTAAAGATCGAGTCGAAAATTATTTAACAATAATAATTAAACACAAGTTTCGACTATTTTCATCTGCTATTATTCTGTGAACGAGTATTGCGCAGTCTGTTACACCCGACTTGCTTTTATTATTGGCATACTCACGGGCGTATCAAGCTTCTTTCGATCCTTGCTCTTCTCCTCCTTGTCCCGCGATGATTTGCGCTCTCGATCCCTTGAGCGACTGCGCTCCCTGCGACTGTCTTTCCGGCTTTTCTCCTTGTCCTTATCCCTGTCTTTGCGATCGGATTTTCGCTCACGCTGGCGCTCTCGATCCCGCTGGTCGCGTAGTTCGCGCTCTCTGCGCTTCTCCTCCTTCATGATGTGCAAGTAATCCTCGAAGTACTCCTCGCGGTACATCGAGTCCACTGCCCGGTACCGCGAATCCGATTCGAATTTCTTCTTAATGTCATACCAGCGCGTGTGGCGCTCAATGTCGTGACGCTCCCGCAACATGTCCATGAACTCCTTGCGTATCTAAAGATTCAAAAGGCAATTCAACATGACAGCCATGCGGAAGAGAAGAGAAACGGGTTGAAGAAATGAATTAGTTACCCCTCTGGCACTGATGCGGATTTTACTTAAAGCTCTAGCATTTCTTAGGGCACTAACTTAACTTGCCTTAACAACTAGATAATCTTAAAACTTATAAACATAGTTACACGCTTTGTTTTGCATTGCTGTGGAAAAAAGTTTTCGATTAGCTTGGTAAAATACATAACTGAAAGGAAAATTGTAATTAGTTTTGGCCGTGTTAACCCTTAGGGAAATGCAATCAAGATCAGGTTCTAAACCAGGCAAACAGACTTATCGGATTGGACAAATTTAGACTAAACTTGTAAATATATATACATAAATATAAATATCGCTGTCTAAGTGATTGATGTGCTTTATATAAGTGAGGCCTTAACGTAATAAAAAATATATAAATAATCAAAACATAATTATCTACAAATTTACAACATATGTTTTAAGGGATATGTACAAGTGGACGTTCTTTTTGTCTTGTGGCAAATAATCAAATCAGTTTCTAATGGATTTTAAAGCTTTCAATTTTTAATGTCTACTATATTTTTACAGCTGTTAATTGCGCTTGGTTAAGTTAACAGATTGGCTTTAATTTTTAATGTTTATACATATTAATATTTTCAGTGATAGACTAAAATTAAAATCATGCTAAAAAGTGTGAGGCATTTGCAAACTTAAACTGCTAATGTTTAAAGCTAGAAAAACTCGCCACTATTAAAATACGTTGCAAATAAATTTGATTTTAGTTTCAGTTCAAACAAGATCATATCACATGTTATCATATATAATTCAAACAAATTGCAGTTTCACAGGCAATTAGTATTAAATTATTTGCAAGCTATAATATTTAAAAAAATTAAAAATAAATGCGCTGCTATCACAGATCTGCTAATATCTTCTAAGAATTTATCTGAAATTCGTGAGTGCAAATAATTGAAAGGAACAACGATCAGTTCGGTTGAGTTGCATTTTCTCTAGGGGCTCACTTGGCCGGGCCATAGAGCCATGCTTCAGCTAGGCCGAAGGGCACAATTCATAAAACTAAAGTAAACATACCAAATACATAAGATACATAGGATATAAACCAAATGAAATAGTGTCTGAGTGAGAGACAGAGAGCCTATCAACGTGCTGTGCCGTTGCCAGAAGCTTGTCAGAGCAATGTGAGAGAGAATGTGAGAAATGAAAGAGTTCCCAAAGCGACAGTTCTCACATTGCTCTGCACAGGCTTGGATTGGGTTCATTGGTTCTCCTGTTGTGGACGCTGCCATTTACAAGTTTTGGTAATTTGTGAAACAAAAAGAAATATTGGGTTAATTAAATTATGCATTATTCATACTGTTTGCTCAGCCTCGAAGCCACCTGTATACGTTTCGTTGTTGTTGTTGTTGTTGCCCGTTCTGTAATGGCTGTTGTTGTTGTTGTTGTTGCTGTTCAGTGATGAGTGGCTGCTTCCGCTTCGAATAGCCCAACCATTGATCTTCCAACATCAACATCACATCTTTTATGAACAAATAAACGCCAAATAACATCATCATCATCATCACCATCATTGATCATCGATCATCATCATCATCATTGGCACAACATCATTCCTAGGCGACAGGTGGGTCGCAGGGCAGGGCGGGAAGTGGAAATCACACCAACGATTATCAGGTAATTTTCAGTTTTTGCATACCTTTTTGATTTTTAGTGATTGTTTTTATATTTATTTCTATTATTTTGCTTGATTCCAAATTTGTTTCTTATTTGCGGAAAAACAAATTTTGTTTGTAAATTTTGTTGTTGTTATTTTAAACTCACCACACAGACAGATTTTGCAAGCGTGTGCGTGGTGAACTTGAGCTATCAACTTTGGCCGGGGACGGGGACCACGACGACAACGAGATGGCGACAGGAACAACGGCTGTGTGTGAATTTGGTGTTTGCATTTTGGCTGTTGGGTGCTTTTGTGCTGTAATCTGTTATTAGCTCTTATCTAAAACATTGTTGGTCGTACCGAACCACAATTGGCAATATGAATTGGCAAACCGAACCGGTCAGGGGCAATCGTTCAGATCGGGGGGTATCGATCGGTTCATGTTGTATTAATTAACAGAAATCAATAACATTATGTAAATACGTTGCACACAAGTAATATGGTAAAGTCAATAACATATATAAGAATAGATATGCGTACATGGATATGGATACGTAAGTGGACAGCGCAGCCACGCGACGCCAACACACATACCTGCTCTTTCCGCAGCTGCTTGTCCTCCTTCTCCCGGCGGCGCACCTCGACGATGAACTCATTGAACAGACTCTCACGCTCGCGCACCTTCTCGATGGCCCGATACCGCTCCTCCTTGGCGTTGCGCTGGCTAAACTCCGAAAAGGAAGATCTGCAGAGAAATGACTTTTATAATACCGGCAATTGAAAGTTTCCCCAAATTTTACTACTTACTTGCCATGCAGCTTTGCATCTTCCATGAGTTTGCGGAAATCGTCGCGCTTCTGTCGCATCTTATTGCGCTTCTCTTTGCGCTCCTCCTCGGCGCGATCCTTCACATACTTTTCAAATACCTGTTTGCGTTCCTTCGACGTGAGCAACAAATAGCGCGGATCGAACACAATCTTGTGCAGCTCCTTCTCCCAGGTGCTGAACGCGGACACATCCTTTTCGCGCAGCATCTCCTTGAACTGCGTGACGCGCGTCTCCAGCGGCACCAAAGCCCGCTCCTTAGCCGCACGCTGCTCGGCTTCCAGTACGGCATCCATATTTTTCTTCGCCTTGGTAACTGGGGGGTGATTGGAAAACGTGCATAAAAATGGATCATTTATTATTGATCTAGAAAATCATCAAAATATTTATGATCAAATTCCCTAGCTCAGTATAATTATAATTATTAATGTAAAAATTATGATTGTTATTTTTGGAAAAATCTATAGAGAATGTCATCAGTAATCTGTCTGAAAAATGTGATGTAATTGCGGAAGATATATAGATTAAATTGCCTTCAACGACGACTTCATCTAAGCTCTGCAAGGCTATACAATTCTTTACATTTGTGACAAGTATTCTCTACTTTTAATAGAGTGTGATAGTTAATAAATGGACTTACACGTGCGCACACGCTTGGTGGGCACCTCCTCTACGCTGGACTCGGACTCGGTGCATATTTTGATGACCTCACGGTCTTCGTCCTCGTCCGGCTCCAGGCGTTGCACCGGCTGTTGCTGCTGCTGTGGCTGCTGCTGCCCTGGCGCCAGCTTCTCCAGCGCGGTGGCATTCTCGGCTGGCTTTTGATCCCCTTCAACGGATTTTTCCTCGGCCGTTTTTAGCTGCTCGGGCCGTTCATTGACCGCCTTGTCGACATCCTCGCGATTCATCAGATCTTCGGGCCGGTCCCAGACGGACGTGCGCGTCGATGGGTTGTAGAAGAAGACGCGCGCATCGCCCGTCCACACGACACACCACGGCGTGCCCGCAATGGGTGTGCTGGTCACCGGTCGGGATTTGTCCGTTTGCTTGGCCGTGACGGCGGCTGCTGCCAGTTTCTTTTGCTCTTCCTCCTTCTTGCGCTTCTCCTCGGCGGCCTTCTTGGCCTCCTTCTCGACGGCGGCGGCCTGGGCCGCCTTGTTGTTATCGCTGTTGGCCTTCATGGCTGCCGCGGCGGCGGCGAACGCCATTTGCGGATCGAAGCCGTGTCCGGTGCCCGGCGGCATATGCATCAGCGGATTGGGCAGCAAATGGGGCGGCATGCCGCCAACTGGTGGTGCCTGTGGTGCAGCGCCTGAATGTGCGGCCATGCGTGCCGCCTCCATGTCCCGCAGCGCCTGCGGCTTCTCCCACACGCTCTCGCCGCGTGCCGCATGGAAATAGTAGGGCCGGCCGTCGGGCGCACGATGCTCGGACCATTCGGCTGCCCGGGCAATCACGGCCGGATCTATGACGCCTGGCTTTATGATCAAATTCTTGGCGGGTTTATCCTGTACCGCGGCAGGCGGTGCATGCATATGCTGTTGTTGTTGTTGTTGCTGCTGTTGCCAGGGCGGCACGCCAACGCCCCAGGGTCCTGCTGGTGCGGCGCCTGGAAACCCGTACGCTGGCGGCGGCATGCAGAACGGCGGTGGCTGCCCAAAGCCCGGCGGCGGCTGCATGCCGGGCGGCTGCTGGAACATTGGCGGCGGCTGCTGGCGCACATTTGGCGGCGGCTGGCTAAGCAGCGGCGGCGCCGCCGCATTGGGCGGCGGCTGGTTCAACAGATGCGGCGGCGGCTGCGACGTCAGGTGTGCATGGGCGGGCACAGCGGCCGGCACATCAGCATGCTCGGCCAAGCCTGCCTCTGGCTTGCCAGCGGCCGCATTCGGCTGCCGCTTGGCCAGCTCCTCCACCTCGGTTTGTGTCATGATTTTCGTGTTAGGGCCCTCCGGCCGCGTCCAGGTTGTTTCACGCGACACCGCGTGATAATAATAGGAACGCCCGTCTTCGGCTTTGGTTTCGACCCAGATCTCGGGCGCTGATGCGGTCAAGCCATTGACACTGGGAGGCGGTTGGCTGTGAGCCGGCTGCTGTTGTTGCTGCTGCTGCTGTTGTTGTTGTTGTTGTTGTTGTTGTTGTTGTTGTTGTTGCTGCTGCTGCATCTGCATCTGCGTGTGTTCGCCTATGGGGCGACCGCTGAACGCATTGAAAGGTTTGTTCCTACAAATGCATGCATCAATTATATTAAATATGTTAAGTTGTGTATATACTTTTTTTTCACTTACCATTGCACTTCGCTGGCGTTTGCTTTTTCGTTGGCCAGCCCGTTTGGGCCATCTTGGTTACCAACAACGCCGCCGTTCATCGCTGGGGGCGATTGCGACTGCGAGTCGGGCGGACTTGGACTCGCCCGGTCGGCGTCCATGCTTTCGTCTAAACTGGTTTCCATTGCACTCAATTATCACACAATGCACTCGATTCAATCGATTCAATTAGCATTAGCAAGAAGTCACGAAAATTTTTTCTACAAACTTTTTTTTTAGTTGCCGCTATCGATAATTATTGGTTGTCCGTCTGCCTGTTATCGAGTCTGCGTTTGGTAGGTGGCAATCATTGAAATCGATTGTGAAACGGAAAACGGTCGTTTCCATCAGCCAGAAATACTGAAAAAATACTAGAGCCTAAATAATTCTTTGTTTGAGAACGTGCGTCAAGTTAACGACGGTCACTTAGCGTCGATTTTCGGAACTTGGTCCACGGGCCGGAACCACATTTTTGTTTGGCGATTATTTATGTTTTTCAGCACTAAATCGAACAAATGTTAATGCAAAATTGTTAACAATTAAATGATCTATTGAATAAATATACTTTCTTTTATATTAAGTCTTTTAATATGCGCAAAATATGGGGTTACAAAATTGAGTTCTTACCATTCTCAAAAATACTGTCATTTAAAGAAATTGTGCCACAAAACCTAGTGTACACGATTAAAGGTCATAATTTAACCTACATTTACATGAAAAATTTAAAAAAATCGTTAGTAACGTTTTTGAAATATTTGAAACGATATGTCGCAACCTCGTTGCCAGCCCCGTACAAAATGTGCTAAAAATATTTGCCTTGCGTTTGAAGGCTTATATCTCACTTCACAGATAATGTGCAACAAAGCACGCTATATCAAATTGTAGGTACATGTTTTAAGCAATTTTTAACATACCTTTGAAAATGTTTGGAGTCTTGAGCCCAATGTACTTAGTTTAAAAACAATGAAAAGCAAATTGTAATCGATGTATCGTATTTAAATATCGAAAATACAATCATCGATGCTATTCGTGCATAAATAAAAAGAACAAAATAAAGGGAGCAGATCATAAATAACATGAGTTTCTCCGAAAATACATCTGATTCTGACTGGTAAGGCCTGATTAGAAACTTTGGGTTCCCTAATAAAACTCCTTAGTTACATTTAGGAAGGATGCAAAGATAAAAGCGAAACTCAACAGTCGCACTGGATGCGCAAAACTGAAATACAGCCAAAAGTTCTGCGAAAAGTGGCTCAGTGTCTTCGAGCCATGGCTAAGGCGTTCCAACGACGATCCCAACAAGCCATTCTGCCGAGCCTGTCAATGTCGCCTGGACTGCAATCGTTGTCATTTGGAGCGACACGAGCGCACAACGAAACACAAGAGAAATCTGGAGTCGCTGGTGGCCAACGGCGAGGGCGCCGTGCGCAAGGAGCTGAGTGTGCGGCAAGAGCGCAGTAAATACTATCACCAGCGAAAGTGCGCTCTCAAAGCGATAAAACAGGAGCCTGTGGCCTTGCCAGTTGAGAAAACTCAGCCTTTGGAGGTCGTTGAAACTCCATTAATAACCGCAAATGGGGCTATCGAAGTAAGGTGGGCATTTTACATATACACTTTATAATATTATTTCTAAAATGTCCTTTTGCAGCTCACAAAACTTCGAGGTAATTGAAGCAACTGCCCGGGCACAGGTGCAAGCTGCATCCGTTACAACAACAACACACATTTCACCTCAAACAAACCCACCAAAAGCCAACACGAAGTCAGCAGCCAATCGCGGCGCTAACTCGTCGTCTAATAAAGAGGGACTGAAGCTTTTAATGAAAATCCAACAAGATAAGAACGAGCTAATGGAATCTTTTCGAGAGCTAATTGGAGTTCAATTGCCGCACCCACCCCAAAGAGAGAAAAATCATGTTGATCTGTTCTTTGAAAGCGTGAGTTCCAGCGTTAAAGCACTTTCACCGAAACTCGTGGCGGAGGCAAAGATGCGTGTGTCGCAGCTTATTTGCGAACTTGAGCTGCGCGCCCTGAAAGATACTAGTGCAAATGGAGGTGCCGAAGTAATCGAGATGCCAATGACGACGCCGCCACAGACGAATGTTCATCTGGTGACGCAGGGCAGCACAGGACAGCTTAAATTTGGCATTCAACCGCCATGTTACTCTAGCATAAAATAGAGAGCCGGGCGTATTATGCAAATATATTTATAAGATAACTAGGGTTTACTTGTACAGAAATTGTAAATATTTATACAAATACAAATATCAATTGACTATCCCTTACGCGTATTTTGAAATAAAATACATCGATGCATCTCATTTATCGAAAAGAACATATCGATATGTCCTCCATTGGCATTGTTCATCCCCAATGCGAGGTGTCGGCAACTTGTAAACAAATCCGCAACAACAAAATAGCATTTGCTTGTCTGTTGGAATAATATTGACCTGTAGACGAAATTGTTAAGGTAAGTGTTTAAAGATGTAACAGACATAGATATATGCAATTTCTATTTGTAGCCACGGATTAAACGGGTTCTAAGACTATGTCTTTACGGCGTCAAAGTGTCAAAGTCAAGCCTCAGCTTAATCGCGACCAACTCTTGCAGAGCATTGGGCGAGATCGTGCGTTGTTGAATGCCTACTTTAACGACCTGGCAACAAAAGAGTCACAGTCGGCCGTACAGAGAGAACCGGCCACTGTTGCCACATCGAATGCGACAATGCAACAACGCGACAGCTATGATTTATTCTTCGAAAGCGCCTGCATCAGTATTAAGAGTCTGCCGCCCAAACTGGCAGCTGAGGCCAAAAGTCGCATTTCACAGATCATCACCGAGTTTGAGCTGCGCGCCATTTCCGAACACGAAGCACAACAGGAGAAGGAAAAACAGCAAATTGTTAAGAACGTGAGAGTGACCAACGAACCGGCTGTCGATCCTTCATCCGGAATTGTCTACGAATTTGAAAGAGCTGACTCTGGATTAACTGTCGGTATACGATATGTAGCATAAAATTACTATGTCTAGGCACATTTCTTACAGCTAAATTTAAAAATTTTATTCAAATTATCTACAAATTGGAGTTTTACAAATTTATTGGAAAACATAAAATTACAAGTTTCGAATGCTTGCGGTTCCAATTCGGCGCTAAATTCTATCAAAATTGATTATGCCAAAGTATCCAAAAGTGTGCATCATTGGAGCAGAAAGCTGGTAGGTCGTCCACACAGTTTATTGGTGAAATTGCTTGTGACAACTTGATCTCTTTTTCAACAAGGGGCTCTGCTATTTCCACTGCCGTGTGCAAAAATGTTCTCAATGATCAATTCGACACCCGCGTACACATTTATGTCTACGATGAGCTCGTCAGGAGCAACTACCTCTCCGAGGTGATGAATGAGCGTCATGAAAACATTAAGTATCTGCCAGGCATCCAGCTGTCCACAAACCTGGTAAGGCCCCCCTACAAATCAATTAGCCATTCGCTCAGAACAACTGCTCCCAGATTGCCGTCAATGACCTGCTTGATGCTGCTCGGGAAGCTGATATTCTAATATTCGCCACGCAGCATAGCTTTGTCAAAGCATATTGCAATATATTGGCGGGCAATGTGAAAAAAAGTGCCTACGCCGTGTCGTTAGTCAAGGGACTGGAGCATATTGGAGATGGCGAAATCGATCTGTATTCGCATGCCATATCCAACCAATTGGGCATTCCGTGCTATTCGGCGATGAGTGCCACCAGCGCCATGGAGATGGCGCAGGGCAAACTCTGCGAGTTAACAATTGGCTGCAACAACGATGAGCATGCGAATCAATTGACTAGTCTGTTCCAGACGGACAACTGCATGGTGTTCACCATAGACGACGTTGGCGGCGTGGAACTGTGCAATACGCTGAAGGACTTGGTGGCGCTAAGTGCTGGCTTTATCGATGGCCTGCGACTGGGCGAAAATGCTCGCGTCGCCTGCCTCCACTTGGGCCTGAAGGAAATGATGCGCTTCATTAAGAATTTCAATCCATCCACCAAGGTGTCGACATTTTTAGAAAGCTGCGGCTTGGCCCATTCGGTGGCCCATTCCTTTGGTGAGTAGATAAACCCAAACTTCAACACGCACTTGTTTACGTATTTATTTTCTTGTTACGTATTTATCTTTTGAGAAATTTAATGAAATTTTCTTTTAGGCTTACATATTTGTATGTATTTATACTCGTTTACGAAGTGCTATATTATCCTTAATTTTAGAGCTAGAGCCAACTTTAGCAGACAGATTAGCTGCTGTTATTCTGTTACCCGCCAGCAGCGTTATTACTTGTTTTTAATTGATATTTAGAATTTTATTATTTAAAATATATTAACCAGTTATCTGTTCGTCCTTCTGGATCTCCCTTCTTTCATTTTTACCCTTTTACCCAATTTTATTCACTTAATTACTAGTTTATTAACTATTTATGCCCAATCTTGTTTCTTTTTTAGCTGATAAGAACGTTACCTTTGCCAAGAGCTTCGTTACCTCGCGAAAAACGATACCAGAAATTGAAGCAAATCTTCTAAATGGTCGTAAGTTGCTTGGTCCCATAATTGCTGAGGAGGTCAATGCCTACTTACAAAAGGAAGATTTGCAGGAAAAGTGAGTTTTTTGAGTTTTATTTGAACCATGCCAAATAACCACTTGACAAATCGGGATATATGCTAACAAAATGATTCTTCCCAAGATACCCACTGTTTTCAATCATACACCGAATCTGCCAGAGGGAAATAATGCCACATTCCATTGTGGATACGCTGCGTAATCATCCGGACATGAGGTAAGTAACGCGCTGTTAAAAATCTTTAATTGTTTGATTGACTTTTACGTTATATTTATTATTATTTTTTGTATTTATATTTTTTAAACAGAAATGACTCCATCGCCCAACTGCAGAAAGATATGGTGGCGACAGCCAGCATGGACAGTATTCTTGAGAATGTGGCAGACACAGTTCCCGAGGACGGTCGTAATAGGTTAGACGGCATCAACTTTGAGCCGGCGCAAAATGAGCAGACTCTTGTCGATGAGAATGATGGCTTCTGGAGAGCTTATGTTAATTATTTTAATGACCGAAAAAATTCAACAGACCCGAAAGAAGTTCCACGAAAGTTACAGGTAGCAACTGGAGCTATTGCTGAGCCCAAAGCTGATGATGGGACCGTGGAGTTTTTATTTGAAATGGGAGCGAATAAGGAAAAACCGGAAGTTTGTCTAAGTCTTAAGGAAACTGTGATGGATCCGCCAATTGTGGCAAGCGGGACAACAACAATGAAGCCCACCACACTAATTGGCGCACAAATGCTTTCAGCTGATAATACTAATAAAAGACAATCGTCGGCAATAAGGGAATCCCAATTCCAGAAATTCAATGAGCTTTTATCAAATAATAGCCAGCAGGTCGAAATGTTGCACTCAGGAACGGATAAACCAGAAGGAGTGGGCTCAACCACTAGAATCGGTTTGGCTGATCTCGTAGAACGGCATGTAAGACCTCTAAATGCAAAATATAAAGGGTTGAAGGTGACGGTTAAGGGTAAGAATCAAAAGACCGATGAAAAAAAGTCACCCGAAACTCCCAACAAAAATAAAACAGAAAAACCACCATCTAAAACGGAATCAAAGCCCAAATCCGAATTGATGTATTCAAAGCAGACCGAAACGTCTAGTAAAATTGAAAAGACCCCTGAAGTGCAGGAAAAAGAGCCAACTGATGTCCAACGCGAACAGATACTTTACGACAAGGATTCTACGTTCGGAATGCGGCTCTTTGACGATGAGCCCAATGTTTTAAATCTTTTAGAGTTGGTAAAAACAAAGGAGGAGAAGGTCTTGGAGAAAGAACTGCTCGATAGAACGATTGAAAAGAATTATCAGAATAGGAATGTACTGGAGCAAAGAACCGAAGCCTTTCATGAAAACAAGACCGATAACACCAAAGTAGATTCCGGCTCGAAAGAAAATACAGTTAAGACAGAATCGGTAGGCAGTACAACTGTGGAAAGCAAAATGAAACCCGAAGGTTATAAATACGATTATAAAATAAGTATTCGATCGAAAAGAGTTCCAATTCAACAACTTGTAAAGAATACTAATGTGGCAGGTCTGGCCTCAAGAGTTCCTTTGCAATACTCAAGGACAGATAATTCCTTTCCCCCACCAAGGAGGAATTAGAGGCTCAAGATTATTGGATGAAATACAACTTTGAAAATTCGTACAATCAGGATCAGGAAGGGAATCGGCAGGAAATGACAAAAGGCAAATTACAGTTTCAGGAAGAGTTGCCCAAGACTCTTCCGGTTAAGCCGACAACAAAGATTCCATTTCATAAACGACAGGAGGGCGATGTGGATCCACTTGATCTGCCGCCAAAAGAGCCCTTATTGACGATGTACTCTGTTGAAGAAAATCAACATAACAGTGGGTTAAGCAACAAGATTCAGCATTTTCCAGAACCCAATAAAGTAAACAAAGAGCATACAAAAGAAATTATAAAGGAACCCAAAGCTGACGATATAAATAGCAGCGACATGGAGAAAAAAAATCAGCCTGGTAATCAAGAATCTTACTATCAAGACAGTGGCGAGGAACACCCTAATTTGACATTAAAACTCAACGACGATACAAATTCGTCGGCATTAAATTCACGACTCGCGATTGAAATATTACGGCCCTTGGGAATCTCCCCGGACTTACATGGGCGGCACAAAACCGTTGAAATGAAACCGACAGCCTTGGCAGGTAAAGTCGACGAGCCAACAAAAACCCTTAAAGGTGAAAAACCAACATTACCTAAGGCCACTGAACGTCCATCCACGTCCTTTCAAGGCAGCAGCAAAGACTCGTCGAAAGGCCGACTTAATCAACAACCGAGAGAAAATCGGAGTGGAGAACAAAGTTCTCGGTTTAGTAGCGATAAGGATCAAAGTTTTTGGCTAATCGATTCTGGGAAAAAACTGCAAAGCATTGAATTTAGCCCGAAGTTACAAGTGGAAGTGGAAGATACTATTATGGACAAGAAGATACCTGAAACAATCGAAGGCAGCATCAACGACTCCTCAAAATTCCATGATTCTAAAAATACAGAGAAGAGCGAGAAGTTCAGTGATGAGAATTCGAAAGAAGGTCGAGAATCGATCCGGTCTAGCTTCGATGAGAAACTGTCTTTTTCGTGGTCGGAGCCGAAGAATGAACTCGAAGATTTTGAAAATATTCAGAAATTGGAAGCAGAAGTGGAGAAAGCCATGATCGAGGAGACGGTACCCGGAGACATTGAAAGCATTCGCAACAAAATGTCCAATAGTCACGCTAATGAATATCCACAAATGCGCATAAAACGAAATGACAAAGAAATAAAAGCGGAACATAAATTGCCTCGATCCAGCAATAAGAAACTAACGGCATTGGACAAGGCGAAAACCCTCTTTAAATATCATTACAGGAAGGGAAGAGGAAGAGTCCAGCTTCCGCTGGACACAGAAGTCGTTAATGAAAGTCGTGAGAGTGATGAGAGGACCAAAAAAGAGGCTAAATTTGAACGGAAGTTTCGAGAGGCGGATCGACATTTATCGGCTCGAATGCAGAATACCTCTGACAAAAAACCAACTAAGTTTCGTTCAGAATGGGACTGGTTGTTGGATAATGATAAATTTGACGACGCTCTTGAAGAATTTAGGCAGGAAAAAATGAAGAAGAAAGCTGTCCCAGACAAAGCAAGGGCAGAGCAGAAGCGGCGTAGAGCTGATCCGAGTCCTCCATGGCCAAAAAGAAAAGCACTACATTCAAAGCAGTTCACGATGTTAGATGAGGATGCATCGACGCAGAAGCCAATATCCGCGAAAAATGAACCAAGGGAAGACGAACAAATGAAACATTTATGGCCCCACCAATCTGGTTCAATGGCCGAGGCTCTGAGCATTGAGAGGGCAAGGGAATTAGCATCGCCTGAGCGATTTGAATCTAAAAAGAAATGGCGACACGAAAAAGTTTCGCACAAATCGGAGGATGAGGAACCTAGCTCTAAAAGCAAACAGGAAAAGATTTCGCACTCGGCAAAGGAATTAGCAGCGCCTAAGCGATTTGAATCTAAAAATAAATTGCTACAGGAAAAAGTTTCGTACAAATCGGAGGAGGAGGAACCTAGCTCAAAATGGAAACAAGAAAAGATTTCGCACACGGAAGAGGAATTAGCAGCGCCTAAGCAATTTGAATCTAAAAATAAATTGCGAACGGAAAAATGTTCATACACATCGGAGCAGGAGGAACCTAGCTCAAAATGGAAGCAGGAAAAGATTTCGCAAGCATCGCCTTTACGATTTGAATCTGAAAAGAAATTGCGACAGGAAAAAGTTTCGTACAAATCGGAGGAGGAGGAACCTAGCTCAAAATGGAAGCAGGAAAAGATTTTGCACACATCCGAAGAACCGAACGCTGAAAATCTGGAAAAGTTGGAACGCCCCGAAAGAAAGCAGAGGGCCCAACAGATCTATGAAAACGCCATGACAGAATTTTGGAACGAGCGAAATTCGTACAAAGCTAAGTCCAAGCTCGAGGAAACGAAAAGCAGTAAAATAACTAAAAAGCTGGCTAAAATCATGACGAAGGAGCAATCTGACTATTTGAAAACAAGAGAGCAGCCGGTTGACTACCACGGCCCCAATCCCTATGTTGTCGCAGATGAAATCATACTGCCTAAGCAAGCGTATAGCAATCTACAGGAGCGGAGCAGTAAAAAGCAAAGAAGGGTTATCGTCAAGCCATTCCATCCACCGCTCAATCCGCGCATCCGCACACCGCGTCCCCCCTTCGATGTGCGCGACCACGAATACCACACCGTCAACTTTCGTCCTCCGCCAGATCTGCTGCGCAATGTTTCTCTGCCGCAGCGCCAATTGACGCTGACGTGCCACGCTGGCCAGGCGGGCACCAGGAGCGTGGCGAAGCTACCACGTCCCGTGCTAAAACTACCGCCCTCCATGATGCGCTCCTCCGTTTTGGCCATAGAGCTGGGATTTTTCGCCGCACTTTTATCGCGCTACCGAGGCGGCCGCAAGTAACCAATTACATGGAACCAAATTTAATTTGACTTAATTCTCAATTTTATACCGACTGCAATCTTTTTTTTGGCAATAAATTCGTGACTAAAATAGATTGTAACATTTATTGTGACCAGAGGTATTCCTCTGGGGGTCGGCGTTGAAACACCTGCCGTGTCTCCACGGACTGCAATGGTCGAAAGTTGTTCAACAGTGGTCGACCCCGGCGATCTCTCAATTGCCAGAACTTTGGCAGTTCCAGGTGTGAAATGGGCAAAACCTCGCCAAACACATGCCACAGCACAGCCGGCGAGCATGGCGGCGTTGTCAGCGAGCCCTTGTAGGCGTAAAAGTTGCCCCTGTCCAAATTACCAAGTAGCGATCCGAGTGTGAGGAAAGCGGGTGGCGTGTAGCTGCTGTTAAAGTTGGCCACGTGAAGCAGCGAGCCAAAGATTTCATTGAGGCCAGGCTGATAATACAAATAGTTAGTCTGCAAGCAAAACACATCGCGATTAACTCCCAGATTTGGATAGTCCCACGTTGGTGTTCACTTACGCGCACCACCTTGAAGAGCACGGCGAGTACGGCCAGGCCATCGGTCTGATTTCGCGCCTCTTCATCGCTCTGGTACTTTGTATTGCGATGTACTATGTGCATTTCCAGGTCGTAGCGACGGCCGTTAAGCAAGTGTTCCGAGCCCTTGCGTTGAGCCGAGCCCCAGTGAAAGTGAACGGCCATGGCCTCATAAAAGTCGCTCAGAAGACCGCCAGTTACATAGGGACGTTCTCCGAACACTGTTGTCGGCACGCGGAATTCCACTGTGGAGAAAGTTCAGCATAAATGTGAAATGCTTAGTTTGGTGCTCTTAATCTTGCCTGTGTGTCCATTATTTCTGACGCTCAACAGCTCGTCAAATGGCTCCTCGTAGAGACCAAAGTGCAAAGGAGGCAATCCAATGGGTATTACTTTGTGTGGATTCAGCGCTATTGGCGACTGATCGAAGCCGCCACATTGAGGATAACTATAATGCCACTGCTGAGGATCATCATAGCTAAAGCGTAGGCCCTCCGGCAAGAAGTCTGAGTTGGGAAAGATTATTAATTATAATTATTATAGAAATATTTATTATGATGATTATTATAATTACTTTTATTATTATAATTATCAATATTATTATTATAATAATAATAACTATTATTAATATTATTATTATTATTATTACAAGTATAGCTATTAACTATTAACCCAACTTATTGGGCGTGTGATATATTTTCTCTCGTGACACGAGCAAGCACGATCGCAAACGACGTATTTGTTTAAAATTTTTTTTTTAATTTAGAAAAGAACTGTAAAATTAAATATAATTTAGTTATTAACTATTCGACGAAATGAGTTGTTAATACACCCATACCTCGCTTTACGGTCGTCTCTATTATGGACATCTTAGTTAAGCGGAATCTTCTTATTTTATTCAAAAGTTGAATGAGGGCACATTTTTTCTGCTCTAACATTAAAACATAACATCTTAAAACATTATATTTTTGAAGCTCCGTGGTTTGTCAAAAACTCCGTAATTCACAAGGACCTCGGCCTAACATCAATCAAAGATGAAATTAAAAAGTTCAGCTAAACACACCAGGAAAGACTCGTTCGTCACCCCAACCGCCTTGTCAATGATGCACTCGTATTTTCTGTCTCACAATTCACTCAATATCAAATAAGATTGATTGTAAATATAACATATACATTTAAAATTATATTTTTGAATAAGTATATATACAATAATTGTTTGTCTGTTTTCTTATGTTATTATTTTTTGTTTTATATAGTTATGCAAGGGCCAACGCAAACTTATGAACAATAGTTAGAAATTAATCGACGGGTTTCCCTTAAAATAGTTTGATTAAGTTTTGAGATCAGTATGTATTTTTTTTTAATTTTGGAATGTAACTAAATTTTATGGACTTTTCGTTTTTGGTTTACGGTATTTCGTATTAAGGGCAACATTTTTGGAAGTTGTTAAGGTCGTAACGTTCTCTGCCTTCGGCTAAGATAATAGTTTATCCATTCGCTAGCCTCGGATTCGAACCGGGAATGATGGGATCTCTTAGAAAACTCGGGAATCGAGTACTTCGAAAATCAAAATGATTTGAGTTCTAGTTTGCCTGCCCGATTAATTTCTAAACTCTATGCATTGTGTACATTTGAGCCTGTCGCACACTTAAGATCCGTTAGTTGGCCAATCCATAGGCAACCGATGACAATGGCTAACTGTTTTGACTCAATTCCCAACAGCCAGAGTCAATTGCAAAGCACGAATTTGCCAAGCACCACGCCCAAAGTGAACTATAATTGTCCAATTTTTAGCGAAAATCGCTAAAATGCTATGATATCTTCGCCATCTTATACAATCATTGTAAACAATACCATTGCCGACGCAACTTCCATGGCTTTCGCAAAGCATTTGTGCATGCAATTTTAATTATTGTGATTATTTACAAGCCGCTGGCTTGTTTGCCATCCATTAGATGATGCGTGTGCTCTACTCCCGTTTTAATTTGACAGTTTTATGAGTGCTTAGTGTGACATACGAGGAGGGTACCGATTAGAGATGGCTCATAAATTCCTCCAATGGGGGGTGCTGCGCAATAATACGCATTGGTCATGTACCGTTGCAGATCGTAAAATTACAGTTGTAGTAGTTGTATATTTTACACACACAGGCGCACAGTATGTTTTCGTATGAAGGAGGAATTGTTAAATCTTCAAAGTTTCGATTGACAATCGCAGATATATTCTTTGGACACAGTTGGTTGATTTGTAGATTGAGTTGTCAATAATAATACCCACTTGCTGAGAATGGCAGCAGAATTAGCAAACGCTGATAGAAGTCGCCGATCGCCGGAAAATGCATTCTTCAGAAGCCACACACGAAACTCACAATCACAGGTACTCAAACATATAGTGATATATTGTTGGATTGTTGGACCCACGCACCAACGACAAAGATGCTCACGCACGTTGCTCTGCAAACTGAGCCCAGCTCACGGCTGGCTTAGACCTTTATACGGAGCCGGGGACTCTGACAGCCCTTCGTCAGCGTCATGAGCCGCGACGGCAACAATATCTTTGAGACGCCATCGGCTCTGGAAAGACTTTCAAGCGATTTCAACAAATAATTCAGCGGATCGACCAAATAAGAGCTTTAATACAATTGTGGATTAAGGCACCGATTTAAGTCACCAAAACGATATGTGCAGGGAGTGCCCGACTAGTGTATACCCTATGCCCAGCTTTACCGCAATAAGCACCTCCAAAACTTGCTGCTTTTGGGTAAAATATGACGAGATATCCAAAAAGTGTATAAGATACGTTTACCTACATATCAATTTTGGTGTGCCTAGCTACTGTAATATCCGAGATATCCTATAAGAACAAAGGCTGGAAATCTATACTATAATAATTTATATATTTCACAATAAACTTGATCTGCGTGTGGTAGACAAGAACTTATATTCAAAATCGATGCAATAATACAGACAGGTCAACGTACATGGCTAGATCGACGCGTCTATTAGCGCTGACCTAAAAAATATTGCTTTCTTTGGTTGGATATGCCTTCCTCTGTCTGTACAAAATATTTACACAAAAATAAGGCTGGCACACCCTTATATTTTACAAATTTTCAATGGGTACAGGGTATCAAACCACATACGCCTACACCACAAGCACAGCCAAAAGCTGCAGGTTTTTTTGGCATCAGCAGAGCTCTCAGAATAGATTCTTGAACAACTTCTGTGTTTAGTGGCCGATCATTATAAGACTTTCAGATGGCGATGACATGCAAAAAAGTAATATAATATTACGAAATATTTTAGCTTTATCTTAAATTAATACGACTTTAATTTAAAACCCTGTAAACCGTTATCTTCAGGCCAGCGACTATCAAAGCATAAATTACATGTAAGATAAATGTAACTAAATCTAGTCAAGCTAGATAGAACGCTACTTTCGGACAGATACTCAAATTCTATTGATCAATGCTAGGCATCCAAATTATATCATAGATACAATTAAATTAATACTAAATAAAATTTGTTATGAAAAACTTAAAAATGAGCGTTGTTTATTTTGATCTTTTAAGAAGACAAGTGCCTGTAAATTTTATTGCTTAGTTTACCTGTAATTTTAGTTAAATTTAAAAATATATATTAAGTTCGCTAAAACTGTAGTTTAGTAGCGATGCCAAAATCTGACAATGTAATCTGGACATAAGTTTGTTTTTGTAAATATTTATACAGTATATGAGTTGTGTAATTGCTTAGCTGCATTCGAATCCCAGGCTAGTTTTCTTTCATCTTAGCCGAAGGCCATAACAGCAAGTGCTTTTTAAAAGTTTGGTTCATAGTTAGTTTATAACAATACAGTGATTGAAAAAATAATAGAAACGTTAGCTTAAAGTTTTCTTCTGTGAAGAACAAATTTCAAAAAATTCATGTAGGCAATTTATGTTTTGGACCTGGAAAAAAAATTAAACAAAAAGTCTTAAAGCTAAGAAACACAATTTTCTTTCTGTATATAACTTTATTCAATAATATTAGGTATTCAAGCTTTTAAATGTATGTAGGCAGTTAACTTAACAGTTTATGAAAGCCATGGTTTATTGCTTATACATACATGTGTACATACATACATTTTAATACGTTTCAAAAAAATATCTGTCACGCAAAAAATCTAAAAACTAAAATGTTTATAGGAAAAGCAGAGAGACCATCGAGAGCAAGATATCAAAGTGAAGAGCGCCGATTAGTTTTTATTTATGATTAGCTTAGCCATGTTTGAAAAGGTTCTTATCGTCAAATTTCTTATCTAGCAGCACTGTGTATAGTGAAAGCATTTATTGGAGAATTGCCATGTGAATAACATAGCAGCTCAAAGATCAATGTCAAAGTCGAGCCAATTCTTGAGCGAGAAATGTATTGTTTTGAATGCTGTTTCGTTTGAGGTAGTATGTGTGTATAATTGGATGTATAATGCCAAACAATTCGTTAATTTCTCTCTCGCGCTCTCTCTATATATTTTATACTGATATATACGTAAATACGCTAATTGCAATGTTTTCAAACAAATTTATTTAGAAATTTATAAGAAAAAGCTTTTTCAAATGTGATTTGTTTGCACTGTGGTAAAGTTTATATCTTAGAATAAGTTTACTTTAACTGATTTCAATTATCATAGAAATGTTTGTCAATAATTATGGACATTTTATATATTGTGTTGAAATTTTAGATGAACGTTAAAAAAATTCCATAGAATTGTATCCCAGTTTGCTCGTGGCCAAGATCATCTAATAATATAGTTTTAGCATCTATTCGAGTGATTACACACCATTTTTAAAGTCAACTCTCAGTTGGCCAAAACAAATTACCAATAACATTATACAAATATATTTTTATAAAAATTATTTAAGAAATTGAAATTTCGGTTCGCGTGTCCATAGGTCTCTTATTGATTTTTCGCTTGTTTCTCAACGTGCTGCGAAACCAAACAACAACAGCAACCGGCTCAGCATCAGCTGTCGTGCCGCAGTCAACAACAACGTTGACGACGACGGTGACTGCGACGTTGAACAGCAGCTCATATTTTGCCAATAAGAATTTTGCGCAGTACTCGACCGCAGCCAATAGGAAAACAAGCGTAGTTGCAGGCAGAAGTGATATATAAACAAAACACAGTGCACGCCAGTTGGATATAAGCGCAAAGACAGTGGGAGATTGAGAAACGCAGACGCAGCAAGTGATGTTCAAGCTATTAAAAGAAAAATTGTAACGTTAAATTACGGAAAAAAAAACAAAAAGCTACGCCAAAAAACAACAAAAATTTATCAAAACACACAAACAAATACTCGTAAAACAAAATAATGCGCGAGCTTAGCGAACTGCGACAGCGTCAGGCGTAAGTACAATGAGTGAGAGGGGAGAGACGAACGACGCTTTGGCGCGCTGTTCTCCAGCGTGTGGTTAATGAGTGAGCGTGGAAGCAACAACGAAACAATAATAAAAATATAGATCCAAACTATGCCAATGTGTATATGTATATATTGGCATGCAATGGCAGCGACTGCGACAGCAACCGCAACAACAACAGTAACCGTTTTGGAGTAGGAAGCGCGAAATAACAAACAAAAATTTGATACCACGAAAACGGCGAATATGGCGAGCAAAACACAGAGACCGAGAGCTGAATAAAGCGATGCCAAAGCGTGCGCGCTGTGTCCATGTCTGACCAGCAGACACTCGGATATACTTATATTTCGTATCGCTTCGCTTCGTTTCGTTTTTGTACTCGTTCACAAACTGAAAAGAGTATATTGGCTTTGTACAATGTCCGTCCATCTGACTGCATGTATGCAATTTATTTTTGCATTTATCTTTCTCAGTTCTAAAGCTAAATACATCAAATTCTGCAGACAGAGAACTGATGACCTCATATAAAGATTAAATCTATATATAATTTTGGGGCGGATAAACCGCGAGAAATCCATATCTACCTCAATTTTAAAGCTAGAGTCGCCAAATTAAGCATTTTTCTGATAACATCTAAAATGGAGCCGAACTATTTCGACAAATTACAAAAATCGATATATTCCAAAATAACAATAATACATAAATAAGACCATTATCGACTGTTTTAAGCTGTGAATATACTGTGAACGAGTAATGCGCAGTCGGTTACACCCGACCGCGACATTGTTACTTTTTTTGTTTTGCTTAGGTTTGGCATGTGAGCGCGGATTCTTTTTCTGTATCTTTCAGATACGTTCGCCAAAAATATGTGCGGTATGCGCGTTTCAAAAAGTATCAGGTCGAGTCTCGTGGCCGAACAAAGAGTTGCGAAGCATTAAGCACTTGAAACGGGCTTTGTCGTAGTACGTAGTTAGGGTATTTAGCTGGACAACGGGAATTTATAAAGCTTGGCTCAAATAAATCGAAACATAAATTTAAATATTTTATTTAGCGGGCTATCAAAATGAGGTAGACATACTAACACAATTAATTAAAATATTTAAAACTCAATGGCGCTATTGTTTATTTCTTATTTCCTTTTCATTTCAGCTCAAACCTCATGATAAAAACGAATCGCCTTGTATTATTGCGCCATGGCGAGAGCGAGTTTAATCTGAAGAATCTGTTTTGCGGCTGGCACGATGCGCCGCTCAGTGCGGGTGGTAAGCTTGCAATAATGAAAATATATAAATAAATATACTTACATATACATACATACTAACATATATTGATTAACGTTGTGGTTTGTGCCAAAGGCTTGCAGCAGGCGCAAAAGATCGCTGCAGCCAACTTGCTGGAAGCCAAGATGGAATTCGACAAGGTTTACTGCTCGAAGCTGAATCGCTCTAAGCATACCGCCGATGTGATCTTGAGCGAAATGAAGTGCTCCTTTCTGCCGATTGTGGCCGACTGGCGACTTAACGAGCGCCATTACGGCAATTTAACGGGCGCCAACAAACGGGACTTGGCCAATCAGTATGGCGAGGAGCAGGTACAGTTCTGGCGTCGCAACTACGACGGCCTGCCACCCCCAATCGAGACCTCGAACATCTACTACTATGAGATCTGCAACAACTCCGCCTTCCAAAATGTGCCCACCGCCGAGTTTCCCCTCACCGAATCAATGCGCCTGTGTGTCGACCGCATCAGCCCCGTCTGGGAAGAGATCAAAAAAGATGTGCTGAGCGGCACACGCGTTTTGGTCGTCGTCCATGGCACTGTGGCCCGAGCTCTGGTCAAGCACATTGAAGGTGCGTACCGTATAAATATCGTCCGTTCTCTAAAGTCCAATTTCATTTTCATTGTAGGCCTGTCTGAGCAACAAATTGAAAAGGTCAACATTCCCAATAGTGTGCCAGTTGTCTATGAGTTCAATGTGAAAAGCGGCGAGCTTGTCGGTGAGCCCAAATATTTGGCGGATGCCAAGTACATAGAGAATATGACGAAAAAAGTGGCAGCTATTGGCGATTAAAGAGAGTAAACTCTTTTGATAAAAACATCAACAACAACAAAAAAGAAAAAAATGAATTGAAATTTTTTAATAAACCTAATTTGTAAGTCTTGAGACAATATATGTATATTATTTATCAACACCCTTGCAGTTTTGGTTTTTGTTAAATAAATAATTTTTCAAGTACCCCATTTTATTCAGGGCCTATTCTATTTTTTGTTCATAGCAGCTGTTGCTCTGCTATTTTGATAACAACTGATAAGCGTCAGCAGAGCGTCAATAGGAGATAAGCAAAATGGTTGACTTTAAGATTCCAAAGCCTTTTTGTTTAAGCTGAAGGTAAGTGCGCAGTTTGTGTCTAAATTTGTTTATACAAATAGTTTAATTTTAGTAATAATAGTTTATTTAAATGCATTTAGTAATACTTTTTCTTTATGCCACGCCACAAATATTGCCAGGGCAATCAGTAGTAATTCTGCTCGTTGTAATTGTACAGAGAGTTGAGATTGTTGGGCAGTATGTAGATATCCTCAGGGCGGCCATTGAACACAAAGGGACGCTTCAGCGAGGTCAACTTCGAGTCCTGTTGCGGGGCGGGCAATGCGGCTAGGCCGAAATTTTGCTGGGCCTGTCCGTAGCCAGCGGCCGGGGCTGGTCTATAGGGATTGGTGGGCGTGGGTGGGCGCACATTGAAGCTGCTGCCGAATCCAGCCGTAAATGGAGCCAGATCGTTGGGCGCGCCATTCACTTGATAAATGCCGGAGGGCTTGCCATTGGCCAGAAAGTTGACGGGCAAATTGAAGACGGATCCAAACGTCGAGAATGTGGGCATGGGCTGGTACGTCAGCAGCGGTGAGAAGCTGTTGCCGAAGGGGGCGGGTGCCAGATTGGTGGGCACAAACATGTACGGAGTGGGCGGCAGCCGCACATAGTATATGGGCGAGTTGCGGGACGAGTGAAGCGACGGGGGACGACGTTCGCCAGCTGCGCGCGACATGACCACATCCTCCAGCTCGTTGCTCGCGCTTGGGTAGGTGGGATAGAACATGTCCGGCGCTATGTATAGCGGAAAGGGTATGAGCAGCGGCTGTGCATAGCCAATAAATGGCAGCATCTTGGGCATAGGCAGAGTCGGTGCAGCCGGCGGCAAACTCTCATATGGATTGAGGGGCGCGCTGCCGGCGACGGCTCCAGCGCCTGTTGCTATGTACGGGTTCCAGGCAAAGTTGGAGGATGAGGCTGGCAGGCGTGAGTCCTGCTTGAACTCGTGCATCATTTGGTAAGGATCATCCTCCTCTTCGCTTTTAATGTCCTGTTGCTCTGCGGCCATCTCCGGCTCATGCGCATACTGCTGCCCAGCTGCGGCATTGTGGCCTGTTCCTTGCTGCTGCTGCTGCTGCGTCGCCTGGGATATCTGCGGCTGCTTCGTTTGCGTCTGCTTCTTGACGAGCTGCGACAGATTGGCGGCATGCGACGAGTAGATCAGCAGCAATGGCAGCAGAATGCGCAGATACGCTGTCCACATGTGGGTTGCCATCGCGCAAAGTTAACTGCAAAGGGAGTATTGAATTGTATATTAGAAATGCGATGATCTAGAGAGAAAACTATAAAATTGCATTATGATAACTTTGAAGAGGGTATTCTTATTTCGTCAGTAAATATATTTAGGGGTACAGTACATAAGTAATGTGTAATTTTTATTTATTTATCTCCCATAAGAACAATCGTTTTAAAAACGATTTTTTTGTATAAATAATTATTCTGTTTTTAAGATTTCCTGACCTAAAATGGCAAATAACAGAGTAACTATGCTCCCAAAGTATCGTTAAAAATTTTCTCAACATTAGACCTCTTTAGCCTATAAATCCCTTATACATACATATACAGATATCCCACACTCACCAGCTGAGAGCGTCACGATCCTAACTTATTTTATCTTTTACTTGTTACAGACCTCAACCACAGATTTATAATTTGAAATGTAAAACAACGAACATAAACTTAGTAATTACATTGTTTAAATTTACTGGAACTTAACCAATTCTGTAATGTACTATTAAGCATTAATTGGTATGTTTATTGTCACAGATCGCAAATTTAAATAAATTATAAAAAAAATTAATTTTTTACAGGAGTGATCGGTCAAAATTTGTACATGAACCAATTTTTTTTTTCAAAGTTATTACAACGAAATTTAGTAATTGTGAGCGTGAATTTAAAAATATCCAACCCAAATCGAATTACTGTTAATATAGCCTCCATTATTAACAATCGGTCAAAATCGATTATTTTTTTATGAAAATACAATTAACTACAGAACCCCAACTAAAACTGTATTTTTTTTTTTAATTTTTCACAAATTTTAAACAATTTATACTTTTAATCCAAGTAGAAAGCGTTTGCGTTGATGAACAGGATTTGAATCCTTTGAGGCGACACACAAGCAACACTACGGATGGACTGCACAGCAGACGCGTTCAACTGGCAATGGGTGTGAGCACGTTAAGAAGCTGCGCTTTATATTGGCCAAGACGACGACACTGGCGCAGTCGACGCTGCGACGCGTCGCCGCTGCGCAAGCGCAGAACTGGCCAAGAGGCGAGTTGACGCAAAAGAACACGGGCAAAAAGCGTTGGCTGCTGCCTGTAGTTAGCTGTTGTTTGCATTGCCAAAGCAGTTCACATTGCTCCATCTGATTGTGAGATTTGTTTAGATCTCTGGGGTCGCATTCAAGTGATAAATTGGCTAATTGCTGGCAGCCCAAACGTAAGCACACTATGTGCATAACTATAATTATAATGGCCAGCAAGTGTCAATGGCCGCCATGCACATGCACTTGGAAAAAAAAAAAACTTATAAACAATTTCAGAAATGTTAATTACGAGATTGAATGTCTGACTCCCTTGTAACTAGCGCCCGGCACAAACGCCCGCGATTATGTATTTTAATTTGTATGACACCAAAGTTGGCAACGGTCGGGCGCAGGGCTATAAGGAAGTTGTGTGTAAAAGAACGCTCATTAGCCAATGATATCCACAAAGCATTCTGCTTATCACCGAGTGCTTAAGCACCTGTATCTGTAACTGCAGCGCCGCCCCACTCAGTCCAGTCACGAGCAGCTGTTGCATAATTGGGCATAATTGTGCGATTACATCAATGTGCACACACACACACACACACACACACACGCACATTCACACACACAGGTACATAGGTACGTATGTGGTGTGCATCTTTATTGTCTGCATAATTCTAAGTTAATGCCAGTCATAGCTGCATATTAAGCCCTTGTCTCGGACCTTGCCCTGGGCCAAGCCTCCGCTTGCCAGAGAGAGCGTCGTATAATTATGTTGATTTTATAGACAGGCAGATAAACATGGCTAGGCGCTCCCTGACTTGCACAGCCGGGATGCTTGCTAATAATAATATTCTAATATAAATAATTTGTTTATTTGTCAATGCCAGCGGCGTTGGCGTTGGCTCTGGCCCTGGCGCTGGCGCCGGCGCTGCTCTCCTAAAGATTAGGCCAATAATAAATTACATAGCTAATTAAGCGGCGACTGGCGGTTGTAACTGCAACTGGAGACAACCACGCAGATGCAAAGATACAGATACAGATACGGATACAGCTTAAGGTAACTTGTACACGTACTATGTACTTGCCATGGCGCAGATTGCGCTGCCGCTGGAACAGGCGCGACAACGGGAACACAGAGAGTGCAACAGCAATAATGAACGGGTGGTGCTATAATAAAGCCGAGCCGATCCGATCCGAGCCAGGCCAAGTTAAAGGCAAACCCGCGCCTACTGTTGCCGACTGTTGCCGCTGCCACAACGCAGGCGACGCGCCAACGTAATTAGCCTTGGAATGTCCTTGTGCACGTGACTATTTCCGGACAGCGGGCTTTTTGTGCTTCTGCGAATAGTGGCCACTAAATTCTAAATATAAACGCGCGTGCCTGCGCATCATCAAACTTGGGCACACTTTCCAAACGAGGCCGTTGATTCGCACTAGGTGTAAATGCTGCCAATCGGAACGTACATGAACTTAAACGTAAACAACTAACAGCTATCAGCTACAAGGGTTCATTAACACCGCTGCCGACAATGGCAACGGTTGACAACTGGACATCCACATAGTACTTAGGCCAATAACTTCTGGAGTTCATCTTGCTGTATTGCTGACGTTGCTCGTCGCTCATTTAAAGTAAACTACTTTTGTTTTTTACACAAACCTTTTGATACGCTCAAAGTGAGCGGAGGCAGATCAAGACAGGCACAGAGAATATCATATAATAAATAAATACATAATAAAAAAAACTGGGTCAGTAAGCGGCCGCATCTGTATTTGAAATATGAAAAGCCCTTTTAAGATGCGCACTCAACAATGCTTAAGCAAACAAATCAATTCCATGAATAAAATGCGCAAAAATGTCAATTCAAGACCAAACGTACATACAGTCCAAATACCCTTCCTAATAAATCCAGGACAAAATTATGATCTGTACCACTGCGAAATTCAAAGAAATTCCTATCAGAACTTCGGTATCCTTGGGAAATCGTAAGCAACCAATAATAAATACAACAAACTTTATTTATTTGCTAAAAGACGATTATACCTTGCTTTTTAGAGTATATCGGCAAAAGTTCACCTATATTGCCGAATAATTAAGCACTTGGACTGCACTCCAGAAGCCGCAAACCACGCGCCACCACTCAGCTACTTTCTTTAACCGCAAACAGGTGATTTTTTTATATCGATGTCTGCAAGTCAGGGCACTTAGCCGAGTACACACAATTGTTTTTGCATTTATTTGCGTCATTTTCATTGACATAATTATCGTTTGTTTGTTGAGCAAACAGAATACTTTGAATCAATAAATAGTAAGAACGCTCTGAAATAGTTCAGAACCCTCGTTGTGCTGGCGGCAGGCAACATGACGAGGTGGCCGAGTGGTTAAGGCGTTGGACTGCTAATCCAATGTGCTCTGCACGCGTGGGTTCGAATCCCATCCTCGTCGCACTTGGTTTTTGTGAAATTCTTCATTATGCAATAATGTTTAAATTTAATTAAACTGATATTTTATAACGGCCGGCTATTATTATAACTACAAAATAGTAATTTTCTCCCACCCTGATGAATTATAAACTATCGCCTTTTGACGTTTTAATTATCTTTGCATTTGTAGAAAAAATTTCATTTAGCAATTTTAGCATAATTTAATAAAGTTATATTTTTTACTATGTTATAATTACAATGTTATTATTTCTTAGGTATTAATAATTGAAATAATAAACTAAACTTTAAGTCACCTTTAAGTGCATATAAAAAATAATGGGTTCGACGAGGATGGGATTCGAACCCACGCGTGCAGAGCACATTGGATTAGCAGTCCAACGCCTTAACCTCTCGGCCACCTCGTCATATGCGACCTTGGCAACCAGTTGCTCTTTTCATGCACAGCTTAGATGAAACGCAAGCAGTGCCCAAATTCCATAAATATATAAATTCCTTTTTAGAATTTTAAACATATATTAAGCCAATTAAACATACTATCAATTGTCTGTGTATATAAATTATGTAAGGCCTAGCATAATTTTAAAATGCATATGCATGTTAATAATAAAAATGCAATACTGGATATACATAGAATACAATATTTGCAAATTGCAACTGATGTGCGTACACTGCTTGATTCAGTTGCTGTTTGTGTTGCACTACTTGGCGCATGGTTGAACTGCTTCGTATACATCAGTATACATTGCCAATTATAAGTAGTAAAACCTTAGGACTAACCCAGACACGTGACGAGGTGGCCGAGTGGTTAAGGCGTTGGACTGCTAATCCAATGTGCTCTGCACGCGTGGGTTCGAATCCCATCCTCGTCGGATAACTTTTTGCAATATTTTTATAAAGTACATTTTAAAAAAATGTTAGATCTATTTGATGACGTCTCAAGTTGCTTTCTAACGGATTATGACAAAAAAGTTAACTACACTTTAATCCACACTAGCAGCTGGTACATCATTTTGAATCGCTTTTAAAGGCAAGATTCTTATCTCATTTCAATTGAATCTTAAGTTTTTATGGCCATTCCCGGCCGTGGCTGCACCGCCACAGGGAACATTTAATTACCAGCGCGGACGGTAATATAAACGAAATGAAAATAGATACATTGATAACAAGTTAAGTGTCAACTAGATGTGGATGTGGGGAAGCTGCTTAGTGAATGTTGGATGTATTCGCTAGAAATTAAAGTTTATTGACATTGGCCGCGAAAGGGCTCCAAGACGTCGCCAAGGTCGCCGAGATGGAAACCAACTGAAATCCACAATAATTGAAGTGAATTTTGGAGCCGTAGGCGCAAGTGCTTAAGCCAGCAAAAAGACAATACCTAACAAAAATAATAACAACATTAAAAGCCAATTGAAATAATTAGTGTTGCTAGTGCGGCTGAAAGTAGTTAAGAGCGGTGGAGTCATTAACTTCATTTAAAATAATTTCTTTTATCTCCATTTGCGACGACTAATTAATAAATTTCATACAATTGACACTAATACAATACAAATATAAATATGTTATTTGTTTCGGTTTTTTTTTTTTTTTGTGGTTTGTTGATTGTTGCCAACTGGTTTTCGAGCAATAAAACAAATTTCTTGCTCGCTAATTGCGAAAAACCAAAGAAGTTTTGCGGCTCAGTTTTCCTCCGACAACGTGTTGAAATCTCCTGCAATTATAAATCAGCAGAGGCCATAAAACTTAACTATCAATCGTTTGCTCCAATTGTCAGGAAATTGGAAAGTTTTGTGTGTTTATAGTGCGGATATAAAGTAATTGAGATATAGTGCGCAAACCATTAATGGTACCTAATGTGGGAGGTGTGAAAGCGAAAACTATATATGCCAGAGAGAAATGATCTGGTCTTAGCTCTTAAACTTGAAAATAAAATTTATATGCGCCCATAATATTTCTCTTTACCAGCTAGAAGCAGTCAAATTATTGCTTGACTTGAATCATCACGTTGCCGGGGCCACAGATTCTACTTAACTCAGTACACAGCAGCCCAGTTTCGACGGCGATCAGAGCCCACAGCTAAATCAGTGCAGGGCACGCTTCGGCGCTCAGTTTAACCTTTTTACTTGTGGTCACTTGGCACTTTCACAAAAAAAAAAGAAAAAAATCAAAAATAATAATAATAAAATAAATAAATATGTGCACAAACTCCCGATGGATGTTTGACTCCTTAATACCCTGTTTGGTTAGACTTAACTTAATAATATTATCTCAAAGATTTTCTCTTTTCTCAGTTATTTTAAGTAGCTTAAATTGTAATCAATTAATAGAAAAAATATTAGTAAAATATTTAAATATTCTTTAACATTTAAAAAATCGTACTACTCTATATTTAATAGTATACCCTTTTTACTTTAGGTATAGACATCGCGAATTTATCGACAAATGCGATGGGCAAATATTGAACTTGTGGCTTAAACATCGCTGCTGCTGCTGCTGATGCTGTTGCAGATTAAGCGCTGCTATTTTCCTTTCGTTGCATTTCCTTTCGTCTGCTCTACAAATATTTAACTTTCAATGAAAGTCAGAGTCGTGTAATTGCCGTCCATCGCTGACCCCAATCGAGTGTATTGCATTACTCAGAAAAACCAAACAAAAAAGACGGATCGAGATTTTTAACATTGCATAAGCCGCACAAACGATGACAACTTCATTCCGAGTGCTCAGCGCGAAAGTTGGGTGGCAATTAAATGGCGATGCCCACATGCCAAACGCCTCAAATCCAAGCTGGAACCCAAAAACAACGGCAACGGCAACAACGTCAATGACAACGACAACGACAACGACAGACATTAAGACAAAGGCCAGTTAGGCTGATTCAGCTTAATCACTTGCCGGCGAATGAGTTTAATGAACTTGCGAATTTATCGACAATAAAATGTGAAACTACTTATAATTAGATACACATATTTATGAACATATCATCTAGACAACCCGCCGGCTTAAGAGTGACGTAGCGATGGAATTAACCTTAGCCGTGGGTGGGTGTTCCCGCCATCAACGTTAATTCTGGCTAATGGAAACGTTAGCCATTCAACTGGCCTGCAGACTGTCAGACTGAAACAGTTGTTTAAAAACATTTCTTATTCAGCATATTCAAACACGCAAGCCCCGTCTGTCATTTATTGTGCTGTGGACAGCAGCAGCAGTAGCCAGCTTGATTAGCCCAGCTTGGGATATCGTATACAGGTGGCAGTCGTTGTCATTGTCTCGTGCTTCTGCCTATCTATCTATATTGCTTCCGTCAGCATTAAACATATTACTCTTAATAATTCCCAGCTCAGCTCGCACGGAGCGCTCGTCTGATGCAGATATGAGATTACAAGCGCTGGCTGGCTGGCGTTTACAGCTCGTTCGTGATTTGTGTTGTCTAATCGTTAACAATTATGCCAGCGCCAGGTAGAACTTGTTGTTCTTGTGCCTGCCTGCCAGATGCGTGCAGTTAGTTAGATTAGGCCATACAGCAGAAAAAATATCTGCCTTTGGTGCTTTGGCTGTTGCTGAAGCTGAAGCTGTTGCTAAAGCTGAAGCTGAAGCTGAAGCTGATGCTGTGCGAGAGTTTACGCACTTCAACACACACTTTTGTGTACATTAGCCACGCGTAATTGCTGAGAGGTGGGGGGGCAGCTGGTGCTGCCGGCACGGCTAATTAATATTTAAAGGTGTTTTGATTGCCATTCCATTGGGGGGTTTGCTAAACAAATGGCAAATGATATATTTGCGGTTATGTCATTTGTTTGTTCAGAGCATAGACGGAAAACAAAAAGGTTGCACTCAAATTAGATGGGCGCTCAGATTGTGTAGATACATATATACAGACATGTGTACTGTCTGCGGCTAGAAACGTTGGCCAAGTAGTGCTGCCTTAGTTGGTGAAAGATGAGAAAGTGCTCAGGTGTTGGGGTACAGGGCAAATGGGTTTTATATAATGGTACACAAAAGTACTTTTGAATGTTAAATTCGTTGTTTTTACTTATTTTAATTGCCGGCCATAAAACCAGCTAGCATTGACATAACCCTTTGCAACACCAAATGAAATGGAAGTCGGCTATCAATTTCGGCAATCATATATGTTCATAGATGCTTCCCACAGACAGCTGTAATTTTAAGCGCAGTGGGTCAAAGCTGGGCAGTCGACTTGCACACTGGCAAAGGTCAGCAAAGAGGGCCACTAACCTGGCCAATAAGCCTAGGCCAAGACACGGACGCCAAACGTCAACACATCACGCAATGCCATTTAAAAAGAGCTTACACATTTTGCTGGCAACGCCTGCTGGCGCCAATTAGAATACGCCAAAGACAGAGGAAAACGAAAACGCAAACGCAAAGCCTTAAAGCGGCACACGCACATGGCGTTGCCCAGTTAAATGCGTCCAGCTTCAGCGCCAGCTCCAGCGCCAGCTCCAACTCCAGCTTTAGCTTTGTGGCATGCGGTGGCCTGTCAATAACAACCTGATTTTCACTGTAGCTTCGTGTTACCCAGCGGCCTTTGTTGTCGTAGGTTCATTTGTAACTAATTTGTGCACAAATCGGAAAGACAAAAGCGGTTAGCAATGCCCAGGGTGTCAGGGCCAGCGCGCCACGGGCAGAATAGTGGCTGTTGCAGTTGGTAATTTAATCAAAAGCTAAGTATATGCTGATATAGAGTTTCCAGCGTGCTCTGACACTTTCCAACGGGTGGACGGCGGACTGGCTCTCTCGTCAATTTGAAATGAATCAATTCGCCGGTTCGGCCTGTTGAATTTGTCAAGCAAATGGCAAAGTAAAACCCGCAAAGTGCAATGGCAAACTGTAACAGTAAGCTGGCAAACAATAAAGTGGCAAATTGATGCACTTCGTTCGCCACGTTCGCGTTGGCTCATCATCGAGATCATTGTCGGCCGACGTTGCCAGTTGCCTCGGACCCCACACACATCGAGACGAGTTGAGCCCGGCAAGCGAGCGCTTACTCTTACAGCCGAGCAATCGACCAAGTCTACGCCAAGTCGGAGTTGATGACGTAGCACCGAGACGACGTCGTAGACGACAGCAGTGACGCCGACTGCGGCAGCGACGGGCAAGCAAAGCAAAGTGATTTTGGTTTTAAGAAAAAAAAAAAAAAAAACAAATTACACATAGTCCGCAGATCTCATTTATTTGCCGCTCTTCGAGGCGTCCACAACGTCAAAAAAATCGCTGCGCGCTTAGCTAACGTAAAAGATTTAAGTTTTCGGAAAAATAGTGCCAGGAGCACCTGAAAAGCGCGTCTCTAAATTAATTTCGAAATAAAATCGTGATAATAATAACTACTACTAATTATAAAACAATTTCAAGATTCCTAATGCAAATTCAAGTTGCTAAAGTCTAATTATTCAATAAGAATTTACATATCTAAAAGGCGTATTCATAAGTTATGCGTTTTTAAGTACACATTAAATTTGAAATTTCACATCATCAACGGAAGGACACTCGACAATCATTTATTGCGCATAAAATTACAAAAAGACAAATTAAATAAACACAACACAAACAGCTGCAGCTGCAGCCACAACCATTATAAAGTGAGTGCAATTTAAATAAATGGCCATAGAATGCTCATCAATTTGCATAAACAAACACATGCACATTTGTGCATTTGACAGCAGCTAGAAATTTATTAATCATATGTGCATATGAATAAATGAGGCACAGCAGGCAAGTTCGTTGCCTAAGTCTTTCGTTCTGCGAACACTTTTCACTCTTGCCAGCCGCTAACGTAGTCGCGTTGTGACTTAATTAGTCGGGTTCAACAAATGATAGGCATAAAACGTAGACGACCTTGACTGGTTAAAGTATGATAATAAAAAACAATCTTTCATATTAGAAATAAAACGAATACAAAAAAGATCATTTAAAATGGCGAGTGGATACATCATTAAAGAAGTCTCCGTCAGACGGACGTCACAGGAAAAGCCAAATTTAATAGCTTGTTAAAAAGCTATTTGTGTAAATTCTCGGTTTTAGTGCGACATTCTTGTTCCAACTTGTTCAGGTTATCTTCGCAGTTATCTTCTTCTACCAGCTCGCATCCATTTACTATCATCGTATCTGTGATCGAGACATTGATGCTCGCTCAATAATTTGTTATATCAAATTACAAAGATAGAATGGTGAACACTCCCACAACCTGCCTAGATGAAAGAAAGCTTAAAAAGGCGTTAGCTTTTTTTTACCTCCCTGATCATATTTCATGCGGGTCGTACCCTGGCACAGATTACTGCCGCAGTCCATGTTACCAGCTACTTATTGGCGAACTTTCTGCAATTTATCAATTTCCAACTGTTTTATTCTTTGCTTGATCTTTTTCAGCAAGGTCAATAGAGGGCGCCACACGCAAGTCCCAGAATTGCCAGCGGCGAATTTCGTTAGAAACAAGGTATTAAGCAAATCTAAGATAGATTATACTCAATCGCGCTTATTTATGATATGTATCTTTAATTTGCATAATCAGGCAGGTGGGGGCGCAGCCAGACGCTTACGCCTCCAATCTTCAAACATGTTAACGTTATCGCTCTTGTCTCGATTTTAAATTGATGCCGTTTAGGCTGCCATTGCCGCCGGTTTTTTTTCTCTCGATTTTATTTGACTTTTTTTCTGCTTTTATTGATCAATTTATTTTTACTTGCTCATTAATCACTCAGGCGTTGAAATACGCCGCCAGATGGCGCTCGCCATGCTCATTAGCGTAATTGCTCAGCAGGCGTCGACAGCGGCGGCGACGACGACGACGTCGGCGTCCGCGTTTTGATTAGCGTGCATTAAATGCTTTCATTTAAGTAAATCAAATCAAGACTCTCGAAATCATATTTTTTTTTGTTATGTTTCTTGTGTTTGTGTCTGGAACGTGAGAAACTTTACAATAAATTGGCAAGCATTTTCAGCAAAAAAAATAAATAAATATTTCACGCTTTGATGCGCACAGCCGATTTGTTTATTATTGAATTATTCGGCATTTGTGACTTGCAAAAAAGAAAAACAGAAAAACGCTTGCCATTGCTTTATTCGTATCTGTAATGCTCGACTTTTGTTATTATTTATATTTTGGTAGCCATTAGTCCATCAATCAAATCGGGCAACAATTGCGATTTGAATGTAGGGCGTGGGCGCCTGATCCGCACTTTGTGGACACTTTTTTAGGCTTGCCTTGACATACAAGCATACACACAGATCTATTGAACTCCACTTCCCTCTTTCTCTTTTTTCTCTGCAGCATGCCTTCTCTATCGCACTCGCATTACGCCCTGGCTGCGCTGTTGGCCCTGCTCGCCGCGGCCACGCCCACGCCGGCCAGCGGTTACGCCTACGGCTTGCGCATGCCAAGCGGCTCGGATGTGGCCGGCAGTGGCACGCCCCCACACCAGATCAGCAAACTCTTGGTGCAATCTCCAGCGCTGGACAACATTTACATGGACTATTTGGTCACCTCGAAGCCGCTTAACCTGCGCAAGTACAACAAGAACGGCAGCAAAACGAAGAAAACCAAAAAGGACTCGAAAATCTACTTTATACCCATTCCGCCGCTGCCCTATCGCTATATACCCGGTGTCGGCTACGACTATCAGCCCATGAAAATCAAGCCCATCATGCAGGAGGCACCAAGCTCAACGACATCTTCGCCCACACCGACGACTGACAAGAATCGCGAACGCACACCCGTTCCCACAACAGCAACACCTTCGGCTACGTCGACCACGCAGAGTAAATTGCTGCGGGTGCAGCATCACAAGGATTACTACTTCAATGGGCGTCCCTTCCGACTGCAGGTGGCGCGTGCCGATCGCAAGTCAGCTCTGACGCCTCAGAATCTTAAGTCCAAATTCTATTACAATAAAAACATAATTTATTAATTAAATAAGCGCAGCCTGAGTTTTGTTTTTTGTGATAAGGAAGCAAATTTGCGCATATCAAATTTCAAAAATCTGTTAAGGTGTTCCACTTTTGAATATCGTAAAGTTGTTGTCGTAGTGTGTGTGTCATTGTATAGGCCATTTTGAGCAACATCAACAATTTTCCTCGAAATTCCTCAAATAATTTTTAACAATTTTTATATTCGTTCACGAAGTAAAAAGAGTATATTGGGTTTTGTGCAATGTCCGTCTTGCAATGTTTTTTGTCGCTTATGATGCTGGAAACTTGAAATATTTACCCGTGTATACCCGCGTCAGATAAAGGGTGAAGATTTTTATTGACAGATTAAAATTTACGAAAATGTTGACATTATAATTGCACATTTATATTTTTAATCAATTGTGGTCACAATAAGTTTTAAAAACAACATTGAAAGTGTTTGTGAGGTGTACATTTTTTTTGTCCAAATTCATTCCGAAATTGACAAGAATTTGTAAATGTTTCTCCTGAATCCATAGCTCGGATATTTTAAGCTTTGTCAAAACTGAACTGATTTTCATGTTTGAGGGCATTTTGATCATGGTTTGAAATATAGAATGGTTTAAAATATATGCATTATTTAAAATCAAATTTTCTAAAGTTTTATGTAAAAAACGTCATGTATTGTTTTTTTTTTAAATTTTGTTTTGGTTGTTATTACACTGTAAACGAATATTTTTTTATTTTTTTTATTAATGTTTAGCCAATTTTAAGAAAACATAAAAAAATATAATAGTTAGCCAATTTGTACATTCGAACTATAGCTTACAAGTTATTGAATTGTTTACAGGAAAACCAATACAAATTTTTAATTGAATTGAAATAGAAGAATGTGTAGAAGATTGTACAGCAACTTTTTCATAAAGACACATTAATGAAGCGTCAAATCAGATATCGTTTATTTAATCTTTAAAGTTATAGCCATGTGTGCAAAACTTGCTCGAAAACACATGCAGCCTTATCTCATTTTGGCTATTACCCTTCATGTAAAATTAGTTTTGGGACTGGTTTAAAGATTTTCAAGACTTAATGCTTTATTCCTTTCCACTGTCTTTTATTTATTGATTCAGGGTGGTGCAAACTCAATATCTTAAACCAAAATAAATATTATATTTATAAAATTTGCATGACAGAGATATATACACAATTACTTACAAAATGACTATTAATCGGCATCATTATTTCACAGTCTTTGGCACAGCAGCCAATCACGATCACGTGTGGACTGCCTTAAAACATACGTGCATATACTTATAGCCGATGAGATAAAAGCATACCGTAGCTTGAAAACCATTTAGTAAGAGCAATTACTGTCGGCGTCTACACAGCGTCCACTTCAGAGTTGTGCAATAAATAATGAAATGATGACAACTTTAAGATTCATTTTGGCCACAAAAGTGTTGTTTATACATGAGATATTAAGATATGTTAGTCGGCGAAAAACGAAATAAGGGCAATTAGAAAAAAACGTTTGCTTGTGAATTTATAGCGCCCCGACAAAAGCTAGCGGGTTCACATTAGATGAGTGGCGCTTTCACTCCAAGAAACTGGCAAAAAAAAAAAAAAAAAACCCGAAACAAAACTCGTGTAAGTAAAATTCATTTAAATGAAAAAAGATTTGTGTAAGTGCGAATGCGTGAGAAAACTCAGTGCTCAATTCGGTAATAAACAGTAATAAAGTTTCTAAGCGGAAAATGTAGCGTGGCCTAGGGCACGTTGCCACAACAGGGCGCCAAGCAACAGATTTATTGAACAAATTATTTCCCATACCCCCGCTGACCCAAGAGCCCCATTTAAGGGCCGCACACAAGCATAGGCTGCAATCGAAGCAGGCAGTTCCGTTTTTGGAGCCAGTCAAAGATCCTAAAAGTATCAAATTAAACGCATATATATATATATATTTTTGACAAGCTACAATATGAGCGACATGGAATCTCCCCCGCCGCCTTCCTATGTATGCAACATGCAGCTGAATGTGGCGCCCGCGCAGCGGCCAAAGGTACGGGCAATATGTGGGCCAGAATACTTGCCCCGCAGCACTGAATCGGAGCCGACGGATGAGTGCTGCGTGATGGTGCAAAATGTCACCGTCAAGTTTCGCATCTCGCACGACAATTTCATTGCACAAGTCTATCCCAATTGCATGACCATAGCCGAGGTCAAGCAGGACTTGTCGCGCCGATTTGAAGTGGAGCCGGACCTCCTGATTGTCAAGCAAGAGAATCGTGTGCTCTGCAATACGATACCCATTCACTCGACCATTGCCGATGAGTTTGGCATACACGAGTTCCAACTGGATCTCAACGTGCTGCAAAGCAGTGAAAGCAACCACGGCCCCAAATTGAGCCTCAGCGTGTACTACGAGTAGGTATCATCGCGATAGGAATAAAATGTTATTCGGCATCTATATATATACACTGCTCAGGAAATATCGTTTGCCGGACTACTTAACTGTGCACATATCCGGCGAGGATACGGAGGATGGACAGCCCAAAAATGTTATAGTCGAGATCGAGAATGCTGCCATTGTTAAGCCCTTCTTGTGTGGCTACAAGGATAAGAATAGTGGCAGGACCTTCTTGGATGCATTCACACAAACTGGACCGTATTTTGATAAATGGAAGTATAAACGCTATCGCTCGCGGGACACCCAAACCTGGGAGCACAAGGAAAAGACTTTGGTGAGCAACAGCAGCTTGGCTATAAATATATATATTTTCTGACCGACTTCCATAATAACAGAACACAGCACATGAACAATCCGTGCAATGCTTTCTGGATGACTTCAACATTAGATACGTGTCCACAGCCAACGATTTTGTCATCATACCCGGCAAATATCAAACCTATGCACAAAAGGAACGCGCCGAGGGTAAGCTCGAGAAGATTCTGCTCTTACAGCGCAACTGGCGGCGCTGGATTCTGTGGAAGTACATTCATCTGCGTGCCAAGGATTACCGGTAGGTGGATATCATGGCTGCAAGCCCAGGTCTGGTTTGTCGGCCCGGTTTTCCCATAGCCCAGACGTTAGTTCTAGTTCTGTCACATTAAAAATGTCGGTACGCACTTCTAGAAACTAACAAGTAAGAACTTTGTAGGTGGGTAAAACCGACTTCGCAATACTCGTTTACAGTAAAAGCTTAAAACAGTCGAAAACGCTCCTAATTAACTATAAGTTATTTTGAAAAAAATAAATAATAAATTTGTTTAGATTTTTAGTGGAGGTCATCAGCAATCTGTCTGCAAAATTTATATATGAAATTTATATAAATATATATAGAGTCAATCAATTTGCTACTCACCCAATTACGCTAGCCAACAAATTTTAATACTTTATCGACGTGGGTACACACGAGTATATATTCCAAGTTTTAAGTCTCTAGCTTTAATAACGGCGAAAAAAATTACGTTCATACGAACGGACAGCAAAACGGACATTGCACAAACCCAATATACTCTTTTCCCTCCATGAACAAAAAATAATTTGTAAGCAAATTCATTAGTTTAGCAAAATTAAGTTTGGGTGTTTTCGAGGCACCGTATACACAGATTTAAAGATCTTAAAATCGTTGCATGGTTCTAAACGCTAGGCGCTTGATAAAAAATCGCGTGGATGAGGATCAGCGTTACGAACAGTGCCTGGAGAAGCGGGTGGAACGCAATGAAATAATCAAACAGTTCCCCCGCACCACCGACGACTTTGACTTGCTCTTTGCGGAAATCTCACGCTGGAAACGGGCGGAGCTGAAACGCATCGCCGCCAATTATGAGGGACCAGCACGTATTTCCGAGGTCAACATTCTGCTGGACAAGGAAATACGACTGCTGAACGGAGTGGAGCGACAGCGCCGTGTGGTTCACTTGGCCATGGAGGACTTTCGCAATGATCAACTGTTGAAGAAAATGGGGAAGCCCGTCGAGTGGATTGGCTACAAGGATACGAAAATACACCTGGACTTGCTGCGTACGCAACGCGTGCGTTTTCTATCTGAAATCTATAAGGATATGCGTAAGACAAGCGATAAGGAGAAGCGCCTGGAGCTGTTGGGACGTGTCTTGGAGATACTGTTGGAGGAGGCAAATTTTCCGAATTTTCCAGAGGTAACAATTTCCGTTTGGTGGGCAGTAGAAAAGCTAATAACTATTTAATCTTTAGCTATTTGATCTGGTCGATCGAGAAAGGAATCTGCTGATATATACCAAGTCCTGCGATGTGGAAATCCTGCGCAAGCGCCAAAACATATTATTCTTCGAGCTGATCAAATTTCAAAAACACGATCACCAAACAAGTAACTAATTATCACAGCTCCGATTGTCGCACGAGATTCGTCCAATTTGCGTATTTTTTGCATTTGCAGAGGTTCCCTCGCGCATGTGCATCGTCTGCAAGAAGGTCAAGCCGTATGCCCAGTTCGCAATACGGACGCGCCAGAGTCACGTGGATACTTGCAAGAGCTGCTACTACTTGAAGGTAAGAGGCCAGCTTAGCCAAACTGTTGTGTTAGTCATGTGGCGAATCCCTTGCAGCTGGTTGCCACAGAGAACAACGTTTACCAATCGATTCTACGCTGCATTCAGCGCGACGAGCGTAAGCGCAAGTGCGCCACATCCTTTGCTTTTGTCATACAGCAGGACGACGTGCGCCATTTAATCGACAAAATCTGGCATGGCCACTCGGCGCTGAGCAAGTCAGAAAATCTGAATGAATTGCGGTAAGTTGTCTTGTACAATAAATTAGACAGATTATGGCATTAAGAATACATATTTGGGTAGATTACCACGCTGGAGTAAGAGCGACGATTGGTCACCATGGAACTGTGTGTGCCTGACCGAGCGCGAGACTCGTGATCATTACAAGATCGAGGAGATGGAAAAGGTTTACGATCCCAAGTTCATATTGCACGTTGGCAACTGTCACATGTTGGCACGGAATCTCTTCCACACGCTAGCAGCTGTTGCCACCGAGTTCCAGGAAACGGGACAATGGTGGAAGGTCGGCATGAATAAGCAGCGCTGCAGCGACTTGGATGCGGTATAAGGGCCAGCAATTAGGAAACAGAAAGTTCAAAAACAACAAAATATCAATTAATTAATTTATCAAATTAAAAGTTTTATCCGAGCATATTTCACCATATGCTTACCTGCTTAATCTGACTGTTCCATAAATATTCACATTCGCAGCTGATATTGCATTTGAATAGTTTACTTTAATTCGGCGCCTAATTATAATATTACAATAATCAAACAATTCAAATTTTGATAAAAAGGGTGCAACGCTCTAATTGAAATTATTTGGTACTAACAACGGTCTTAAATTTCGCTTCCAAATACTGAACGCGTTTCAGTAACTTGTCGCTGGTGCTGAATTCATTGTAGGACACGGGTATAACTTGGTAGCCACTCTTTTCCAGCAGATCGAATGCCAGATTCGTTATGCCGCTGGCACTGCGATGCGTTCCATGGCATATGTCATGAAAATCAACAACCATTAGGGCGACTCTAAAAATAAAATACATAAGTTAGTGAATCTTGAGTGCAGTAAGGCCACAAAAAGTCGAAATTACCTAATGGCTTCAGGATTCTTCTTATCCAATGGAAGTGGATTTCTTTTAGCATCAAATTGGCATACCGCATCTGAAATTTGGACACTGTTAGATTGTTTCTTTGATCGTTGACACTCGCTTACCAATTAGGAAACCCATTTTGCTGTCCACCGAGCATTGCACGTGATTACTGACCGGCAACAGGCTTTTCAGCGCGTCCAGCATCCCGTTGACAAGAGTCTGTTTACCCTTGGTGTGCGCCATTGGTACCTGGTAGGCAGGACTATCGGTTGGCAGCAAGACACCCTTGTAGTCGCTGGCGCACAGTTGCGCATAGCTGTTCAGATTTAGCAGCCTCATTTTGCAAGTTGGCGTTAAGCCGGCTTTGTCACTCTCCAATTTTGACAGAAAGTCCGCGCTGTAGGAAATGCCCAACTAGATTAGCCTGCTTTCGCTTCTGCACCTGCAGTACAAACCTCAAAACCGACTCTAGCTGACTATGCTCCACCAGACCCAGCATTGCCAGCGACCAAACGTAGTTCAGCCAATCCGATTGCTTGGTGAAATCCTCACGAACAATTGATTTCGCCAGCTTTTTGCGCACATCCGCCAAGTGTGCGCTCTTAAAATTGAGCAGCGCCGCTGTCAAGAAGTAAGCGCTGAGATCCTGAGGTCGACAGATTTCACTGTTCTGCAGCAGCCACTGCGTCAGCGATTCCAATATATCTGCATTGTAAATAGTTTCAGTGCCGTAATTATTTAGGTCTTTTGTATTTACCCAAATCTCGATAGCGCATTATGCCCAGACTGGTAAGCACGGAGCCCACAACGGCCGATTTTTCAGAGTTCTTCGGCAGAGCAGCCTGCACATCAGCGCATACTTTTGCACCCAGTACAGAGTCCTGAAAGTTCAGCGTGGACATGGCATACAGCACATCCCCCGCTTGCTTCAGGTCCAACTGCTCTGATGCGCTGCTAATGTTGAACGCCAGCGAGCGTAGCAATGGAGTGCTTCGACGCTTGCGCTGCGCCAAGGTGCTCATCACCTTAACCATCTGCTGCAGACTAATGCTGGCTATTAGCTTGGCTGCCTCGTCGTCGCCCGCCACACCAAGAACCGTGTTCAGGTCATCGGTGCGAAAGCCGGAAATGCGTTTTGATTGGTTGTTATTGGTGGAGCCTCCAGCGTTGTCATTATTTTTGCCGTTACCTCCACTCTTAGGCACGGTACGGCCCAGCATTCGACAAACGCGCAGGAATCTGGTGTCATTCTCAAACTCAGATATTTTCACACGGTTGATACTGCTCCATTCGGCCAGTATTGAAACAATCTTCAGGGCGTGTTTCCGTGAAAAGCTGTTGTTGTTCTCCGTTATGGCCAGCAGACCATTCACCGTCTTGGCGTTGACAATGCGCTCATCTATGCTGTTGACAGCAGAGAGAGTGCTTGCCCGGTCGACCGTTAGTTTCCCACTGGATTCGTTCTCGTTCCGCAACGATTCAAACGCCGCAGCGACCATGTGACCTGCAAGTGGTTAAACTGTAAATAAGCTCATCATCAGACTTGTACCAGTTGACGCACCCGTAATCTTTGGCTTCCTGGTATTTGCCTCCGCTGCCGGCGGTCGCGGCTCCGGCTCATCGGGCGTCCCTGAACCCGCTCCTTGGCCATTGCTGGCCGCTGTGGCAAGTGCCGCGCTTGCCGCACGTGCGTTGCTGCTGTATGTGGCGCGTCGATACAGCTGGGTGACAATACTGCCGGCGAAACGTTGTAGTCCCAGCATTTTCACTTATGTTTCTAGTGTTTCCGTGGAGCGCTCGCGGCTAATCTTCACGCTGTAAGACCAATGAAGTTTACATAACCTTTTTGTTTACATTTTTTGCATGAGAAACTGGGGCCGCTGGCAACGGCACTGTGCCAACAGGCTGTGCTTAACAGATGATTGGTATACGTTTATGAAGTAATTTATGATTTATTTATTTTTAACTAATTATTACAACTTTCCTATTTCCAGAGTTCTGCAGCTCCACAGATGACGGCAACAGCACCCTATTTCAGTGTTGAACAATATCTACATTGGCAACTTATCGTACCGTCTTATCGATATTTAACAAATAGCTTATTTGCAGCACTGACAGCAGCAGGGCTTTTTGCAGCACTGTCACGAAAACTGTTTGCAACACTGACGAGGGACAGCTCACCAAAATTCTGCCCGTAGTGCAGTGATTTTATTTTCGTTTAAATTTTATACTTTTTATTTGGCTAATAGAAATAAAACGTATACAACTACATGTAACTCGCCAAAACGAGCTCCTCATGTAATACATATATATATATGCATACGTAGTACATATATACAACACAAAAAAATATAAAACGAGTTTTGTCTGCCAGCGATTTGGCAAGTTTGTGTGAAAAATTCCAAAGCAGAAAATTAAGTTAAAATGGTTGATAAATTTATCAGCATGTGGAAAGTGCGCGAATTGGCGGACAAAGTGTAAGTTGTCCAGCATAATAAATATATAATACATTAAGAGATAACAACAAAAAAAAGCTCTCAAGTAGATTGGGACACCAGCACTCCCACGCCCTTCGCCAACAATAACTCAAGCACCCCATCCCCACCCCTGTACCTATCTCTTTCAATATACAGGTGCTACAATTGCAGTCGTGCCAAAAGTGATATAGTTTCGCCTCGTTTATGGAAGAGCGATTAACGCTGAGCTTTGTTTGCCGTTGGCCGCTTTTGTTACTTTCAAGGTTGTTCATTTTGTCGGGATTTGAATGTATTTCACAGAAATTCCAATTCACATACACATGCAAATGCTACACACGCATGCATATACATTGATATGTACATTGTTTATCAAGAAAACATAGTGTTTGTTTTTTTCGTTTTGGCCTAAAAATAAGATGTGTGTTCCAGCTGTGCTGACATTCGTGTTTCCAGGCTGCGACTTTCCAGTGAAATTTCAATTCCATAACGAGCGCTTATTAATTACTTACTGTCTTTATCGTACTTTATTATGAAAGTCATTTTGTTCTTTTGTGCGTGTGTGCGTGTCTCGAATTTCTCCACAAAATTGGTGCCCATTTCCGTTCCTCGCGATTGGCGATTGGCTGGCCCAATTCTGGGGAAACAGCTTTAAACGTGTAATTGAGGCGGCTGTAAGTCGCTGGGTGCATACTCCACTCGGCTAGCTGCTTATCAGTAGAGTGATAAGACCCCGTTGTGACAATTCACACTTTGTGTAGCACGTTTAAAAGTCAGTCAACATTCACGGCTGGCGATCAGTGATGCAACAAGTCTATTAAACATTTTAATGCCCTATAAGCGATCTGGACAGGCGTGACAGTTTATGCTCTAATGACCCTCGCTTCTCCCATATCAATATTATTTATTATTGTTGGGAAACGTAAATATAACACATTTAGGTAAATGAAGAAAAACGTTTAAAAAGTTATTATTCTGTAAGGCAGAGAAGGAAACGTCTCCTATCGAATCGAAGACAGACGGAGGAGTATATATGTATAATCTTCTGTCCATCTGTCTTGTATCTCAGTTTAAATGTTATCAGGCAGTACATATGTTGGAGTCGGCCAAATTGAACCACTATATCATATACCTGTAATATAAATGATCGCTAGAAAAATGAGTGTTTTTTTTGTGAAAAAACGATTTGTTTTTTAACATATCCGAACCAAACTTATGATTAGAGAGACTCATCCTGCTCGTAACAATTGGTCAAATTTTTGTGTGGAAATACAGTTAACAATAATTCACATATTCCATAAGGGTATTTAATCTTCGGCAATTTTTTTTATTTATATAAAGAAATGCATAAATATAAACAATAGCGTTGTTTAAATGAAGTTCTATTAAATTGTCTTGTTATACTCTTGCAAAGGGTATTCTGAATTTGTCATGAAATGAGTAATGCACAAAAGTATATATATACCATAAAGTATATATATTCTTGCACAGTATATATGTATATAACTCTTTTAAAAGCGATCAGGTTGTTAAAATATATATATATGTATATCAGCAACTACAAATGGCAGTTCGCACCTAACATATGACCGGAATTCCGACGACGTAATCTTATTGGAAATATCAAAGTATAGTTCTTATTAGAAATAATTCGAAAAAAAACAATTTTGTTTCTCAATAGGACCATTAAAATGCGCCTAAGATATCTATTTAACATCGGACCCCCTATAGCTCTTATGGGAACAAACGATCGGGAATTAAGCATTGTATGTTTTGTGGCTTAGTATTAACCCAATCTTATATATATGTATATAATTATATGGCAAATCTATATGTGTGCAACGGTATTTAAAATTCCTATGAAGCTTTATAAATTTTTAAAATAATACCTGCATATATATTCAATATTTATGCGGGCTTTTGTTTCAAGTTTTTTGGTGCAAAGTCAATCAATATTTTTTAATGGATTTTACTATTTGAAGTCTCTCTTGGCTGGGCTTGCATCCATTTCATTTGGTATTTACGACCCACATGATTTATGTCAGCAGCACAATGAGTAATCGAAAAGTTTGTTATTAACATATTCTCAATTTTCTCGCTTTCCTTTTGCAGCACCAATGTCGTAATGAACTACACAGAAATTGAGGGCAAGGTGCGCGAGGCGACCAATGACGATCCGTGGGGTCCAACAGGTCCACTCATGCAGGAGCTGGCGCATGCGACATTCTCCTACGAGACCTTTCCGGAGGTGATGTCCATGTTGTGGAAACGCATGCTGCAGGACAATAAAACCAATTGGCGACGGACCTATAAAGTAGAGCTAATTAACTATTGTATATTTGTAAATACTAATATATAAACTAATTGCAGAGCCTCTTGCTATTGAACTATTTGGTGCGCAATGGGTCAGAGCGCGTAGTTACCTCGTCGCGGGAGCATATCTACGATCTGCGTTCGTTGGAGAATTATACGTTTACGGACGAGGGCGGCAAGGATCAGGGAATTAATGTTAGGCATAAGGTACGAGAGCTTATAGACTTTATTCAGGACGACGATCGTTTGCGTGACGAGCGCAAGAAGGCCAAAAAGAATAAGGATAAATACATTGGCATGAGCAGCGATGCAATGGGCTCCCGCAGCAGTGGCTACAGCGGCTACAGTGGTGGCGGTGGCGGCGGCGGCGGTGGTGGCAGCGGCAGCGGCGGCTACAACGATGGCGACTGGCGCAATAATCGCGGTGATAATTGGTGTAAGTTATAAGATATATGTTTATACAACTCAATAGATATTAATAATACGTATTATGTATTATAATATAATATACATAATTCTCTTTTTACACGAATTTGAAATAACACGCTTAAAAAAGTCGACATTTTTCTCTTTTTACACGAGTTAATTTGATTTTATACGAATTTAAATATTCTATGATTTCTTTTTATGGTTTTTTTTATGTTCGATGAATTTCTTTTGTTTCCTCCCGTCACAAATTCTACATTTGAACTTCGCCTTATACATTGTACTGAATTATCAACAATGGGAAATAGAGATAATAATAGATAATACATAAACTTTAACAAACTTTATCATGTCTGGCCCATTTAACTGTTCCTTCTTGTATTTTAGATTCTGATAAGAGCTCTGCAGACCGTTACGAAGACGAGGATACTCATTACGATGGCGAACGCGAGGGTTCCGACAGTGATTCACCCAGTCCCAGGCAAGTATATTGATCTTAACCTATGCCTTTCATTAAAATAATCAAATATAATTTATTGCAGACGCAACTATCGATACAATGACCGCGCTAGTCCCGCCGAAGTGGCCACTGAGAGCAAACCGTCCAACCTCAACATGAACATACGCTCAAAGGCGGTCAGCTCTCCGGTGTCCAAGCCGTCGTCATCGGCCGGCGCCTCGAAGCAGCCGTCAACGCAGAAGAAAATCAATTTGGGTGCTGCTGCCAACTTTGGCAAGACACCAAACGCGGCCGGCATTCATTCGCCCACGCATCGCGACACGCCCACCACGAACAGCGTTGATCTGATGGGCGGCGCCTCGCCCAACAACAACAACACAGCAAACAACAACAACAAGAGCAATACACCGAGCAACAACAACGATTTGCTGGACGATCTCTTCAAGACCTGTTCGACGCCGCCCCAACAAGAGCAACCGCAAGGCGAGAAGACGCTCAATAGCGCAGCCATCATTGTTGATGAAGACGATGACTTCAATCCGCGTGCTGCTGATGCTGCAGCAACGCAAGAATTTGGTGACTTTGCGGCTGCTTTTGGCAGCGGTTCATCGCCGCCATCGAAGGGCATACTGTCGGCAGCTGGCAATGATGAATTTGCGGACTTTGCTGCATTCCAGAGCACCAGCAGCACTGCAAATGTATCGTCCACGTCCGCGCTGGATGGCAACCTGTTGACAACGGCGACGCCAGCTAATGATGCCTTTGACCTGTTCAATGCCGCAACGCCAGCGGCAGCGACGGCAACGACGGCCACTGATCTGTTGGCCGGATTGGGCGACTTATCGATCCACCAGAGCATGCCAATGGGTAAGTTTGTACGCTAAGTTAAGTTACGTTAAGCTGTAACAATTAGCAATTAGGTTATGCATTAGGATATGTTATCGCATAGATCACTTTACGTATTTAGTGGGCGTCCAGTGCAGCGTTTGCATGACGACGCGTTTTGTGTACGAACCTCGCCCTCTCTCTCTCTCTCTCTCACTTTCTGTATCTCTTGCTGCTAAGCTAGCTACCACACATAACGGTCAACATATTCCAATCGGATGCACTCGTTCTCTTTTTCTTCCTTTCCACCTAACGCAGCTGTTGAAACGCAGCAGGTTGCAAAGACGCCGCTGCCGACGCCATCGGAAACGATTCGCCTGGCTCTGTTGCAGGCCGTTGCGGATTTGCGCAGCCTGTCGAGCGTGCTAAGCGCCGCAGATGCGAGCTTTGTGGCTGCCACATTGCGGCAGGTGCACACGGCTGGCGCCTTGCCTGGATACACGACGCCAGAGCAGTTGGTGGGACTAGATTGCCAGCCCATTGACTGGGCCCAGCTGGCCAGCGGCGAATACGCCGCCCTGCTCGCACAGCTGGCCAGGCTGTTCACACGGGATTGGCCACGGCCCACGGACGACGTGGATGTCCTAAATATGTTCAAACTAGATCACAGCATCGGCTATGCCGAAGTGGCGCTTGAGACGCTGCAGCAGCAACTGGAACGCGTGCCGAGCGCCGCCGCCGCCGCCGCCATGCTCGCCGCCCTGCTGCAGGACGAGCGTCTGCTGGCCATCTGTTTGCTGCACCTAACGCGACAGCGTGGAGCGCTCATGCAACGCTTTGCGCGCACCATCAAAGTGCTGCCGGAACGGCTGGTGGATGAGCACGATGCCCGGACCATGCAGTTCGTACAGCTGCTGATTGCACTGCCCAGCCTGGTGGCCAATAAACTGCAGCGTCAGCTGCCCGCGATATTTGCGCCCATCGCCTACGGGCGCCTGCTTCTGCAGCAATGGCTCAAGGCTTTGTACTTTGTGCTGCAGTGCGAGGATCACGTGGGATTCTTCGATCTCAGCCCATTTAGCTGGCTGTTGTCACGCGTGCTGGGCAACTTTTTCGATGCTCCCACGTTGGAGTGCCTGCTGCGCGTCCTCGAGGATCTGGCTGTTAGCCCAAAATCACGCACAGTGGTGCAGCAAATCACAAGTGAACTGGAGCCCTCGATTTGTTTTAAATTGGCGCAGAGCGCACTCAATGCGCAGCTGAATCTTTACGTGCTGTTGGGCCCAGCCGCAATGGAGACGCCTCACTGGCAACATTGTCTGCTGCAGAAATTGCCGCTGCAGCGGGCGCCCACGGAAAATGGAGCACTGTGCACGCTGGTGGGCTATCTTCACGCAACGGCCGCCACACAGCTGCACTTGCTCTTCACGCAGCTGCTGGGCATTTGGTCCAAGCGTGTCTCCCTGCAGAAGCTGAGCAGCCAGGAGCACGTGGGCATCTGCAAGCTGCTCGTGCTTGCCGGCAAGTGCAATGGCAACTTGGAGCAGGACCACAAACGCCAGCTGCACGACGGCCTGGGTCATCATCTGCAGTCGCCGGATATGGTGCAGCGGTATGTGGGCATGAAGACCGTTGAGCTGCTCTACAATTCCATGTTAGGCGCACAGGCCAAAGAGGAAGATCTCTTGAAGTTCGATTATGCTGCTCTGGAGAAAACACCACACTGGCACCTGCTCGAGCAGCTTGATGAGCTGGCGAACTTTGAGTATCCCAGCCGGGCGCAATTGGATGTGCAGCCCAGTCGAGAGCTGCTGCAGCGCCTGGAGCTGCACATGGCGCAGTTTATGGGGGAGCAGGAACAGGAGCAGCAAGCGCATTTACCCGTCGTGCCAGCCCAGCAGCAAGCCACAAGTGTAACAAACATGCAGCTGGACCTGGACTCGGACGACGATGAGACACCTGCACAGCTGCTCGACGAGGACGACGACGATTTACAGCCATACGACATGTCCAGCGACATACCCAACAGCCTGGAACAGAGGCCCAAGTTTCTGCTGGACCTGCTGCACCTTCTGCGCTCCAAAGTGGACAACTATCAGATCTTTGAGGCTGCTCTGGGCACGGCCGAGCAACTGATACGCAGCCAACTGGCTCAGCATGATGTGAAGCTGGCGCTAGAGCTGCTGCAGCTGTTCATCGTCCTGGAGATGCAATACTACTTTGAGGACTTTGAGCGCACCCAGTTCCAGTGCTGCGTGGCCATTTGTGTAGCCCAACCGGGCGCCTGTGCGGAGCTGCTGTGTCGCGAATTCCACACGGACAACTCCCGGTACGGGGCCAATGTGCGCATCCTAATACTACAGGTGCTGGCTGCGGCAGCCAAAGAGCTGGCGGGGGATGAACAGCAGCCGCCAATTGGTGAACAAATCTTTGACATTGTGCCGCCGACGGACAAACAGCCGCGCAAGTTCCAGCTGCACTCGGACTCAACTGCGGCTGCAGCGCGCTTGGCCGCTGCTCAGCGCATTATACGGGAACGATTGCGCGCCAAGACGAAACGCTATCTCAGCACGAAGGCAGTGCCGGAGAGCCAGGGCAAGGAAAATGCCTTTCATCCCGTTGCCGGCACATTTTTCTTTGGACTGGTGCGCGGGCAGCGAACGCGCCAAATGCTCTATGTGAAGTACGAGAACATTTCGCATGACATCGATACCCAGCTGCTGATCAACATGCTGCACACGCTGGCCGTGCTGGTCATGTGTTCCAAGAACTGCCCGCTGCTGCCGGCCATGACCCGCGAGATCTTCGACCTGTGCGCCTTTGTGCGCTTCAATGCCGAGGCACGTGTGCGTGCGGCGACGCTGCAACTGCTGGGCATTGTTCTGGTCACCATGCCCGCCCATCTGTTGGCTGCCCATTTTGCCGAAGCCCTCAACGAGCTCCAGCGTTGGCTGGAGCAGTTTGTGCGCTCACCGCTCGTCGGCGGCGAGTCCTCGGACGAGTGTCGCGAACTTGCCGAACAGATTTTAGGCGCATGCTTCAAGCTATTCGATACGGCTGTCTTCGAGCAGGGCAAAGAGTTCTAAACATAAATAGTATAGTCATAAGTTCTGGATATCTAAAGTTTTGTGCATTGTTATTAAACTCGCTTCTACACAAATGATCAAGTGCTTTTTTTCTATGTATACAAATGCTTAGTGTATATATACTTGTGGAGACTCAAATTTCTAAATTCGAAAAATATTGCGTTTGCTTTGCTCGTTGCTTTAAAAGATGATCCCAAACGAAAGTAAACAATTTCGACCATAGATAAAAAAAAGAAGAGAAATAAACGGTCAACAGTTTAAAGAAAATATTTCAAAAATTGAAATCTACCTTTTCTATTGTATTGAATTTTATATTGGTATTTTAGTGATATTTTCCAAATTGTTTTATATATATTTTTTTAAATTCTTTCAATATAGAATTTTTAGCAAATCCACCAAATTGGCATATTTCAATGAACGTTTATTAACAAACAGTGTATTCTATTTATTATTATTTTTTTTTTAATTAATTACTTAGAAAACCGGAAAATTTCAAATTTTAAAATTAATCTAAAATCTTTAAGTTTGCGACATTATTATATATTTATATAAAATTTGAAATGATGCCTAAAAACTCAAAAATATTGTAAGAATTTCAGACCTTTTAATTATTTATTTCTGGTAAAAGCAAAGCAAAGTCGCAGTAATTTTTCGAAAAAGACATTTGGTAAATCTACGCCTTAGACTACATGCATAGGGTTATGTGTGTCTTTAAATATTAATACATATATTTATATGCATATGTATATAGCCAGCAAACAGGTACTTACAGATTTGATTTGAACAAATATTTATAATTTGTTTTTATTCCTTTCCCCCTTGTCATTTATTTATTGCAAACGCACAATTTGGATATCATTTACAAATCATATATATATATATTATTGTAACAACTCAAATATCTGAAAAATACAAATAACTGAAAGCTTTTCTCAATATACCGGGCATTGTGCCACAGCCGCGGACGCACTAGGTAAACGACAACAACAACAGCAAATACAAACAAAACAAAAAGTGTTGTTAGAAACAACAACAAATGTTTATTCACTTGCACCTAGCTGACTTACCTGCGCCTGTTACCAACAATGCTTCCAATCGAGCCACCACTCATCACATAATCAATTCGTTTAATTAGACGCACATAGACAACCACACACACCCATACCACCCGCACACACACACACACACACATACACCCTGCTGCTTACCTACATTTCTTAGGCCTATACCTGGCCCTATTATTTGGATCTGTTTTACCCGCATTGATTTGCAATCTCTGTGCGTTCTTTGCAGATAATATGTTGCCGCCAATAGCTGCCGTCACGGGCGACGATCTGCTGCAGCCGATTTCACTCTCCAGCAACAACAACAACAACAACATTAACGCAAACACAAATGGAGCCGCGACGACGGCCACCGCACAGCCAACAAATGTCGGTGCCACCTGGTCGGGCAACCTGAAGGCCGGCAATCTGAACATTGATTTGGATAATCTGCTGATAAGCAAAGCTGGCAAATCGAATGCGCCGGCACTCTCGATGAATGCGCTGAAAACGCAGAGTCCGGCCAAGACGCAGGTGCCGCTGAATGTGCACACGGGTGGCGCGTTCGCGGGCCTCTCGCCCTCACCACTTACCAGCCCCAATGTGTTCGGGGCGCCCCAACAGACCATTCCACAGATGCAGGCGCAGCCAGCAGCATTTGCCAACTTTAATGCGTTCCAGCAGCAACAGCCACAACAACAGCATCACAGCAGCAATAACAATTCGTCAGCATTTGATTTGTTCCAATGATATTTGTTAGCCTAATGACGTTCCAAACACCCACACACACACACACACGCACGCACCCACGCGGAACTTACTCTCCGATCTATTCTATTTTATCTTTTCTTGTATGAAATATGCAAACTTTGTTTCTTTGATGCTAAATCAACTGTTGAAGCAAATTATAATTCCCAAAATCCAAATGTATTATTTATTGTAGTTTGGGCTCTTTATCATTTTCCTCTGAAATTCCAAAACCGAAACTGTAAGAAAAAAAAAAGAATTCCATATCCGTCCTGTTGTCCACTCGGAATTTAAATACTTTTGCGTGTTTAAATGTTCGTCATAAATGCAATAAAATATAATTAATGGTTGTACTAAAGCGATATTTTAGCGCAACAATTGGAAGGACGGCTGAATTATCATTGAAATTGTTACAAAAAAAAATTAATAAATTAATAAAATCAAAAAAAAGAGAAAAACCTTAGCAATAATTAAAAAGTTATGTGTATGTATATAAAACGATGTGAAAATAAAGAATGAAATAAAAGTAATATGTTATTGTATTTAAAATTTATTGTTTATTTAGGTTTGTGGTATCATGAAATACAGAAAAGATAAGTAGAGGTAAAATAATCAATTTTGAACTTAAAACTAAGCATTTACGTGGAATGCCGAATGTGCATAAAACATTACGCCTCCACGGCCTGCTTGTTCTTGTTCTTCTTTTTCTTCTTCTTCTTGGGCTCACCATCAGCGTCAGCATCAGCATTGCCATTACCGGCATCCTCCTCGACTACGGCCGTGCCATTGCCATTGCCATTGCTGGCACCATTTGTGTCGGCGTCAGCTTGTCGCTTCTTCTTTTTATTCTTTTTCTTGTCGGACTGCGGCGCATTTGCTACCTCTTGGCCGGCGGCCTCAATCGCCTCCTTCATCACCTCAATGTTCTTGCGCGGCACATCACCCGATTCATAGAACTTCAGGCGATCCTCCACCTGCTGCTTTAGCGTCTCACCGAACACGCTGGTCGGCTGCTCCAAGAAGCAATCGATACGCGAGGCAATCGAGCACTTGTTGGCCAGGAAGCGCGAGATGCGTCCCTTGTTCTTGAGGCCAGCGCGTCCAATGAACGACGAATGATAGATTAAGCCATATTTGGGCGTATTGGAGCGTGTCTTGAGCGCACGGAAGAGTGCCTTCTCGGCGCCCAGGATTTGTACTGTCGATGCGGGATACTTGGCCAGATTTGTCAAGCTGCCGGCGTGCGAGATGAGGCGAGCACCCACCTGATCGCCGATAAGCGACTGAAGATTGGGCGCTACCATGTTCATCTTGTTGTGCAAATATGTGGATAGCTTTTTGCGGTACTCCGAGAGCTTGACGACTCGCTCGGCAAAAAGCTCAATGTTCATCAGATCGACAATGGAAATGTCCATGCCCATGGACATTTTGCCAGCATCGATTATAGCCTGGGCCTTGGCCGAGTCCATGACAATCTGCTCGAGTTCCTCGAGCTTGTCTTGGGTTAGATCCTTGCGGTCCTTAATAAATTTGGCCGCCTTGGCGAACATATAGTTGTCGGGAACAATTTTAACCAGCTCTGGGAAGTGATAGGAGTACCATTCGCGTATGCGCATGGAGAACGTATTCACGTCCTTGTCCAGCTGATCCAGCAGCGCTATCGACTGAATAATCATGTTGTCCGATCGATGGACATTGAACTTGACCTTAGCACGGGAGTAGCTGTGTCCCAGACCCAGTTGAGCCACTCCAGCAGACTTGTCCGTGAAGCCTAAACGAACGCAAATGGTTAGTTGGATTTGCAGTTTCTACGCCGGACCATTTGACTTACCTTTAACGAGCTTGGCAAAGTGGAAGCGCACACCACGCAGAATCTCAGGCACGACGCCAAAGTGGCTGCACTGAACGCCCACGGATTCGGTGATGGCAGAACCCAACTTGGCATCTGCAATGCCCAGGGTGCACTTCTTCTTCTTTAGCTTGGCAAAGAAATCGTCGAGGAAGTGCAGCAAGTCCTGCGGCACAATGCCCTCGGAGATGGCATTGATATTCTCGAGCGCCGCAATTGCCGTCTTAAACGGCGCAAATCCCGCCAGCTTCACAATCGAATTGAACTTGGCTATATCTGTCACGGAGGACTCGACCTGGGGCAGGAACATGGACACCTCCTCGAACTCCTTGACGGAGAAGAGCGAATAGCCCGCCGCATGCTCATACAGCACGTACAGATTCGACTGCAATTGTCAACGAATACAGGTGATACAGTTTAATACACAGAATTAATTAAAATTTTATATTCATTTTGGACATATTTTTCCACGTTTTCGGCTGCTTCCGCAAACTCATACTTAGGTTAGCTACAGTTTTCGGTACGAGGCAGCTTTTCGCTATTTGTTAAATGCAAATTGCACAATAACTATGTGAGAAATATAATTACCATATTTAGGGCGTCGATATGCCGTCGAATTAAATAAAATTGTAAATTTTTCCACGAGTAGCAAAGGCGCGTTGTTTTCTCCACGTGCTAAACAGAACGATCAGTGCACACTTTCAGTGTGTACACAACGGATGAGTCTACTTTTTGCGTATATGTGGCAACGCGACCATCGTAATCGCAATCGGTTATCGATTCAAAATATCGATGTGGTCGGTATTTGTTGCCAGCCCTGCACTTCACTTTGTCTTGCCAACAATTTTTTGATTGCAGTGAATTATAATTAAAATTTGTTTTCAACCTTACGCTCAGTTCCAACTCGTCCAAGACGTTTCATTTACAAGAATTAACCATATTGCTTAAGAGGCTGTTGACAGGTTTACCTTCGTGGCAAGTGAACGGCGACAATAACTGCATGGCAATGGAATTTTTGTTGTAAGTATATATGTATGTCGAAACTCGAATACATACAAACACCGTACATACGTGCGTATAATGTTCACTTTACACGAAACGAAAGTGTACTTGCAACCGAAAACAGACCCAACCCGTGGCAAACAAAGAGCGCCACGCGCTTTGTTCGCCCAACATTTTATTGTGGGTGTGGGTCCAATGGCTCCTCCCATCGTTGCCTGGGGCTGTTTGTTGTGGCATGCCAATACAAAGCGTCTTTTTGTCACCCGCAGCGGTTCCCGTTCGAGCAAAACCTTCAAGCCGAAGAAGAACATACCGGAGGGCACGCATCAATATGATCTCATGAAGCATGCGGCCGCCACGCTCGGCTCAGGCAACTTGCGCAACGCGGTCGCGCTGCCCGATGGCGAGGATCTCAACGAATGGGTGGCCGTCAACAGTGAGTGGTAAAAGCATCCTACTGGATTCTCTTATTCTAATTTCATCTCACACTTTACAGCCGTGGATTTCTTCAATCAGATCAATATGCTGTATGGCACAATAACGGAGTTTTGTACGGAGGAGAGCTGTGGCATTATGTCGGCTGGCCCGAAATATGAATACCATTGGGCGGACGGTTTGACTGTTAAGAAGCCCATTAAATGCAGTGCGCCCAAGTATATTGATTATCTAATGACCTGGGTGCAGGATCAGCTGGACGATGAAACACTGTTCCCATCCAAAATTGGTGTACCATTTCCAAAGAATTTTCTTGCCTCCGCTAAGACCATACTGAAGCGTCTGTTTCGCGTTTACGCGCACATCTATCACCAGCATTTCTCCGAAGTGGTGACGCTGGGCGAGGAGGCCCATTTGAATACGTCCTTCAAGCATTTCATATTCTTTGTGCAAGAGTTCAATCTGATTGAGCGACGCGAGCTGGCACCTCTGCAAGAGCTCATCGATAAGTTGACGGCAAAAGACGAACGGCAGATATAGGAATCACTGCACCTCGCGGACAGTGGTGGCAATAGCGACAGCTTGCAGTTGGACTTGTGATGGGCGGGCGCAACTGCGCTTTACTTCCAATTGCAATTTGTCGCTATATATTACGCTTTAGTTAGTTACCGCCTTTCTTTTTCTCGTTTATAGTTTTTAAGTTTTGTTCAGTGCTTCATGTGGTCCAACTAAAACTACCCTGTAGTGCGCTGTTTGCTGATTGATAATGATAACGATGATATGATGAGCATGGACATCTACTATATATTTTTTATATGTGACACGTACTTTTAAGAGATATAAAACATATTTATATTTATATATGTGTATGTAGATATATGAAAAGTGAAAAACAACAGCCAGCACGCATTGGTAAACTAACAAAAATCCCGCTTATAAACATTCTGTTCACAAACTGTGCGACTTTATTTGTTTATGTTCTTTTGTATGTATGTACGTATTTATTATTAATATCGATAAACAGATGGAAAATTCTATTGCATTGCAAACCCTTAGCAAAGTGAGACGACACTCGATAGCCCCAAATAAATGATAATAATTATAGACTTGATAAACATTTTTGATATACTATTTTATACTAATAAAGAAACCGAGAATATAATGAAAACAAAGACACCAAGTGTCATATGTACTTTTTTAAAAGTTTTTTTTTATAAAAATGATTCGTTGGTCATTGGACGTCTCTGAACGATAACAGCGAAGCTTTATGACAATGTTTCCCAACAAAGCGTATACTAATCTACAGGTACAATGATAAAAAAAAATTCAATAATGCAATAAATTTATTTGTTACAAAAATTAGCATTGTTTTTAGCATTTATGAACCCAATAAGACGCCATTTGTACTCATTATCCGATTATCTATAAGCCATGCATTGAAAATATGCGTATACTATACATATATAGTATGTCTGTTTCCAGTTCTAATCATTTATGGTTAATCACACACTTATCGCCTGACTATGCTTTTGTATTTGCCTTGCTCTAAATAGAAGTCAACGTGCTGCTCGAGCAATTGTTTCCATTTAGCAGCCAGCTCTTTGTAACTGAGTCCCTGGCCACCCAAATCCCTTGGCAGATTCTTGCACTTGACCATTGTGCCCTCGCGACGCACAACGACACGGGAGCGAATCTTTGCCGTCATAAAGACGCTAAAATTAATTAAAAATAATATATATGTATATAGACAGAGGTAATCAGGTTATATGCATGTGACGCACCGAAAGGTATTCAGAAAAAAGTTGACGTGACGAGGTGCGTTCGTAAACTCCAATAGCTTGGGCTGGCACGGATACGCCGTCCAGCTCTCAACGGAACGCTTGATCAGCTTGGGATTCAACTGCAGGGCGTGACCCAGTTGGACGCCTTGCATGTCCATAATGGCAACGATACCATGTGCACAGCTATCCGGCTCAAACTTTAACAGCAAATCCAATATCATTTTGCTTGTCTACAAACAAGAGGGCAAAGGTCAGAGATCATTACACATATGGATATTGAATACTTTACCTTAAACACATTGTTCTGTGTGTGTCGCTTGGGATCGTGTGCCGCCGTTCGTATGACTACCACCTTTCTCTGCTGCTCATCGACGCCATCGACTGGCAGAAAGACGCCCAGGGCGAGCAGCTCCTGTATTTCGGGCAGCCTGGGATCGCAGTTGTCGAACCATTCAGTGCGCTCGGCGCGCATTTGGTAAAAGGTTTTAAGCTTCTTTTTAGCGCGCTCAACGTCAAATTTGCAGGTGCGCAGAAAGAAGTGTAAATTATCGTAGGCCTTGCAGCCGTTTATGTACGGATTTGCGTCCAGCCAATCGCTTAGTTCCTGCACCTGCAGCTGCTCCCTTCTCAAAATCAGTTCCTGCTCATTACCCAATTCAGCATCCGAATCTTGCAATTCGGCGCTTGTGGTTTTGTCCTCGTCCGAGCACATGTCCGCTGCTGCACTTGTACTGATCGACTGCCTGCGCGCGACTGACTAAATTGCAATCGCAAGCTTTCGGCGCGTAAAAATTTGTTAGCTTTTGGGCGGGAGGGCAAAGCATTTTAATACTGGTCAATACTGGTAGGCGCCAGCTAAATATAGTTATCCATTAAGCGGCTAAATTCTGTTCGTGCAGCACTTTCATCTTATGTAAAAGGCGCAATTGGATTAGGAAAAACTATTCATGAAAATTACCGATTCTGCACATTTGAAACATTGGGATAGGTCATTGGGCGCGTTTGTTTCATAGAATTAGTGTTGTGTAATGCTGTGTCAGCATTGTGCGTGTTAACAGACAGAGTTTCCATTGGGTGGCATTAAAGGTATTTACGTTCCACATGTAAATGGCCCATTTTTGCTGATGTGCAAAACTAAATGCCTATTAAATTTAAATGTTATTTGTTTCGCAACTAACTTAATCCGTAAGATGATTATAGCAGCATACACTTGTAAGCACTGGCTTTTAATTTAAATAGCGCGCAGAGACTATCGGCATAACATCGATTAACGATTCTATGCCTGAGAATATATCGAAATATTTGTTAGTATAGATTTACATGAAGCCGCGTGCTGTTTATTATTATTTTGTGAACAAAAAACAAAAATGGACGAGACAGAAGTAATGGAAATAGACCATATGGAGTGTGACGTTTGCGGCGAGCGCACGTTCCAGGAACGCGAAGGCTACTACTACTGCATCGAGTGCGGCACCAAAAAGGAACAACTGCGTGCCGTGGAAATCAGCGCCGAGGACACATTCAACGACACCACCAAGCATGCTTTGCAGCGCACCATAAAGAAGCCCAAAGTGAAAGCAGAGGAGAACGACATAACATCTTGGGAGTTCTACAATTATGTGCTGCGCGGCTTCCTCGAGGAACTGCTGCACATGGGCGCCAAGCCAGAGCTGAAGCTAATGACGCTCCAGGTTTGGGCTGCTTACATGGGACGCATGGAGGTGGCCTTCAGCAAGAGCAATGAGCTGGGCCTGCCCAAGCTAAATGTGCGAGCCTTGGCTAGGTAAAGAAGCTTAAAGGCTGTTTTTCTTTGTGTACTCGTTCACGAAAGACTTGACTCGTGTCTACCCGCGACAATAAAATAAAGTGTCAAGATTTTTTGGCTACGGCCACTGGAGGCGTGGCTATTCGATTAAATCGACATATCTTCCTCAGTCTTAAAGATAGTTACCTCCAAAGATCGCACAGCAAATTTTTTGAACATGTCTATTGGGGGCGTGGCAAATTGATGAAAGGCATATATCTCCATCAGTTTTAAAGCTAGGTACATACCATTTTTTCAAAAAGATTTCTGATGACTTCCTCTAAAAAACTTACAAAATCATATTTGTCTACGCCCACTAGGGGCGTGGCAACTTGATAAAAATCCATATATCTTGAGGGGGAACCTGAGGAAATCCATATCTCCCTCAATTTTAGAGCTAGTCACCAAATTTAGCAGGCAGTTTTCTGATGACCTCCTCTAATTTTCGAGCAAAACAATTTCTTTATTGTGTAATTTTTCTACCTTCCAGAGATGCGCGCATCATCTATAATTACAAGAAGACTAAGCGTAAGCGAAAATACACAAAGCTACCAAATCAGCCTGGGGACGAGCGCGCCAACTGGCGTGAATGGAGAAAGACCAAGGTGCTTGCATGCTCAAAGCTTAATCTTTATTATTGTTACTATTTCTTGTTTGGAATTTCTATCATGACTCTCTGGCTGGTCGGTGGCAAGGTATTAAAAGTAGAACTGATTGGGCAGTAGGAGTGGCAGCAACAGGAAGAAGGTGCGCTGCTTTTGTTCGCCCGGTTCCGATGCTGGCGGTTGCACAGATGCGCCCACTTCAGGCACGACATTACCCTCCACCAACACAGCTAAATGAAAAAAGTAATTAGAGTAATTAACTCATTTGATAGCGGTAAAAGCTTACTCTCATAAGGTGCCGCCGAAGCGGGCAGCGGTGCGAACACCACCACAAAAAGTGCCAGGCATATCAGAAGCAAACGCAGAGACATTTTCGCAAATATTACTTATTGTGATGCTTCAGGCCGAAATGCTGAACTGATATTTGCCCGGCTCAGCCGGGTATATATAGTGGGCTAAAGCTTATGCAAATGAGCTAACAAATTACCTAAGTTAATCAATCACCTGGCTATCTGCACTGCACTGACATCGAAAGGTCTTGCCCCCGTTTCGTTCTTTTCCAGCGCAAATTGGACGAGTCGGGCTATACGGAGAAGAAGGGCGCCCAATCGGAGTCCACGTTTCAAACTAACCAAAATCTGAAGCTACAGTGGTCGACCAATGCGCGTAGATCTCTGAAAAAGCAGATGCCGCTAAAGCATCTGGACAAGCACAGCGTAGACAGTTCGGGCAGTATGCAATGCCATGGCCTGCATCCGAAAGCGAGTTCCCTAAACAATTTCGACCGCAACATCTACTGCCTAAACATTATAAAATTGTATATTGTGCTGGCCATAGCGCTTAACCAGATCGAGGACGATATACAGCTCACCGATCTAATGCGATTCATTGAGGAGGAGCATCTGACCAGTCGCTATATTCTGAACTATTTGCCCGAGAATGTGGCCATGCACAGCAAAAAGTTGCTTAAAGAGATGGAGTTTAGTCAACAGAGAGATAAGTGTCGCTATAAGGTAAGCATCAAATGAACCCTAAAACCAAAAGAATAAATTGGAAAATTATGTTTTCTGGATTATGACTTATTTGTGGGAGCGTAGCAAAAATATTAAAGCATGTTTTTACAAATCCATATAAGTGGGATGATAAGGATTATGACAATTACCAATATCATTAATTTATGTAAATAGAAATGAGATTAAAGCGTGTTTTTACAAAATCATAGAAGTGGGGAATAAGGATTTTTTCAGTCTCCAATATCATTATACTATCTCCAGGAATGCATTTACATCACAGTTATTTTAATTTTCCAGTTTATGCGGTCCCAAATTGCACAAATGTCCCGTTTCATTGACCTGAATGGTTTCCAAAAACCCAACTTGGAAGCGCTTACGGAGCGCTACGTACTGGAACTGAATTTGCCGCCCGTAATATCCAGCTACGTGGCCAGTTTAATGGATGTGCTACCACCCAAGTTCGATCCAATTCATGGACTCCACGCGTATCCGCGCTATGAGGCGCGAGTCATGGCCTACATCATATATGTCTTGAAGCTACTGTTTGGCCTGGATGATGTCAAGGAACGTGCGATATCGGAATCGGCCATGCTCATCAATAAACAGCTCGCACAGCCTGCAGAGGAGCCCGCTGCGCTGCCGAATGCGCAGCTTTTTGTTTATACCGAATGGATGCAGTTTGTGGAGATGCGTAAGGTTCTGGTTGCACACTACAGCGAAAGCTTTGCACAGCGATTCGGAGTAGCCACGCAGAGTGGACGGAAGATCGATGACTTTTTGAGCAAGGAGCGGAAACAAAAGGAGGTTGAGTACAACCATAACGAGATGTCGTTGACGCCGGCCATGCAGCGCATGCGCGAAAACATATGCCTTATTTTTGAGACACTGCTGAAGAACAAGTTCGGCGAGTCCAGTGCCGAGGCCGCCGGCAAGGATCGTATTGAGTTTCAGCCCAGCCTAACACCGGCGCACAGCTACTTCAAGCGCATTCTCCTGCACGCCCACCAAGCGCAGGACGGCGAGATGAGCGTGCAGATTCCAGACTTCATGAAAGTGGATCACACAGAGTGTCAACTGGCGCCGTTTAAAAATCAAACCACAGAGCTGGCCCAGCACTTGGCCGTGCGCGGCAAATCGCTGCGCGTGGAGGAGTTGGCTTGTCAGGAGGATTACCAGGAGATTGGCATCTTTCAAACGCTGCCGCGCCAACCAAATCGCCACAAAGAATGGCGCGCCAATTGTGATATAACTACAAAGACATGGATAGACGAGCTGCGACGCCGGGAAAAGCGACCCGACTTCGTTTTCCGTCACCCCGTTGCCGTTTATGGCAGGCAATATCAAAATAAGATAAGGGAACGGTCGGTGCGTCGCCAAGCTCTGGAGGTGGACAATCCATTTTGGAAAATACGGAACACGCCCACTTATTTGATAAAATTGAACAATGACGAGGTGTCGCTGAACGATTTGGCCGCCATACAAATATTCGATGAGCGCAACATGGATCCGTTGCGGGTGCCACTGATGATGCCACGTCGCCAAATGCAATCGCAGTCAGAAACCGAAACAGAAGCGTCCGCACAGCCCAAGCTGGAGGCCAGCGATGCCGAGCAACTGCAACGGCGCGAAGATCAGAGGCAGCTAGAGGAGGTTCTGTTGAAAATATCCAACTTCGATTGCTGGCTGCTGCACGGGTATATGACAAAGATTACGGACTCGAGCAAGCAAAAGCTGCGCACGCTCTTCCCCTGCTCGTTTCGCTGGTTGCTGGAAACATGCGCCGCCACCGTGGGCGTCAACTGGGATGTGCTGTACGAACAGCTGTTGGTGTTGGAGGTGGTGTTCCATCATGGCATCGAGGATTGGAGCACGCACAGCAATCATTTACGTCTCAAATACAATGTCCTGAACAAGGACATTAATTCGCTAACCAAAGCATTTAGAGATATGTGGTAAAGATATTGTGATGCAAGATTTCCTTATCGCTTACTTATTTTAACAGCGCTTATTTTTATCATTTAATGGCTGCCACAAGAATAAACATGGCACACAAACGCGCAACATCAATATGCAAATTAGCGTTTATCAGAAGAATACTGAGACGGCAACAATAACAATAATAATAACATTAGTTACTCACTCACACATCGTTTTGTTTACATTTTACAAAATCTTCACAAGCACGAACAACCTCCTCACGGTCGCAGAAAGACACGCAGTGAGAGAGAAAGAGAGAGGGGGCTCTTCGCTCCCCAACCCCTCCACACGAATACACAGCAGGTGCCGAGCGCGGCTGCAGAGAATGAGCGAGAAAAAGAGAGCGCGCGAGCGCACGTACGTGCACAGTGTCACACAGGTCACAAAATGTACAGAATTTCCCAAACACAATATAGCTGCAGCTGCCAAAAATAAAAATTTGAAAAGGCTGATCTACCGTGGAAAAAACAATGTTCTGTAAACAGCCATTTTTTTTATATTTTTTTTTTATTAATTTTGTTCACTTTGAGAAAGGAATTGCTTTAAGTTAAACTCATAAGATTATTACTTTTTTACTCGCAAACTAAAAAAATAAAACAAGCTGAAAACTGCTTCAAAATATTTCTTAAAAAGTTGTTGAATATTCAAATTTAGATGTGTACTTAATAAAAAACCGAGATTTTAAAAATGTTCTTTTTATTAATTTTGGCATGTCAGAAAATTTGTTTCAGCGATGACCCACTGTTCATGTTATGTAGAAATCATAGGCCGCACATTCGCTGGGCGACGCATGCGAGTTCAGTGCTAATTTTAACGACGCCGCGTTGACTGTTTTCCTTTTGCGGTTTCTTGATTTGCGTTGCGCTGAAGTTGAATCAAACTTAAATCAGTTTCAGTGCCTTTGTCAAGCGCAGAGCATTTGTACAAATGTGCTCCATAGGTGTTTCGCTCTCGTTTTCAAGTTCAATTTAAAAGTGATAAAACAGTGTTGGTAACAACAGGAAAAACACCGTTATCCGTTACACTTGCCACTTTTGAACAGTAGCAAAACAAACTGCAAAAAAAAAAAAACAGGAAAACAAAAGAAAAAACTAATGATAAGACAAAATAAGCCGTAAAATCAAAACGTTGGTGCAACAAAATTATTTGGCAGCTAATTCAGGTAGTCTACGATGCGAAATAACAATGATCGGGGTTTTTTTTTTTATTTTGGTTTTAAATATGCGCAAATCGATTAGTGTTATAAAAGAAAATGTATTCAAAAATTTAAATTATTAATTTGTTTCCAGCTCGAAGAGAGTCAAGTTCTGTTTCAACATTTGGTCAAGTTGCGCGTGTGGTTTTGTTATTATGGCAATACAGCTGTTTCAATATGTCTGTCCGAAAATATACCCTATAATACAACTTTGGCAACTTGCGTCAATCTGTGTGGTAAACCCACTAATAAGTTCCTACGTACCTTTGTGCATTTATAGATGTGCGTGTGTGTGTGTCTGTGTGTGCATAATGATATCATATAGCACATAACAAAAGTAACTCCATACCCGGGCCCCCTGCCATGCTAGAGGCACTGTGCGATCCAAGTTTTAGTTGTTGACGTTCTTGGCGGCTTTTGAGGTTAACAACATTGTTTCACTAAAACAACAACAACAGAAACAACAATAGACAACAAGAACAACAGCAGCAACAGTTGTATTTGCCATATAAATTTGAAAAGTAAATTCATTGTATAACAACAACTACAGCAACAATTAATGGCTGCTATTTTGTCACCAGCTAAAATTTCGTTGCCAAAACATTTGTTTAAGCTGTTTGCATCAATTACAACAAAACTCATTCAAATTGCTTGAAAAAACAAGCGCGAAACACGCGCATTTATCTGGCTCTAATCATAACTGGCATGTAATTTGTTTAGCTTAAGACCTGTCAATAATATATAGTTATGCGTAGCCAGTTTATTTTTTGTCAAATGTTTAATTAGTTTCGCCATTGACTCGGCTGTTTATTTATTTAGTGCATTAATTAGACAACACAGCTTGATAAGCAAAACAATATTGGGCCATCGATTTATATATGTATATAGCTATAGATATTCATATCATATTATGGCGGCATATTGCCATCGACAATAGATCTCGTGTCCTGCCTTTCCTTATCCTTATCAATGATAATAAAAAGTATATCTGCGATTATCTGCACTCAAACTTGTTTGCAACCTCTTCAGAATTGATTACAGAATCATTGCTATGTAGTCACTAAGTGGCACTTGTCGGCAAGAGGCTTAGGAAAACTTTAATAAACATGTAAGATTGCTGTAATCGGGAGTGCCCGACTATCTTTGAAGTTAATGGTATGATATTTAAGAAAGGATGTACTACTTGTATTCCGTTTTCTTCAATTTGTGTGCGAGTGGGGGAAGGTTGTTCTGCGTATGCTTAACAAGAACATATTACACTAAATTTGGTGGCTCTAGCTCTAATAGTCTCCGAGATACAGTAAGAAAACAATGTCTTATTATCGAAATTAATGAAAGGGGGGAAATACATATATCGAACAAACAAATGGATAAACTTGTTTTGCGTATGGTTGATTATATATACTTTATGTGGTCGGAGATGCTTCCTTCTGCCTATGACATACACTTTTACAAAACCGTTATACGCTATTTTTAGCTATTTTCAATGGGTTCAGGGTATAAGAATCTTAAATTTTAGCAATCCTTATCGAGTTTTCAAATTTTTTAAATTTTTCGGGCAGAGGCGCCACAGTGCAACGGCAGTGGAAGCGGTCATAAGCGGTTGCCAGACTGCCGGAACATTAAATACGTCCGGGTTTGGCAAACGTCCTGCAGCAAGCGTCTAAATATAAATAAATTTATCCCCCGTTTGCGTTAGACGCTTTAAAAGCAAATTAGAAACGCCCGATCTAAAAACGGTTGACATGTTTTAAGGTAGCACCGAAAAAGATACATAAATACACATAATCAAAGCCCATCACGAGAGCATAAGCAAGGGGGAGGGAGGGGGAGTTAGTCTCGTGCTGCACGTGCGGCTGGACTTTTAAATTGTCGTCCTGCCTATTTTTAGAGGTGCCCTGACGCAGTTGTTGTTTTTGTTATTGTGTGTGTTTGTTAACGAACTTTCAGCATTTCCTTCACATTCTTTTAAAAATAAACAAACTGAATTTTCGAGGAGCTACCTTCAACGTTTGTATTATTGCTAAGCAATATATAAATATATACAGTGTTTATGCATACATAGAAACCTGCATATGTATAAATAAAAAATGTAATTTTGGTTTTTATTCTTTTTTCCACTTTCCTTCCGTTGCGTCTGCTCTGTTCGCTATCTTCTTGTCTTCTTGCACTTCACCACATTTTTAGCTAATACAACAAAAAAAAAGAATAAATAAAATTATCCGAAGGTTAGTATACCCTTGCAAACTTTTGAGGCAACCTGTATAAATGGCATAGTTTTATGGTTTATCATTGACAAACTGTGAAAACACGCTAGTATGTAAATTTCATGTATTTATACATTTAAATTTTTTTTTTAAATTATCTTTTAAATTTATCTGGTTTAAAATTCATTTTTCCTCATCGGTTCATGGTTAAATTATTTTTGCTCAAATCTTTTAGATTTGTGATAAATTATTTAATTCCTGATCTAGTTTTAGAATTCATACAACAAATTTTGCACTGAAGCATCGAACATTTCACGTTACAAACGTTGTTACAAATTTATAAAATGCAACTGTGCAAGTGTATAAAACAAAAAGAGAAAAAAGAGAAAACAATGACAGCATAATTCGCTATTTCTTAAAAATTTGCCGCTGTTTATTTTATTTTGTGGATGTGACTAAGCCAAACAGAAAACAAAAGCTGCCATGCCTACATTTACATATGCACTAATGTATGTACGTATGTATGTATGTCAAAGTATCTTTGTACGTTTGCGTGTAGAAATATTTGTATTTTTATTTCTGAAATTTATTTTGCAAATTGAGCTAGCGTGCATGTTTAATTTTGAACATCAATGACATTTTCCCACTTCCCCATTCGATCCTCGAATGCTGCCAGCTTCTAGGGCACATGCAAGAAAAGTCAGTGTTTTCCCATTTTCGTTTAATGCCTTGGCCACGCGCTTACTCACGTTTCTGACCAAGCCATTGAGACGTTGGCCCATTAATTGGATTACAATCGCATGTTGTTCTAGTTGTTATTTTTCATTCGGTATTATGCACGTTGTTTTATTGTTCGTTTTAGGGCGCATGCCTCGGGACCAACTTGTTGCATATGCGAATATAATATACATATATATATATACATATGTGTATACGAATATTCTTCACACTTGAATTTCCTGCACATCTCTATCTTCTTACTTTATATATTATTTATTTATTTCAATTTATTTTTGTTTAACAAATTTACACTTTATTTTAAGTTGGCGCGTAAAAATTTTCCACTCTGAGTGCTTTTTATTTTTGCATAATTAATATATTATAAATATTTAAATTGCTGATTAGCGAGATGATATCGTAATTGTTAATTGGAATGTGAACAGCTTATTGTAAGTAACTATTTAACTAGCCAAATTGATATGGGTACAGTGGTGCTTAAAATAATATTAGTTCTTAAAAGGCATTACAACAAGTTAACAACAAAAAAACAACAAAAAATATTTAAATACATTTAATATTTCTATATTATTTGTTTTAGATAACTTAAATATCAGCCAAAGACATAAGAACAAAAATTGCTTTATAAATTCAATTTTAAATTTCAAAACCAAAAATGTTTAATTGGATAAAAAAAAAATGGACGCTCAAAATAATAGTAGTTTCTCATTGATTATCGTTTTACAGACCAAAACAACACCCAATTGCTATCTTATATATTATTTTAATATGTCTTCAGAAATTAGGATTCACCTTGAGGTTCTTATGGTATTTCTCCATATTTCGAATTCGTACTCATTAAAATGTGGCACACAAATGCTAAATAGACCGCAGACACACCTCTGAGCTTACGAGTTCTGGATTAGAATTAGGTTTTAACTTATGAAACACGCAGTGCTTCATATAAAATTTTGCACGGGGTTAGCACAAGGCAGATGTCGAAATTGTCTTTGGGGTTTGCACGGAAACGTAAAATGTCTAATGTAAACAAACGACGGGCGCATTTGCACAATTAATTTGTGTGCAAAATCTGGAAAGGAAAATAAATCTAGTCGGCGACATTTGTGTGTGATAAGTGCAAGTTGACAGAAAGAGAAATCCAGTGTGAGGGAGAGGGAGACAGGGACAGGTGTTAATTGCCAGACAAATTGAAAAACACGAAATGCGCTCATGTGCTAAGGCCTAAAGCAACCAAGTTTTAAGCAAATATCCATTATACAATTCACGTTGTGTGTGTGTGTGTGTGCTTCAAAATACATGTTAATAGATTCGATCACTTTTATTTATTTACAGCTCGCAAATTGTAACACAACTAAAAACACAGACATCAAAAAATGGGTCGCTGGGGTCGACAAAGTCCAGTGCTGGAGCCGCCTGATCCACAGCCGCCACCCATACCACCCCGCACATTTATGCGGCAATCGAGCATTACAAAAATAGGCAACATGCTCAACACGGCCATCAATATAAACGGTGCCAAAAAACCACAAAGTAAGTTTAAAATAAAGTTTTACGCGCCATATATAAAGACCAAAGAAATGGGCGACAACCCCGACAGCTGTAGCTATAGGTATTTTGCAGCACTAAAAATGCACGTTGACCAACACTGTACCAAACCCGCAACGCCGTTCGCTTGCGGCAGTTTTAGTGGCCTGAAACTGCTATTGTAAAGTGCGAAATTTGCAATACGTTTTGTACTTCCATTTTATGTTGAAATTGTCATAACAAATTAGTCATAAATTAAGTTGAAATTGTTAACGGCGCGTTTAAGTGCTATTGCCGCATTCAAACTGTATTATTGCAATGATGTACATAGTTTAAAAGTGCGTAAATCTTGGCTGCCGCTGCCGCATTTGCAAAAACGACGACGCAACCCAACGACGACGGCGGCGGCGACGACGAAGCAGTGCATCAAAAGAGGCGGCAAAAACTGGAAGAAGAAGCAGCTTAACAGAGCAGCATTAGAATCTCGGATTTTTTCCTTTTTTTTTTTTTTTTGCCATATTTGTCATGCGAGTTCAAAAGCGAGTACAACACTGAGGTGATAATCTTTGTCGTGACGCGTTAGCCTGTGCCGTGTTTAGCCAAAACAAAAATATAAAAAAATAAAAAACATTAAGTAGGAGGCGCATTTAAATCGAATATTGATTGTGCGTCGTCGCGAGCGACGCCGTTGCTTCTGTAACAAAGCAACGGTTTTGCAAGTCAAAATAAATATGAATATGCAGTTGGTGTTGTAAAAGACTTTTTGTGCACAAACAAGGAATATACATTTTGAAGGTTAGATTGCCACCCGTTGCGTTTGTTAAGAAATACATGTGTGCGTGTGTGTGTGTGTATATGTACTTGCAAAGAAAATGCGATAAAACAAAGCGCAAGGCAAACGCGCAGCGAAGACGCGTCGGAACGGTGAATTATCGGTGTTTGTTTTGTGCCCACCGAATAAATAATATTAATCGCATTGTTTAGCAAATATGCGAGCAAGCTAATATCGTTTTACAGCGCCCCGTTTATCACTTATGAATCGCCCAGAATAGTGCAAAGTAATATAGAGATAACTTTTTGGCACAACCACCGGCTGCATACACACACACACATAAAAGCATCTGTACATATATACAAACGTAGGCTTTGCTGCTGCCGTTACTACTGCTGCTGTCGTCGCCGTCGTCGTCGCCGCCGCCGTCATCGCTATGTTGCTTTCGGCGTATGTATAAAAGAAAAACTCCCCTACTTTGCAGTTTCTTCCCCACATGTCGTCGCCGACGTCGTTGTCGTCACCAGTAATACGTATACGTGCTTAAGTTGTGTTGAGCAGCGACAAAAAATAAGAAAATAAAATAAAAAACAAAGATATATACAAATATATAAGCAAACAACAACAAAAGGAAAGGGCAGAAACAAAAGCAACGAGAGTTAAGCACTTTGGTTTTGTCTTTTGCTTTTGCTTTCGGTTGTGTTCGTCGTTTCTTTTGCATGCCAAGCTCAACTCCTTCGGCAAAAAGAAATCGCGCTCTCAAAAGACACTCCTCCGCAACAGCAACAACAAATAAAAGCACGTTGCTCAACACACGCACATTAAAACAACACTAGCCCCAGAGAGCGATTCCAGTGGGAGAGAGAGAGAGAGAGTGAGAGCGCGACCGCAACTCCTTGGCCTTATTTTGTTGTTGTTGTTTTTGTTGTGGTGCGATTGCTTGTTGTTGCTGTTGCTTTGTTGATTGCTGCCTCCTGCTAACTTGCGCGCGCCGTTCAACGAAAGCTGTTCAACTGTCATGGCCGGTAAGTCGTTTTAAGTCTGCTTCTTCTCGCTGTCGGGGTACTTTCGCACACGCATACACACATATGCATGTGTGTATGTAGATCGCATGTGATTTGATTTGAATTTTGATTTTTGCATTTAATTTTCGTATAAACAATTTGTACGCGAATTAAACAAACCAAACAAAATAGCCACCGCTCTAGTTTATTAGTACATAAACAATTCCAACTATCAGTTAGCATTGATCTTTGCACTTGACGGGAGTCGAAAATTGCTTCAAATACGTGTATACGTTAGATGATAGAGTTGTTGAGTTTAGTTCCATTGTACCGGGTCATTAATATGAACTACTGAAGTTTAGCTACCGAAGAAATTAATAAAATGACGATTGTTCAGAAAATTGAAAAAGAATTCCTCACTCTATTCTATGATATTCACCTTATCCCTTTATACACGAATTTGAAATAAAACGAATTAAAAAGTTAGGATTTTTCTCTTTTTACCCGAGTTGATTTGATTTAACATGATTTTAAATGTTCTATGAATTCTTTTTATGATTTTTTTATGTTCTCTGGGTTTTCTAACGCAAACTTATGCATTTATTGTCAGAATGTGACAATGAATATAATTTTGTTATGTTTATATTAGTTTAACTTCTTTTATATTGACGCATTTTTGAAATTATTATTATTTGAAATTTGATGAACTAAAATGTGTAAGCACGAAAATAAATTCTGAAGTTAACTCTAACAAGAATTTTTTAATATTGTTTATTGCACTTTTTAGTTGTTTTTTTTTTTAGAACACGAATTTCTAAGTAACGTATCTATCGTGTAAAAAGAGAGCTAGGTGTACTGCCCAGAAACAATATTAAACCAGATGTACGCACACACACACATGTATCTATTAAGTAGGCAATTAGTGCGAATGTATTACTGATCACAAAAAGATTTGTTGCTTTTGCTATTGCTTTTAATGCAATTTAAATCAAAAATCTACCTTTTTAGAACGACTTTTGCCTCAGAACCTCCTTATGCCCTGCCCCACTGCTATTTGCGATAATGCTGTTCAATTGCAATTGCAATTGCATTATTTAAAAACCCAAACACTTTAATTAAGTCATAAGCAATTGCGCAAACACAGACTAGGCACGCTCAAAAGATAGATAGGTAAATAGTTACATATACATACATACGTTTAAATGTTGCTCGTTTTTTGTAAACATACATATATTATATATATTGTGCCTATCCTCTTGCTATCTACATAGATCTCATATTCTAGTCACACATTTTGTGTAAATTAAGTTTGAGTCACAAACAAGCTTTTGGCCCGCTCTTGCCCTTAGGCAAATGGTGGGGGAGTGTGGGGAGCGGAGGTGGAGTTGTTGTCCAGACAATCATGTGACAAACTGCATGTACAATTTTTATCGACTATAATTTCTGTACAAGTAACTTTTATTTACAAGTGTCTGACGATATAATAAAAAAATTGTATGGTAAACAAATTTAAAAAAAATTATATTTTACAAAAACATGACATCTATTATAGACATTACATGAATTTATAAAAAGCACAAAGAAAGTCGCTGCGCTCTATCTCATTTGCTCTCTCTTTCCCGCCCTTACTTAATCACTCAGGCATATCGCCGTTCTATCAGATTTAAAAAAATATAGTTTTAAAAACTGTTTTTTTCACTTGTTCAGATTACTGATGATCTCCTCCAACCGCATAACAAATTTTTTGCATATGGGGGCATGGTATTTCGATAAAATTCATTTATCTTGGGTGCGTTGAGGAGCTAGTCACCAAATTTAGTAGGTAGTTTTCTGATGACCTCCTCTAAATATCGAGCCGAAATATTCCGCACCCACAAATTACAAAATTGATATTTTTCCTGAATAATAATAAATAAGACAGTTTTTGATTGTTTTAAGCTGTTATTATACTGTGAATGAATATTGCGCAGTCGGTTACACCCGATTGCAACGTCCTTGCTTGTTTTTAGTTTATTTAAGCACTCGCGTAAGCGTGGGAGTGAAAAAGAGAGCTGAAAATGGGAGAGGTTAGACTGAGAAATAAGATAACATTAAATAAAGCGACAGATACAGAGAGAGTTATGGCAATGAAACCGATCTCCAAACTATTAATACATATTGCTGGTTTTAAGGGCATGTCTGCTACACAAATCTGATAAGAAGAGCCACTTTATACAAAAGTAAAATAATATTGATCTAGAGGAGAGAATGGGGTGCTGGAAATCGATATTCATTATATTTGTAGATGTGTGTTGACATTGTTCATTTACTTTGGTTATAAGGCCAATGTCATTTTGTTCTTAAAATAGATTCCTCGATTACTTTGCGCCTAATGTGTTTAATTGCGCAGTCATTGAGTCAACCACCCACCGTTCGGCTTTTTAAGAAGTTCGAGAGTCTTGGCTTATCGCCGAAAGCTCTTCATGCACTCATCTACACCCTCCACCAATTACAAACACACAAGAATGCACACAACCACACAGAATAAAAAATCTACACATGGTGAGAGAATATTCAATACAAATCATTCCATTTCCTCCTCCTCCTCCCCAGTCGAATCAGGCAAGGGCACTGTGCTCTAGGTCGTTCGTTCCAGGACGGACGACTTGTCGCGGTTGCCGCGACATCGCGTGGTTGCGTTAAATAATTGTGCCAATATTTGAGTATCAGTTAGTGGGAGCTTATGCGATTGTCTATGTGTGTGTGTGCGTGTGTACTTGCGCTTTAACTAAGTTCGCTGAGGCATGGGAAATTCGAGAATAATAAAAACAAACAATAATCTCAGTGTTCGCATTTTAGCGTAATTATATCATTAGATAGCCCCAAAATCGGCAATCGCTAAATTGTTTGGGTTTGTCCAATTTTATAATGTTGGAGAGCTGTAGTAGAAGTAGTTATATTTATATAGTGATGTTTATGCCAAGGCTGCAAACCAATTCGAACCAGGAACTCCAATATTTTTAAAATTGTAGACCGAAATATAAATAGAATCAGTTGCCCAATTATTTAGCTATCCCTAAGCCCAAAAATAAATATTTTCTCTTTTAAAATGAATTGGCTTAATTTCAACAGAACTGACAATTATACAGTCTGTATTAATAAGAATTTGGTATATTCTATATATTATTCATTAAATATAAACAACAAAAAGGAGAACACGAAATGATTGTCTATAAATAATAAATATATTTGCCTTTTAAGTTTCAAATAATGTGACGAGGCAAACGCCTTGTTAATTGATGACAAAACCAGGTACCCAACCGAACAAAAGGCAAGGCTCGAACCGTGAACCAAACCATCGACAATTTTGATTTGATTTGCAGATGATTTATAATTTCTCGATAAATAAAAATAGTTAATTAGAGAAAACAAGATGAATGTCTTGTCTTATTATTTTCGACTCTATTGAAGCTGGCGACTGCAAACAGGATATCCGTATTTGGGCTGGTCCGTGTCAGATAGACTTTAGATTTTAAAAATACTCTACTTTGCAGCCAGAACATAAGTACACAACAATTTTTAGTTTTATCAAATTTGATCATAATCACATTTAATTTCCCTAACTGAATATTATTTAGCTTTTTTTTTTTTTTGGTAGTTTCAAATACTAGAGAAAGGTTCTTATTGAGTTGCCCTCGTGGAACGGATTATTGTCTAAATCTGGTGACTTGCTGTGTTGCCTTGACCCGGAAAACAGTCCGCCGCCACGTTGGGCGTGTGCGTTGTGCTCTGTTTTAGTTGTTGTTGGTATTGTTTGTGGCTGTCTCATAGATATATAGTATATATATTCAATACTAGAACATAGATGCATACAAATGATTGTGTTCGTTCTTGTTGTGCAATAACATATCTTTGGCACTTTCCTTTCAAACCGAGAGTGCAAAGAAATGAGTTCAATGACTGCCAAACTGTGTGACTGGGTCGGCGGGTGTTTTGGCAACGTAATCGCTACGAATGTAAAAGTTTATCATTTTTGTTTTTTCTAAAAATAGACTGCCGGCAGAAACAAGGCGGTGACAGAGCCGTCTAATTGACTGACTGACTGGGTGACTAACTGACTGAATGGCTGACTGACTGACTGATCCCATTAGCGTCATTGGAGCACTGCGCGGGCTCGTCAATCAAATCATGACGTCGCCAGTGGCACTTTGAAAAGGCAAATAAGGACACAATGTGAGCCAAGAAGGCACACAAAATGTATAACCGACAATCAACATAGCAATAGCACAAAATGCGCGACTTGGAAATACCCACTCATCAATAAAACTTATCGTAGACAAGAGTTAAATGACAGTTTTATTATTATTATTTACAATTTATGATATAAATATAAATTATAAAGCTATTTTTTATATAAAACTGGGAAATAACTCGTCTAAAAACTTTTATTTTGGCTAAAACGCTTTTTTGTTTTTTTTTTTATATTTTTAGACGAAATTTGTTTTGCATTGCCGTAGGTACCGAGAATATATATTTATGATCACAAGTTGTGTTTGAATGATAAAGCTTTGCTCAGTTGAGACTTTCTTGTTACTGTAGAGCGTTCATATGTTGTAGTCTGCCGTATCAGATCGGTCGAGTTATTGTATAAAAAATTCATTTGTTTTTCAACAATGTACTTGTTAACAACAAACTTCTGTATCACATTTTAAAAATATATATCTCACAGAAATATATAACACATTTGCTTTATGGTCTGCCAGGGCATCAAATCCCCAGCAGATGCGGGACAACTTTTTTCTTTTTCTATTCTAACGTACATAAAATATATAATGTTTCTATGAATATGTTTATGTTGTCATGTTCCATGTGGAGTGCATGGAAATTGAAACAATGGACAGAAAAAGGACGAAGGAATGAATGAAAAATCAGAACCAAACACATTTTCCAAATTAAAACCTTTTGCACAACGTTTTACACAACTTGCAGCAATCGCAAAAAGTGCCTGTATATGTATGTAATTATTATGTATGCATAGCAGCATGAATAAGCTTCATATAGCCGATGAGCTAGCGGCAGTGCTTAAAGTAATTTAAAGCCAAAAACTGAAAGCCAACAGTAGCTGGAAATGGCGTCATTAGTAAATATTCGAGCGAGGCAGGCAGCCTGTCTGACAGGCTGGCTGGCTGGCTGGCTGGCAGCAGACGTCATCGTTGCCCTCTGGCTGCCACAGCTACAGCTATTGATTCTGTCTGCGAGCGAGAGCGAAAATCAAATGTAACAATCACCGATTTACCCTTTGAGTTTGGCAATGGGTTGTGATGTGATGGGTAATTGTGAAATTGAATATGTTGCCTAATTTGTGTTTCTCTTCTTGTCTTCTCGACAGGTAATGGAGAGGCGTCCTGGTGCTTCTCACAGATCAAGGGCGCCTTAGATGATGATGTCACCGATGCGGATATCATATCCTGCGTGGAGTTCAATCACGATGGCGAGCTGCTGGCCACGGGCGATAAAGGCGGTCGCGTCGTCATCTTTCAGGTGAATAGAAAATAACATATAAATTATTATTTTTTTTGTTGTTTGAATTGTATTTAATTTGTTTTTTTTTTTTATTGCAGCGTGATCCTGCCTCAAAAACCGCCAATCCGCGACGCGGTGAATATAATGTCTATTCGACATTCCAATCGCATGAGCCTGAATTTGATTATCTTAAATCGCTGGAAATCGAGGAGAAAATCAATAAGATACGATGGCTGCATCAAAAGAATCCCGTTCACTTTCTGCTGTCCACCAACGATAAAACTGTGAAATTGTGGAAGGTCAGTGAGCGCGACAAGTCGTTCGAGGGCTACAACACAAAAGAGGAGAACGGTCTGACTAGAGATCCACAAAATGTAACCGCCTTACGAGTTCCTTCTGTGAAGCAAGTACCGCTTATGGTTGAGGCCTCGCCACGTCGCACCTTTGCCAATGCACACACCTATCACATCAATTCAATTAGCGTTAATTCTGACCAAGAGACTTTCCTATCGGCCGACGATTTGCGCATCAACCTCTGGCATCTGGAGGTGGTCAATCAGAGTTACAATATTGTTGACATCAAGCCAACCAACATGGAGGAGCTAACGGAAGTCATTACCGCAGCGGAATTCCATCCGACCGAATGCAACGTGTTTGTCTACTCCAGCTCCAAGGGCACAATACGATTATGTGATATGCGCTCGGCGGCGCTATGCGATCGCCACAGCAAGCAATTCGAGGAGCCCGAAAATCCAACGAATCGCAGTTTCTTTAGTGAGATTATCAGCTCCATTAGTGATGTCAAACTAAGTAACTCAGGCCGCTACATGATCTCCAGGGACTATTTAAGCATCAAGGTGTGGGACCTGCACATGGAGACTAAGCCCATTGAGACCTATCCGGTAAGGGACGACGCATTTCCCCCTAATTTCCATTAATAAAGTTGTAACCATGTGTGTTCTGGCAGGTTCATGAATATCTTCGCGCCAAGCTGTGCTCGCTGTATGAGAACGACTGCATCTTTGACAAGTTCGAGTGCTGTTGGAATGGCAAGGATAGCTCCATAATGACCGGCAGTTATAATAACTTTTTCCGGGTCTTTGATCGCAACTCGAAAAAGGATGTCACGCTGGAGGCATCCAGGGACATTATTAAGCCCAAGACGGTGCTAAAGCCACGGAAAGTTTGCACTGGCGGCAAACGGAAGAAGGATGAGATCAGCGTCGATTGTCTGGACTTCAATAAGAAAATCTTGCACACCGCTTGGCATCCCGAGGAGAATATCATCGCTGTGGCCGCGACTAATAATCTGTTCATATTTCAGGATAAATTTTAGCTAAAACTACTATTGCAAGCATTGTACACACCCACGCCAATAACTAGGGCCTCGGCACAGCCTTGGCAACAGTGGCAACAGTCGCCTCATTTAAATGTTAATTCGATTGGTTTGTTTCAAAAGCGCTGTCAAATTTCCCATAGATTGTTTGCCTAACGGTTATCCAGGACCCTTAAACACATACACTTTCACATACATACATACACATGAATGCCATAGCAAAAGCTTTGTAACATTTTTCCTTAGTGATACAAGATAAATAAAAAATTTTTTATACATAGATAACATTAAAAAATAGTGAAGCAGATGTTTAATTTTCATTGTAGCGTAATTAAAGAAACAATCGAATTATCCAACGTAGTGCCCCAAGATTTTTTATATGTATACATAATTACGCGCCCAAGTATTTCTAATAAACAAAAAATAACATTTAAAAAAAACTATAAATGCATATTGTAATACTTTAGTAATCAGGTTCGTTCGTTTTATGTTCGCTTGTTAAGTTTAAAACAGAAAAAAATCGGAAATTATAAAAAAGGTTGGAATCAAAAGTTGTGCGCTATATTATGTTGTATATTTCTATTTTCGTTTTCATTCAAGTTCATTCCATGCTGTTAAAAACGAAAAAAAATAAATTTAAATAGCTAGCGTACCTATAATATATAATTCCAAATCTCAATAAAAAAAAATAAAACAAAAAAAGCAACTCCAGCTCATGCCTCTTCTCCTTTCCTGCTCTGTTATCACTCATGAGAATCACGCAAAACATAAATAAAATGCTCATTTTAACAAACTTAAATTTAATCTATTAAAAGTAAAAAAAAAAAAATAAACAACAAAATGTAATACAAATAAAAATAAAGTCTAAATATGCAGTCTTACAAATAAAGCATATTAATGAGAAAGCTTAAAAATCACAACCTAAGTTAAACATCTAATTAGTGTTCTCAATATTTCTCTATAATTTAATATCTTACTAAAACAAAACCCATTTATTTTTATACGCTACGTTATAAGCTAAGTATTGCTACTTTTAGTTACACTGCGTGCATGCGTCCAAGACCAACATTAATATATAGCCTACACCCCCACACCTGCTCATCACGGGGGCGGCCTCGGCCTGGTGGTTTTGTTTCTCTCATATTCCTGCAGTCATATTTGTTTTGTAAAGATTATGCCCCATCATCGTCTTTTTCACCGTCCTCCTGTCATGCACAACCGGTCGACTTTTTTAGGTTATCTAGCGTCTAGTGTTAACAAAAATGTGCGCTAAAATGTTAAACAATTAATGAAGAATATAAATATACATATATGTATATGTATAAATATAAATATATAATGAAATGGCAGGCATTGCAAGCGAGTTCAAAAGTGTAATGTAAACGCATAAATGATAAAAAGAAAATGTGCTTCTTATGAAATAAATTATGTATTAAATAATATGTATTTTCAATGAACTAATTATACAGTCATAGAAAGCAGGAAGAATAACAGTTACATATATATACAAACATAAGCATTAAGCCCAAAATAATAAAAGGAGAAACAACCTATTTGTTTAAAATAAAATCGTGTGAAATTCGTTTAAAACTTAAGTGAAAGTTATATTTTTAATACATATAATGTACATTTTGTTTCAGACAAATACAACACACATCCATACACACACATACAATTTCTCAACAACAATTATTTTGTTTGCAACAATTTATCGCAACGGACATTTTTAACCATAAAACTTTAACACGCCTTTTTGTAAATAAAGTCGCATTACAACTTTTGCAAAAATACATTAAAAAAAGTGAAAAGAAAATTAAAATTAAAACCATTCATAAAATGAAATAAAACCCAAAGTCGGCAGAACGACTGTTGCGAATGCAGCTAAAGACAAAAGCAAAATAATGCAATTGATTAGTTTTAAAAAGATTTATTGAATTGACATAAAAATGGTGAATCAAATAAAAGCAAACGTACGAAGTTTAGTTTTGCAAGCATGAAAATCGATTTGATAATTGTTTTACTTCGGAACGGGAGAAAAAGGTTAACCTCAAAATCACACTGTGAACATAGACATAAATTTGGCTTCAAATCGCAGTTGAGTCATTCGGTGAGCTTTCCAGTCTGGCTTGAACTTTTATCTGTAGAGTCTCGACAAATTAGCAGTAGCAGTAGAAACACACGTTGCCCACCTCGCATTTTCCATATACATAGCTCTAAGAAAAAAACCGTTACACGCATATCGCGCAGTTTCTTATTGTAATGCAACGCACGCGCGGCTTTAAAACTTTGAGCGCGGATGAGAGCAACGCTGAGTCCAAGCACAGAAAGCTGCGCGCAGACGCGCAGTCAAACGAAACTCCAAGCTAACGGCCGCTCTCACTCAGTTGGTTTCACGAAGTTCGAACGCACGGTTCGTTTTGTTGCCGCCGCTGCTGTTGGGTTTTTGATTTGTGTTAGCAGAAAACGAGGGAGTCGCGCAGTAAACCAGTTTCAGGCGATTCAACAATAATAACAGAAACAAAACGCAATGCGAATGACGAAACGACCTTAAGAAAAGTACGCGATAACCAAATAAATGTGCTGTGCCGCAGAATTCGTCACGGAAGCGAGAAAAGTGACGCAAAAGTTGTGCCCAACAACAGCAAATCAGCAAAGAAAATACTTGATCAAAATGATAGTGCGTGTAGTGAATAAATAGTTAAATTAAATAGAGTGTGAAAGACAGGAAAAACAACAACAAAAACTGAACGAAGCTTGGCTGCGACTTGCAAAATACCTACGTGGAACAGAGCGTGGAGAGAGAACGCAAGCGCGAGAGAGTGCAACGCAAACGCAATGACATTGACAAGACACGGCGTTCTTTGTCAGTGCTGCGCCGACTGCGACTGCGCTGCCAGTGGGCGTGCTGCAGCAGCGCTGCAACAGCGACGCAGACTGAGACAACAACTTTTCTTGGCGTTTGTGGCGCTTTTCCTGTTTGGCCTGCCCACAGCTGCCTGTAAGTAATGTGAATATATGTACATACATATGTATGTGTGTGTGTACATAAAACAAATGCACGCCAAAAGAAAGAGAAACTTTAATGCTTGTTACGTTCAAAAATAAAAATAAAATGTTGGCAACAACAATAACAACAGCAGCGAAAACAAATTCACTTTCGTGAGAAACTAGCGAAACTGGTCTACTGCTGACTGCTGCTGCTGCTGCTGCTTGCCGGTTTTACGGGACTGGGCGGGCAGCGGCAATGGCTGTGGCCACTCTGCCCCAGTGGCAGTAAATTTAAGGCATTAGTCAGCCGTTTTTGTAGGTTTACAATTTTTGGGTTTTTTTGCTCTGAACCTAATGAAAATAGATAAAATGGGGTATTATAGTTTATAATAATATAATAAAAATGCAGAAGACGGTGTCTCCGGTCCCATTAGGTATATAAAATCTCGATTTTGCGAAACTCTATTATCCTGGAGCATCTGTTAAATGGAATGCTGATTTTCATTCATTTCTATGGAACGGTTTGTTTCTATTGCAAATTTTTGATTAATTTTGAATTTTGAGTAAATTTTTGAATGTCATTCAATTGTATGGACTTTACTATTTCGATTTACGGCATTTCCGTTTGTCTACAATGGGTCTGTTAGTATTCTTATACGTAGATAATTTGGTCTCAAATACGTATCGAATGTTACCTCATTTATTCCAATCCGATAACTCGTTCAAAAGTTTAAAGAATATTAAATTTTTGGTGGTTCCCAAAATAAGATGAAAATCTTGTGTGTCGATTTTTTTGTAGATGTGAATGAAAGCGTTGCGATAGCTTTCTCAAATTTCTGGACTTATTGCCTATCATGAGCAAAGAAGCGTCTGTTCTAAGACATTTTGGAAAAGTCACTAGCTTAGCGGAAAATGTTGCGTTGTTATACTAATTTTGGTAACCGCAACCGATGAAAAATATAAATTTCGATATTCTAAATTTAAAAAAATTTTCAAAATTAGTAAAGGCTATTTTTGGAAAACATGTATTTTCAAATACGAATTTAATATAAATTCCGAATGCAAAATAGCAAACGTCATTTAAATCGATTCAGTTTTGACAAAGTTATACGACTTTAAAATCTATCAAATATGGATTCGGGAACTTTACATTTTTTTTTCAAAAGGGGAGTAAATGATATTTTTGGCAAAAATAAAAAGAAATTATTTTCCAATACATATTGAATTGATAAGCATGATAAGTAAACATCATTAAAATCGGTTCAGTTTTGACAAAGTCCAAATCTTGTCAATATTACACGGGCTTCCAACAGGAGCTCTCTTGCTTTTTATTGTCTTCTATTTATTACTACTAATTTGTGTTTACAGCTGCTGAGGGCGAAGAAGAGGATGGTCCCTATCGGGGCAAATATCTGGGCAAGCTCAACTCATATCATCATCAGGTGTCTGGGGACGTTTATGCCGTCAATGAGTATACATTTCTCATAGTTGGCTTTAATTACGATGGCAACGGTGCGGATACGTTCTTTTGGGCCGGCGCCAGCAATCGACCCGGGCCACAAGGTTTCATAGTGCCCGATGAGTATGGCAAGTGAGTAAAATAAAAAGAAAAAAAAAACGACAAAACAAAGAATAAATGTGAATAAAAATGTACATTCAAGCAACAAATAAATGTACATTCAAACTGACTATTATACATTTTTGTATTATAAATAGACGACATAGCGAGTGTCAATTAAATATTTAATAGCTAACAGACAAAAGAAACTACAAAAATTTGTATGTATACTTTATTTACCTGTCCGGCCAGGTAAACCCCGATTCACAACTGAGGAAGGTCAGTGATTTTCTGAGAAGAACACGGGGTTTAGGGTCTTATAGCGAATATTGAGTAGTATGTCGTAGTATTAAGTAGTAAGGGGTTATAGTTTTTGTAGACCTAAAAGTAAAGAGGAATCTAAGTGGCCAACAATCATTACATTTAACAACGGAGGATTAAGAATTAGGTATGATTGTAGAAGCACAAAAACAACTAGGATTAGAAAAATTACCTATATTTTGGTCCAACCATTTTCAGTTAATTTGATAATTTTCCTTTTCACTACTTTATATAACTAGTTTTACTAAAATTTAAGCTTTTTAAAGTGGAATAAAGTTATGATAGTGTACTTATTATTTTGACCATGATTGTACATTATATATGGACAAGAGATCTCTTATACTATTATTTAATATATAGTAGGTTGTATGTTGTAGGTATGGTTCGTTTTGTATGAACTCAATTTTTTTCGCTGCTATTGAAGCTAGAGACTTGAAACTTGGAATTTTTATTCGCGTATACTCGTGTCATATAAGGAGTTACGATTTTTTGACTACACCCATGGGGGTGTGGGAAAACGTCTATATATCTCCCTCAATTGTAAAGCTAAATACATAAAATTGTTATCTGATGAGCTCCTCTAAGAACGAGCCCCATAAATTACAAAAATCGATATTTTTCGGAATAGCAAAAACAATTAAGACCGTTTTCAACTGTTATTATACTGTCGAGTGTTGCGTTCTTACTCGTTTTTGTAAATTTTTTTAAATGGATACATGTTAATTTTCATTAAAATTAATCCACTTATTAACAAATCGACATCATTTGCTTGGCAATGCAGAACCAACATTTTGGATCGCTACCACAACAAGGACTTTACGCTAACGCTGCCCGATCGCAAGAAGATGACGGAAATTCAGTGGCTCGCCGTCTACGATCTGAACAATCAGAACAATTTTGGCGACGTTTATATACCCGAGGAATTTGAGCCGCCTCGCGCTCAAGTCGGCGGCACCTTCTCCAAGCGCAACCACAACGTGAGCAGCAGCAGCATTGAGATCTTGGATTCGAAGACCATACGCTTTAAGGACTTCACGTACGATGGGCGTGGCAAGCGCACGTTCTTCTGGACGGGCGTGGGCGCTCAGCCATCGAGTCGGGGCAGCAAGATGCCCGACGAGCGCGGCTAGTGAGTGCTCCAAATACGCTAAAGCCCCACCTTGTGGCAAACACTAAATTCCAATTATTCTTCCAGCCTCGATCCTATACGCACCTACAGCAAAGAAACCATTGAACTAGAGCTGCCTGGCGACAAGACGATCTTCGACATCGATTGGATAAGCGTCTACGATGTGGCCGACAATGAGAACTATGGCCATGTGCTCATACCAGATGGCTTGAATGTGCCGCCATCGCTGGTGAAGATCACGCCCTATGAGTTCTCGCTGCCCAATTGCCGGCAGCTGCACAAAGATCTGCAAGTGTCGTGGGAGGTGTTCGGACCGCAGATCACGTTCCAGCTGTCCGGCCAGGTGGCGCGAACCGATTACATGTCCTTTGGCATCTCGGGTTCCGATGTTGCCAGTCAAATGATTGGCGCCGATGTCGTCGTTGCCTACATAGATGACATTAGGGGCTACACGGTGGACTACAATATTACATCGCTGGCGCCGTGCGTGCAGGTGCTCGGCCAGAACAAGGGCGTGTGCCGAGATGATGTTGTCGGTGGCTTGGATAGCTTTCAACTAAACACATATGCCCGCAAGGACGGCATCAATACCATTAGCTTCAGGCGCACGCTCAAGTCGTGTAGGTCTCACTGATATACACTCACTGATATATATATATATATATATATATATGCATAATGAACTCCTTGATTTACGCGTGTCTCTCCCCGCAGCTGATAATGGTGATAAGGAGATCTTTCTGGACCACAGCAACTATGTGATTTGGGCCTTTGGCCAGCTGGACTCGAACAATGAGCCCGCTTTTCACACACACTATCCCAAGAGCGACATAGTCATCGACTTTAACACAACGGAGCCGGTGAACGATTGCTTCAGCTTTACGAAACGCATGGATGCACCCGTGCAGCTCTGGGAGCGCACACGAATAATGGACGCGTAAGCGAAAATCCATCATAGTCGAATTATAAATAACCTTTGTCTACCCTCGCCCAGCACTGTGCGCACTTTCAATGCTTATTTGGGTCCCTCGGGCGGTCTGCGTGGTTACCAGGGCCTCACGGGTCACGTCTCGAGCGGCTTGGCCTGGTACATTAATGGCTATATGATACCGGAACTGTATTTGAAGCGCGGCTTGACTTACACCTTTAAGGTGCGTGGTGGCAACAATCCACATTCGCCGGAGCACTATCATCCACTGGTCATTACGGATGATCCGCAGGGCGGCTTCGATCGGCTGTCGGATGCCAAGCAGAGCGAAATTCGCGTCTTGGCAGGCGTTGAGTTTACGCGTCGAGGTCGCCCAAAACCAACCGCTGCGGGTCCACTGTGCCTGTCACGGTATCCTGAGCACTACGATCGTCGCTTGGATGATAATTTTGCCACATTTAAGAAATTCAATCGCACACTGCTAAACATTTGCAGCGATGAGCCGCCGGCGCTGCTCGAGATCACGCCCAATATCACGTGGCCCGACACCGTTTACTACAATTCCTTTACGCACGGCAACATGGGCTGGAAGATACACATCGTCGATAGCTATACGAAGCTGCGCAGCGCTGGCCAATCCTTGGCCATTTCGTGGTTGCCGGCTCTCACAGCGCTGCTGGTGCTTGTGACGTTTCGGGCGTTCTAAATGTTGACTGTGTTCCTTAAAAGCGACGCCTCAAAGGATATTCTTTTTATATTTTAGTTTTAATGTAAGTCAATCAGTCACAAATTACATATGTTTCTGCGTGTGTATGTATGTATGTATTTATGTATTTTCCTGCCCATGTTATGTATAAGTATTGTAATTTAAACTCGTTAATAAAGGCAGAGCTTCACATAAGTCAGAAACAATTCGCATTTGCTAAGAACTGGCAGTTGGCATTATTTTACATAGATAAGTATTCATTGCATTAAACCTACCAATAACATTTAAAGGTGATTATTATTGTTTGACTGTAAACTGTAAACTACGCATTTATTGATTAGATTCGATTTTAATTCTGCGTATATATATATATATAGTATATACATATATTTCTTAGCTGCTAACCGTTGCCTTTAAGACGCGTCAGTTCTGACGCACAAATTTAATACGTTCGTTAAGTTAAAAAGAAGCAAGTGGCACCAGTTTGGCGCAGACTCGATGTTTTTAGGAATAGGAAAGGCAACGTCTTAAAAGCAGATTCCATTAATTAAAGCCAACTAGCTAGATGAGTTTTCTATTTTGGCCCACTAACATTTTACAATATTGCATTTGGAGTTTAATTTCATTTTGTTAACAAGTGATAAATTAGTTATTCTAGTTGTATGTGTATATAGTATGTACTTGTATATATATATATATATTTTTTTTTGTATATATGTTTTATGCATATATATTTGAATTTAGATATTGTGTAAAGTTTATTGCTATGAACTAGTTGAACAGCTGCATAGAACATATTGTTTGTTGCCTTTCTCTGTTAAGTATGTTTGTAAGTTTACTAAAATATTAATGATTCAGTTTCATTTCCTATACAGATTTAATATCACGTTGATCGCTTACACTTTTTGCTTTTGTTACACATTATTGTGTTTTTTTTTTGAGTGTTACGTTATTGAGTTTTTAACTGCTATTTGCCGAATAAGTTAACAATAGTAGAGATAGATAGATATATATAGACAAATAGACAAGAAGTAACAGAAAATACACTGGTAAAATTTCGATATGGCCAAAGGAAATACACATATGTTTTAACAATTTTAACAGAGACGTGCGTTCAAAAGTGTCTTGCTCATGGTTCATGGTTGTGGACAAATTGCTCGAGCTGTTTGTGTAGCTGATCCTTATAACGAATCTTATGCTTGCTAAGAACCGTCGCACATAAGCACTGCAGCGAGACGTAGTTGAGCAGCGGTATGGTGTTGGTGGGATTGGAGGCTATAGAGTCGTAGGGTCGCTTCTCTGCCCTATTCGGCTGATCAATGTCCGCGCCACACTTGAGCAGCAAGTGCACAATCTGAAAACGAACAAAGGGCAACAAATAAAGTAAGCTTCAACAATAACCAAGCCAACATGTTTTTACCTCATTGTCATAGTTGTAGGGCTGACAGGCAACATGCAAAGGCGTTGATTTGGCTTCATTTTTCGTATTGACATCAATGCCGCATTCGATGAGGAGTTTAATGACTTCCGCATTGGGAAACACAGTCTTCTGACAGGGTCAAAATAAAATAGCTAATAAAAAGCCAAACATCTGTTGAATCGAATAAACTCACATCGGTAAAATTGTCTTCGGTGATGTAGCCGCTTTTGATTACGTTAAGCCGCGACGCGCCCAAATGGAGGAGGGTGTCCGCCGTGCTGGCGCTACGCAAGTTCCCAACAACGACCGTCTCGTGAACGGCCTGAAAAATAAGCTTGTGCTGAGCTTCTGTGTGGACGGTATTGATCAGCAGATAGATGAGATGTGCCAAGCAGCGCAATACACGGTCATAGTTCTCCTGCTGGCGCCGAAAGACGGGACGCACTTGCAGCAGCTCCTTGACCTCGACGGCGCTCTCGGCCAGTGTACGAAATACGCCTAAAACATCCTCAAATCGGGGCAGTAGATTGTCCTGATGCATAAAACGAGCACGCGCATCGCTCCTCATGTGGCTCGAGTTGCGCACGTGCAGGTCCAGCATGAGTCGGACCAACGCCTGGGCAGCGAAGCACGTCTCGAAGTGCAATATGGACCAATTGGAGACGCGCACCTCGAGCAAGAAGCGCCAGAGATCGATGCAACGCTGCAACTGCAGTGAGTCGGCGTATGAGGCGCCCCTAAATGTTAAACGGAAGAGCATGTCCTTGTGGGTGAGGCCCAATACGCGTTCACAAATCAAAAGGCTTTGCGTGCGCATGGCATCCATATCCGTGGCAATGTTATCGAGCTCCTCAAGCGTTGCAAATTCCACGGCATTTTCATACGCATTACGTTGCGGTACCTTTGGCTTCTTTTCAATATACGGCGTGTAGGCGGCGCGTATGTGATGCGCCATGCGCCAATGCAGGATGCACACACGCGACTCGTTGTGCTCGTCCAGAAATGTGGAGCCCATCAGTTCATGCGCCTCGGCGATGCGCTCAACCGAATAGTTCAATTCCTTTTTCAGATAATCAAATATCTGATGCGAGCCCTTCAGGCAAGCCGTGCGCAGCGCATCGTCGCCGTACCGACTCTTGGCAAAGGGATCGGCGCCCTGTTCGATTAGCATTCTGGTGGTGTCCAGCCGATGCTCCTGTATGGCATAGTGTAGCGCCGTTTTGTCCTGTATGTCGCGTGCATTGATATCAGCGCCCTTGCGCACCAGATACAGGCAAAGCTGCACGGACTGCACCGAGTTAATCAGGCAAGTGCCGCCATTGATGTTGGGCTTCTTGATGTCCGCACCGTTCTCCACCAAAAACTTGACTATAATATGTATATGTATATGAATTTATATGTATCGTCTGAGGATGCCCACGATTGAGAGAGTGAGAGGTTGTGCAAAGAATTCTGAGCTCTTAGAGTTGCGACGTCACTATATCGGAAAGTAGTATAACGACTAAAGTGGGCTAGCTATCTTAACAAAAACGTATTATTAGTGCATACATCAAAATTGTTCCGATCGGACCACTATATTATGTATGTAGGTAGCATAGAAATAATCGGATAAAAACGCTTTTTATGTTTTGATTAAATGTCAAGAACCTAAAATCATCGGACTTTAGCTTTATATGATTTCTATATAAGCTAGCAATGTGAACCAAGCACAAACGGATATTGTGACGTTACGCTCTCTTACGCGCTCTTTTGTTTCAGCGCCGAATCTTTAAATCTCTCAATCCTGGTGGATGTCCACATACCAATATCAGTGTGCGTCATGTAGCAGGCACTGCGCACCGGCGTCGATCCCGAATCTGATGTGGCATTGATGTCACAGCCAATGCGCACCAGATATTTGACCATGGACAGCTTCCCGGACACGACAGCCGCCCATAGCGGCGACACATGATGGAAGCTATTGTCCTCGGGCACCTCAAAGTGGCCGCGCTGCTCCACGTCCGCCTCGCACATGGTGATCAGATACTCGGCAATCACCACAGCTCCCCGTTTGCAGGCAATGAAGAGAGGGCACAGCCATTGCGCTGCTTCCTGACCACCTCGCGACGCGACTCGCGCGGATGCCTGCAAAGAGTAGGAAGTGCGATTAGGGCGACAGTTTGTGAGTGTTTCAACTACTGATAATGGCACTGAAAATATTGATTATGCGGTAATTGGCCAGAGAGCGCTTATCAATCTTTTTTAGTAGCGTATAGTATGTAAACATTTTTGTTATCTTCTATCGTACGTACTTTTCGAGCTCGTGGCGTAAGTGGCGCGGCAAGATGGAGTCCTCGTGGCTGCGCTTGCACTCCTCGATAAGTTCATGGTTGAGCTTTGTAATCTCCATTTTGGGACTGCTCTGCTTGCGTTCGGTGGCCATGGGGCTCGTTGAGGGCCCCTGGAGCTGGTGGGTGCCTTCAAGTCTGGAGTTCATTGCCAGTGTACAATTTCATTTCCAAGTGCCGATTAGCGAGCGCGTCCTTCGAGTGCAATTTGAATTAGGTTGCGTTGCGTTCCGTTCCAAGGCCTTTTGGGGTTTCGCTCTGTGACCCAGGCACTTTCTTTTTTTTTTTTCTTTCTAAATCAATTTTGGTCGTGTGGGAATGTAAAACAGAAGCGAGTTTTTGGACCACTGCAGTGCATATGTTTAGAATCTGGATAAAACTCAATAACAAACAATAAACAGGTAACGTTTTCTTTGACTATTTTTATATTTTCATTTATTTAATGTTTATGTGTAGCAAAAAAAATACAACAAATGACAAAACAGAGTGAACAGCTGTCCCAGTTTGCCAGTGTTGAGAACACGATTTCTGTGCTGGAAAATTCGCAAAACATTGTTAAACATTCAAAATGGTTTCTTTAACAACAAATATTGGTAAGGCATTTCGCGAATATTTTTTGTATCCGGAAAATATGTTTTTTGTATCAAAAACACATATTCGCTGGGAGAAAAATACCAACATTTGGTTGATTTCCTTTGCAAAGGACCCAGTTAGCTAATCGATCGATAAGTCGATATGCAATTTTTACAGTTCAGTTCTATTCTGTAATGTTAAAGTGTTATTTCGATTATTTTGAAGTCTGTCAGTTATATTCAAATTCCAACTGCAATTTATGTATTTCTTTAATCGAGCAACTGACTAGCATAACTGTATATTTTTTTTCATAAGGCTAAAGTAATTTTAAATAAAATGCAATATATGATAAAATAGTTGCTTAGTTGAATCGAAAATATAACAACTTATTAGTCGCTGACAATAACAGTGCAATAACTGTTAACCTACTGTCGCGTTATGTTAAACATAAATTGTTAGGGTTGACAAGCAGCCACAACGACGCGATGCGCTTGGTGCCTGTTTGTGTTTTGTGTGTAGAAGGAGTTTGAAATATTTTGTGTAAAACCCAAGCTTAGTAATGGATGCAACAACTGTAATGGACGAAACTAAGCTGGAAACATTTCGCGAGCTCAATCTGCTCGAAAAGCATCGCGTAGACAGCTTCAAGGACTGGCCCTTCCCAGCAAAGTCCACATGCAGCATTGGCAAGGTAAGCGAATTGTTATAAACGTAAACTCATTTGTTAAAATATTGTTTATTGTTGGCAGATGGCTGAGGCTGGCTTCTATTGGACGGGCACCAAACGTGAGAGCGACACGGCCACATGTTTTGTGTGCGGCAAGACGCTGGACGGCTGGGAATCTGAGGACGATCCGTGGAAGGAACATCTCAAGCATGCGCCGCAATGTGAATTCGTCAAATTGGGCTGCGCTGAAAAGGATTTGACCGTGAGTGCGCAGACGCCAATGGCAATGAGCATAACATCAACTAATCGTCTCATTAATTTGCTTTGCAGGTGGAGCAATTTCTAAAAATCTTTTGTACTGTTGTCAACAGCAACATCGAAAAAACTATTAAGCAATTTAAATCGAAATTCGTGAAGGAAAATGAGGTCAAGCTGGACGCCTTCACACACAATCAATCATAGTTTAACATTAATGCGTATTTAATTTTAATATACATACATTTCGCTTATTTGAAATATGCTTTTAAGGGGGTTGGTCATACTGAGAATTAGTTGGCAACGCGGCAAGCCGCCAGCTGATTTTATGGTTTGTCCTGTTTTTGTCTTTATCAATTCGCAGAGCTTTAAAATGTTAAAAAAAAATTGAGCAAAAAGCGGCAGCACTTGGCCAGTCAGAAGCAAGGACGATAGCGATGCCGGGCGCAACAACATCGCCACTGTTTGCGCAACCGACGTGGGCGATCTTTTTCGAAATAGAGCGCCAGCTGAATGAGCGCTTGGCTACTCTGGCACTGCCCCCAGGAATTGCTTGTGCCTACAATCCCATTGAGTATGCGGCGGCTGTGCACAGCGCCTATTTGCGGCGCTATTTAAACGGACGCAAGCGCGTCATATTCATAGGCATGAATCCAGGACCGAACGGCATGGGGCAGACGGGCGTAAGTGTGTGTGCATTACCTGTATCTGTGATCATGTGTATGTGTTTGTAGGTACCCTTCGGCAACGTTGACACCGTTCGCGACACGATGCAGCTCTCTGGCGAGGTGTTGCAGCCAGCCGTTTTGCACCCCAAGCGGCCCGTTAGCGGCTTCAATTGCTCGATCGAGGAGCCAAGCGGCACTCGTCTGTGGCAGCTGTTTGAGCGTCTGGCTTCCGGCAGTCTAGATACCTTCGCGCAGCAATGCTTTGTTCACAACTTTTGTCCTGTGTTGTTCTTCAATGAGCGTGGTAGCAATATTACGCCCTCCGAGTTAAAAGGCGCCTATAAACAGCAGCTACGTGAAATGTGCTTGAATGCATTAGACGAGCAGTTGCAGCTGCTGCAGCCGCAGATTGTGGTGGCAGTGGGCGAATATGTGCACACGGTGCTCAAGCGCTCGGCCTACTGCGGAGCGGTGTCTGTCATCCGCTTGCCACATCCCAGTCCGCGCGCGATCAACAATACCAACTGGCCGGAAAAGGCGCAGGCTTTCCTGGAGCAGCACGATATTGTCAAGTTTATGCGTAACGAGGCGTAAATGCATTAAGCATAAAGTATAAGAACAGAATATGTATAAGTTAATTGAAATAATTTCCTTTTTTGTGCAATATTTGGTAGAGGTCATCAGTAATCTGTAAAATTGTATGTACATATCTAGCTTTAAAACTGAAAGAGGTAAATCGATTTTATCTAAGTGCCACGCCCACAGTGGGCGTAGCCGAAAAATCTTAATTCTTTATCTGACAATTGCGTTCATACGCACGGACATTCCAAAAAACCCAATATACAAATACCAATATACAAATATATGTGTATATAATTCATATTATTATAAAATTCTGATTTGGATAAACGAAAATTATATTAGAAATTAAAAAAAAATACAACTAATATAAACAGACCAATATGTTAATCTTTTGTTCATCATTTCGAGAAATTATTTTTTTATTTCCCATTGTTAATAACTAATGTATAATGCGATATACATAAAGGGATCATAGAATATTTAAAATCGTGTTAAGACAAAACAATATATTAGGTGTAATGAAATTCAGTCTTGGCCAATAGTCCAACGGCCAGTGTTGCCCTATTTTGAGCGGCCGCGTTGCCAACCATATTAGTGCTGCCGTGAACAGCTGACTTTTGCTTGTTATTTTTCTTTGCTTGGCTGTGTCGTGGCGTCGTTGTCTGCTCTGTTTTTGTTTGCCTGCGAGTAATTGGAGATATTTCCATGCCAAATGGCCGCGTTTATGGAAGATGCTTTAGTGGAAGCGCGCCGAGCACGTGACGCCGGCGAGGTGCCAGTTGGTTGTGTGTTTGTGCACGACGACAAGGTCATCGCACGTGGCGGGAACGAGGTGAATGTCCATCGGAATGCAACACGTCACGCGGAGTTCATATGCATCGATGCAACCTTGGCCTATTGCCGAGAGCATCGCCTGCCGGCACGCCAAGTGTTTAGCGAAATCAGCGTCGTGGTAACCGTCGAGCCCTGCATCATGTGCTCCGCGGCCCTGCACACGCTCGCCGTCAAGGAGATTATCTACGGCTGCGAGAATGATCGATTTGGCGGCAAGACGGTTATCGATGTGGCCGCCGTGGTGGGCCAGCGCATTAACATAACTGGCGGGGTGCGCGCCGACGAGGCCATGGCGCTGCTAAAGGAGTTCTACAAGGGCGACAATCCGGCGGCTCCACCATTGGCAAAAAAGAAGAAATAGAAAGTAAAGCAAAACAAAAACAAAAACAGAAAAACACCGTAGTCACCTTAAGCTTCAGCTCATGTAAACTTTTGTTGTATATGATTTAATTTATTATAAACTTTAAGCATAGACTAAGCTAAATATGGCGTTCAGAACGTTAGTTTTAACATACATAAATACAATTGCTGCGTGAAAAGCTACAACAACATGTTGTGCATGTAGTGAAAGGCTGTGCCTATGCAACTGTTACAGGAATCGAAAAAGAATATGTTTTGTTTTCATTGAAGTACCGACACCGAAAATTGTTACGAAACCCTTGTTAAACTTATTGTAATTGCACTATAACCTATGCTAGTCGTTTGGCTCGTCATTTGCTGCGCAAGCTGCCCGGATTTGGGCGCGTGCGCAGCAAACAATTTCGTCGCCTTTTACAATTTCTAAATTAATGCTATGCTTGTTTTTTAGATGCGCAGATTGCGACGCCTGTGGCCAATGTTGATCCACTCCAGGGGCACGCTGTCGCCCACATTGTACGTGGCTGGGGTGCAGCCCGTTAGTTTTTTGGCTGGCTCGCAGCGTCGGCTCACATTCCAGTAGGCGAAGCCCTGTGGACAGCGATAGATTTGTCCCTCGATGCGACCCGTCCGCTGGGTGTAGCCGCATTTGACGAACACCTGACTGCATTCATCCGCGTTCAGTGCGAAGTGTCCTTCCTCCGGGCAAAGCGGCGCTGTGGATTGGATTTGCACCTGAACAAGAAGATCTTACGTTAGTTAAACTTCTCAATTTCAGAGTTACATAGGTACTTGCCAAGTTAAGAGGATGCGTTTCCTCAGTCAGCTGCGTACGCGATGATCCCTTGCTGCTGCACGCGTCACTCGGATCGGGCTTGGAGCAACGGCACGACGCCTCGTGGTAAACGGTGCCATTGGGGCATTGGAACAGCACAATGTTCAGGTTCGAATCCGAGTTCTCATTGCATTGGTAGAACACGCCGCATTGCTTGGAGTGTCGACGGAAGCCGGACGGGCAGACAAACAAGCTTTGTTCTTCGGTGGTCGAGGGACAAGGAGCACTTGAGTTATTCGAAGGCTGAGGATTAGGCTTGGGTTGTTCCTCCGTAGTTGTCTGTGCTGTGGTACTGGGATAGTTGGTTGTCGTCTCCGGCTTAACTGTTGTCACAGGCTTCTTGGTGGTTGTACCATCAACAGGGCCACCTGTGGTACTGGGATAGTTGGTTGTCGTCTCCGGCTTAACTGTTGTCACAGGCTCCGTGGTGCTTGTTGGGATCTCTGTCCATGGTGTTGTTGTCACACCTGGTTTTGCTGTGGAAGTAGTGCTACCGGAGGAGCAGTTACCAGAAACCTGATCTGCGTAGTTGCAAGTGTCCAGCGATGAATCCCACACTGTGCCATTTGGACAACGGAATTTGTATACTTGATATTTATCATCGAGCTTGGTACAGCGATAGTAAATGCTGCAATCCTGAGGATCAGCGTGGAAACCTTCAGCTGGGCACTTGAAGTTCACTTCCGGTGCTAGTGTTGTGCTAGGATTGTCTTCAGTTGTAGTTGTGGGATTAAAGCCTGGCATTGATGTTGTGAAAACTGTGGTGGTCTCTGGATACATTTCTGTGGTGGTTGGCTTTGTGGTTGGATAGTCGGTGGGTTTTGTAGGAGCGTCTGTTGGCTTTTCCGTATAATCAGTGGGCTTTGTTGGTGGTTCAGTCGGCCTCATTGTAGAGTCTGTAGGTTTTGTGATATCGTCGGTTGTGGTTGGATACTCTGTGGTCGGCTTCGTTGGATAATCTGTTGGTTTCGTGATTGCTTCAGTTGTGGGCTTCGTTGGAGAATCTGTTGGTTTCGTGATTGCTTCAGTTGTGGGCTTCGTTGGAGAATCTGTTGGTTTCGTGATTGCTTCAGTTGTGGGCTTTGTTGGAGAATCTGTTGGTTTCGTGATTGCTTCCGTTGTGGGCTTTGTTGGAGAATCTGTTGGTTTCGTGATTGCTTCCGTTGTGGGCTTTGTTGGTGGTTCCATAGTGGTTGGCTTTGTAATGGGCTCTGTCGAAGTCATCTCGGTTGTTGTTGGGGTTGGGTTTGTTGTCGGCTCCGTTGGCGTTTCAGTTTGACCCGAGCAACCGGGAACATTCTGGGCGTGATCACAAGTCTGCAAGTCTGCGTTCCAAGCTGTGTTCTTAGCGCACATGAATTCGTGCTGTGAGTAGGAATCCCCGTTTTTGTGACAGCGATAGAACTTGCGACAATTGTTGGGATCAGGCATAAATCCCTCGCCCTTACATTTCGTGCCGGGTGGCAAATTGGGTACCTTCGTTGTTGTTTCGGGCATCATGGTTGTAGTTGGGGGATTTGTTTCACTTCCTGAAGGTTGAGTGGATGTTGTCCATGTTGTTGTTGTGGGCTGACTTTCAGTGGTGCTCGGTCTGTTAGTAGTCCATATTGTTGTTGGTGGTTGATATGTAGTTGTTGGTTGGGTTGTGGGCTGGTTGGTGGTGGGCTGATTGGTTGTTGGCTTGTTGGTTGTGGGTTGGTTGGTTGTGGGCTGGTTGGTTGAGGTCTGTTCTGTTGTGGAGTCCGTGGCCGATTCATTTGGACGATTTGTCGTATTGGGCTCCGTCGTGCTTGGTGAATTTGTGGTCTCCGTCGTCGGCGTAGTTGGCGGTGCAGGTTTTGCAGTAGTATTGTCACAGGGACCCTTGTCAGACTCAGTGGTAGCATTACCACCGCTATTTTCGGGGATGGGATTGCACATATTTAAATCGTGATTGCAGGTTTGTAGGTCCTGGTCCCAAACGGTGCCGGCAGCGCAGTGGAAGGGAACCTGATCGAAGCCGCCTTTCCCATTGCTAATGCAGCGATAGAACTTGGCACAGTTATCTGGATCACCAATGAAGCCCTCAGATTTACACTTAACTTTTCCAGATGAGCTAGTTGGTCTAGGCGTTACAGGTCTCTGAGTGGTAGGCTTCGGCGAAGAGGGTTTAATCGTCGTCGGTTTCTGAGAAGTTGGTTTCTGATTAGTTGGTTTCTGAGTAGTTGGTTTCTGAGTAGTTGGTTTCTGAGTGGTTGGCTTCTGTGTAGTCGGCCTCTGTGTAGTCGGTATAATAGCTGATGATGTTGTTGAGCTCGAGGGTTTTCCGGCATTGCTTGGCGTTGTATTTGGTGGCATTGGCCTCTGAGTGGTGGCGCTGCTGCCACAGCTTTTATCTTTGACAGCCCAGGCATGATTACAAGCTTCAATCTGAGCATCCCATACAGTGCCGGGTGGGCACGAGAAGGCCACCGTGTAAAAGCCGCCCCTATCATTGTCAACGCATCGATAGAACTTGGCACAGTCCTTGTCATCTCCCAAGAACTGTCCATTTACGTTACAGTTACCAGACGGTTTTGGTGACGGTGTGGAGCTGGAGCTGGAGCTGGAGCTTGATGTTGTCGAGCCCGAGCTGTTAGATCCGGAGCTTGAAGTTGAAGTTTGCTGTGTTGTGCTGCTGCCCGATGATGATGACGAGGAGGATGAATTGCTTGTTTGTTGGTTATTACTATTGCTACCGCTTGTCTGTTGGCCTGGGCTGACTCGCTTACACTTTAGAGTTTGCATGTCGACCTGTGATGGATGATTGCAGCTGTTGGCCTCAGGATGCCAAATTGTGTTTGGCGGGCAAGTGAACGATACCTTCATGAAGCCACCCTTGCCATTGTCAACGCAGCGATAGAATTTTGAACAGTTGTCGTTGTCAGCCAAGAAGGTTTCTTCACTCTCGCACTTTTCTGCTGGCTTAAATGGTTTCTGAGTTGTTGTTATAGTTGATTCCTGGTTGGATGACGATCCTTGATTCGAGGATGATCCTTGATTGGATGATGATCCTTGGTTAGACGATGAACTTTGATTAGAGGATGATCCTTGATTGGAGGAAGATCCCTGATTGGAGGAGGATCCTTGATTGGAGGACGAGCCTTGATTAGATGTGGATCCTTGGTTAGACGAAGACCCTTGATTGGACGAGGATCCTTGACTAGAGGACGAGCCTTGATTGGAAGAGGATCCTTGATTGGACGACGATCCTTGGCTGGACGACGAACCTTGGTTGGAGGACGAACCTTGATTGGAAGAAGATCCTTGATTAGATGAGGACCCTTCGTTAGACGAAGATCCTTGATTAGATGATGAACCTTGGTTAGAGGACGATTCTTGATTGGAAGATGATCCTTGATTAGATGATGATCCTTGGCTGGACGACGAACCTTGGTTGGAGGACGAACCTTGGTTGGAGGACGAGCCTTGGTTGGAGGACGAACCTTGGTTGGAGGACGAACCTTGATTGGAAGAAGATCCTTGATTAGATGAGGACCCTTGGTTAGAAGACGATCCTTGATTGGAAGATGATCCTTGAATAGACGAGGATCCCTGGTTGGACGAAGATCCTTGGTTAGACGATGAACCTTGATTAGATGACGAACCTTGATTGGAGGACGACCCTTGATTAGATGATGATCCTTGGTTAGAGGACGATCCTTGATTGGAGGATGAGCCTTGATTGGACGAGGATCCTTGGTTAGACGATGAGCCTTGATTAGATGACGAACCTTGATTGGAGGACGACCCTTGATTAGATGATGATCCTTGGTTGGAGGACGATCCTTGATTGGAGGATGAGCCTTGATTGGACGAGGATCCTTGGTTGGACGAAGACCCTTGATTAGAGGACGATCCTTGATTGGACGAAGACCCTTGATTGGAGGAAGATCCTTGACTTGAAGATGTCCCCGTACCACTGGCCATAGCCTTGCATTGCTCTTTCTGGACATCCGTTGGATGGTTGCAGCCCTTCGCATCGGGGTCCCAAACTGTTCCTGGTCCACAATCGAAAGTGATCTTATCAAAGCCGCCATTACCGTTATCTACGCACCGGTAGAAGCGCGCACAGTCCTTTTTGTCGGGTAAATATGTTTCCGTGTGTTCACATTCGCCGTCAGGATTTGGGGGCTTGGAAGTTGTTGTTGTTGCTTCCGAGCTGGCAGAACTTGTGGAATTTTGTGCTCCAGAGGTGTTCGAACTTGTAGATGATGAAGAGCTTTGACTGGAAGACTGATTGCCAGAGCCTGACGATGAAGATGAGCCCTGATTATTGCCAGAGGAGCTTTGTTGGCTGCTGGAAGATTGATTGCTACTTGATGTGGATGTTTCTTGTTGATTGCCGGATTGATTGCTATTATTATTATTACTGTTGGAGCTGGAGCTACTCGATTGATTGCCACTTGTTGTAGAACTTTGATTGCTGCCACCAGTTTGTTGGCTGGAAGTGCTGTTGCCACTTTGATTATTTCCACTATTGGAAGGGCCAGATTGTATATTGCATTGTTTCTTTTGATCTTCGCTGGGCAGAACGCAGACTTTCTCCTCTTGGCCCCATACAGTTCCAGGACCACAAGTAAAAGGCACCGTCTCTAAATTACCATCTCCATCTAGACGGCATCGGTAGAACTTGGCGCAGTCCATTTTATCGGGTATATAGGTATTCTCGTCCTCGCATTCGCTTGGCGCAGGTTTATTGGCATTCTGATTTGATTGATTGCTGGAACCACTGGACGATTGATTGCTAGATGAACCCTGGTTGCTCTGGTTGTTGTTGGTAGATTGGTTACTGCTGGAGCTTTGATTCTGGTTATTGTTTGAGCTCTGATTGCTTGAGTTTTGATTCTGGTTATTACTCGAGCTTTGATTGTTGCTTGACGATTGGCTGCTGCCGGAGCTTTGATTGTTGCTTGAGGATTGATTATTTCCAGAGCCTTGGTTTGAAGATCCCGAACTCGCCTGCTGACTGCTGCTGGTCGAACTCTCTGTGCTGCCGGCTGACTGGTTGTTGTTGGAGCCGGAGGTAGCTTGTTGAGTGTTGCTCGATGTGGATGACTCCTGATTTGCGCTTGAACTTGACTCTTGCTGATTGGAGGAGCTGGTGGAAGAGTTCCAGTTACTAGACGAGGAAGATGTCGAGGAGCTTGTCGAAGAACTTTGCTGACTGTTCGACGAGGACGATGACGAGGTGCTATTCTGATAGCTCGTTTGCGATGACTGTGTCGACGTTTGCTCATCGCTGAGCGGAGCGGCCTGATTGCGGCAGCCGCCATTGGCACGTACTTCAAACAAATGATTGCATGACTGCAGTGACTCATCCCAGGCTGTGCCGTCCGAGCAACGAAAACCGATTTTATTATAGCCGCGTCCGTTGGAGATGCAACGATAGAACACGGTGCAGTCAGTGGGATCACTCATAAATCCATCATCCTCGCACGCCACACCATCCTCATCCCCATCCCCATCATCCGCAGCCGAGCGCAGAGACGATGAGCTCGAGAAGGAGATAACTGAAACACCACTCAGGCCCGTCAGTCCGTAATTTGTGGGCAACTGATTTTCAGTGGCATAGGTGTGCAGCTCCAGAGCGGCGGGTGTGACGGCATTGTTAAGCATCGCATTATGTCCATTCTGGCTATTGACGAGCCCATCAAATGGCAGCTGGCTATCGATGTCGTTCACATAGGGCGCACACTCCCCACGTCCGGCCAGCATTGGTGGCATACACAACTGCAGCACACGCGAGAAGACAGTGCCTTCCCTACAGGCGAACATGTACGGCTTGATGTAATGCTCCGCACGCTTCTCGCACCGATAGTAGACGCGACAGTCGTAGTCATCGGCGAAGAGCCCCTCCTCCGGGCAGTAGAAGGCGACGTCATCAGGGGCGGCGCGTGCATAGACTGACGATGATGAAATGTCTGCAATGAAAGTCAAGCGAAGTATGTTTTAGTTTTCGGCTGTTGCGATTAAACATATAAATTAATATAGTCACGCCCAGCGACACTCGCAGAGTGCATTTAGTTTTTGCCAAAGGATATATGCGATATATTCATGTATATACAAGTGCATCTATAGGATATACGCTGGCAATTCAGAACCGGCCGCTGGAACAAACCAGCCAACTGAAACTTCCTGTCACAAATGTCCCGCCTGAATATATTTTGCTCAATTTCGTTTGACATTTTGCGCTCGTTCTTCTCTTTCGTAGCGGGATTTTTCGCGTTGTCAAAATAAAATTGATAATTTATTGTCATTCAATGGGTGAGCGTGATTTTTTTTTCGCCAAGCTTCTTCTTATACTGCTGCTGTCGCGCATTCCAATAAATTTAAATGCATTTATGGCCCTTACAGCGGAACAAATTCATTTTGAAAATGAATTGTGTATGTTTTTTGCCCACATCCCTGCCGCAACTCCATTTGCCACAAATTTTCTTTTTCCCCGTCTTTTTTTTTATTTTTTTTTAAACCAAATTGTTGTTGCGACATGCAAATCTGGCAAAAACATTGTAAGCGCCCGTCTAAAAATTAGACCTCGCCAGGGCTAGGCATAAATTTGCATCAGTCACTGGGCGATTTTTATTGGAGCATGTATGTAAGCCAAAGCCAATGCTTTATGGCCTGACGGCGTGCTCTCGACCATACAGGTCCATTTATTGTGCCAAAATTGCCAAATCCGAGGCCCATAAAACTTAATTATGGCTAATGTGTGCAACGCACTAGTCCTGGCACAAGATTGCTATATGCTTTTGATAATAAAGCTTAAAAAAATTAAAAGCATAAATATGAGTTGTGCAAGAATTCTAAGAGAAAAAAAAGGAATTAATTTCTTCTGGCTAGGAAATAATAATTTATAAAGCTGGATGTGTTTTGCTAAGTCCCGATTCTTTAGTGGCACTAAAAACTTAAATAATTTGCAATCATAAAATGTACTTTTAATAGGAACTGAAAAAATAATCTGACATTAAAACTTAAGCATAAGTATTGTTATTAAAAAAGAATAAGTATAGTTAAAAAAATCTAGACTTAATGCACCTAGCATATTCCAATAGTATATATTTTTAAAATAGTAAGGTTGATATATCCTATATTTTAAATAATAATATTATATTCCATACAATATTCCTGTCTGAGTCTGGAAAGTTGTTCTCAAGTTTGGCAACCCAACAAATCCAATAAACTTATTTAATTCTTTCATTGCTGTGCCACGAAGTCAGTTTGTAATTCTAGTAACCTTACAAATCCCATTAGCTTCTGCGTATGAAAACAAAACATGAAATTTTAATGCAAATATTGTAACATGCACGAAACCCAATGGCCGCGCCCCTATACTTAGGCGGGGTATTCGCAGGGCTGTCGTTGAGGCGAAATTGACCGTTTTGTGATTTTAATTATATATGATGTGTACTTTAGAACTTATGCAAAATGAAATAAAAGGAGCGACCGCAAACTTATGTGGCGCCCAGCAGGCGACAGGCGTTACGTTGCCCGGCCACAGGCTGACCGCAGAAGCATGGCCGCAAATAGTTTTGGATAGGCAACGAGCCGGTGGAAGGCACTGCCAAAATGTTGCTGTAGGTTGTTGCGTTAAAATTTCAATTTGCAAAATTAAAGCACATTATGGCATAGTAAATGTAGTTATAAAAGCTTAAAATATTCGCTGTTAGCTTTCAGGAGCTGGTGTGCAGAGTTTTGGCTGGCACTGTGCCGGCGCCTCTTATTAAGCAAATGACAAATAGTAATTAAAATTTTTCTATTCGTTTTATAATTAAATATTTATTGAGCGTAGCCGTTGTGTGGTTCTGTTATGGCTATAATAAAGAGGATACCCGTCATTAAGTTTATTTCGTTGGCCACACAAATTTTTGTACAAATTGCACGACAACTTGGCACAAGGGGGGCGTGTCGGTGGGCGGTCTAAGGGGGCAGTTGTCGAGTGGCGTGTTGGCAATTTAAATTTTAATTTGATAAATTGAAACAATGTTTGGCCTGAAAGGGCAGGAGAGAACGAGAGACACAGCTCAAAATATCAAATGTAGTTATGTTTTTTTTTTATTATTATTTTTTTTATCATTAACTTGGCTATTTCCGTTATCGTTGGAGGCACTGTGCCCTAACCTGGGACACTTTAGCGTATCATTTGCGCTTCGGGCATGTTCTGTGTGACGTGACAAAGTTATGGCGCCTAATGAGTTATTAAAAGTTTAGGCATTATATTTCAAATTTAGTTTTTGCCCCGAGACATATAAAGTTGCAGTACATATGCCAAACAGTTAAGAGAGACACTTATGTATTTGTATAAATTATATAAGGGAGTCGGGTTGAAAAGTTTATAGGACGCGGCAGGTGCCACATGTTCACTTTGAATAGCAGGCATATAGGAAATACAGTTTTAAATAGAGGGTGGGGTATACATTCACAACACAAACTTAATAGGGAAGCTTAATTATACTAAATTTAAAGACACTGTTTAAAGTTCAGATTGTGAGATTTGTTGGAATTAGTTAAAACAAGTAAAAACGGCGCAGTCGGGTGTAATACTTCGATTAATACAGTCGAATAAAAGAGAAAACATATACCCTATCATTATGTGTACTATTTATAAATATTAAAAACCTAGGACGTAACGAAAACCTCACCTGCTCCTACAAGTTCATATCAATATAATTCAACAAACAAATTCTAATAAGAAACGCAAATATACATATGTATGTGTGTGTGCATTGCATTGATGCTGGAAAAATCAATTTTTGTAATATGTGGGGGCGATCTTTAGAGGAGATCATTAGTAAAGTGTCTGCTAAATTTTGTGACTTTAGTTCTAAAATTTAAAAAAAAAAATACTTTCAACAATTTTAAGATTTTAATTCACATTCGCTGCAAAGAAATACAAAGAAAATGTAAAAACCCTGTTGTATGTCGTTAAAAACTTTGGTATTAGTCATCGCGTTTTTTCCACTGAGTTTTCTGGCAAGCATGAGTCTCGATTTGATTACCTTGCATTGCAACCAGGCTAATACAATAAACTAGCTCTTTCTCTCTCAGTCTCACTCTTTTTGTCAGTATAAATGCCAGCGTACACAAAATAAAGGAATTCAGATGTCAGTTTTCATTTTGCCTTTTACCATTTCATTCCGGCAGACTTGGAAGCTATCTTCGCTTTGTACGAGTAGTTGCATGTTGTAAATATGATATTTGGATTTTTGAGCTGATGTCCAAGTTTGTCACTCCCATGGCATCTGGTGCTGCTGGCGCTGCTGCTTCTGAGCTTGGTTGTAATTTCATTTGCGTCTGGTGGCATTTTGTCGCTAACTTTATGTTGGACAACGTACGTGTGCGGCCGGGATGGCGGTGGCTTGGAGACAGACGGGGAGAAAAGGGGGAAAGAGAGGGCAAGAGCGAGAGAGACCAAGGGATGATCCTTAAATTTGTATACCCTGTAGCCAGTAAAAGGAAAGAGCTGGCGGATTAGAAATCCGACTCTACAAAATATATATTTTAGTTCAGCAGGAAGTCAAGTCAAGTCTTATTACAACGCAATTTTTGAAAATTTAAAATCGTCATCAAATCAATTTCACTTGAAAAATTATTAAATTGTATATTATTTAAATTATATATTTTTTATACCTCCTAGCTGTACTGCAAGTCGGAAATTTGTTTACTATGATATTTGTATATTTGCTTTAGACCACTTTATTGTATAACTGCTATAGGAACTTTCGGTTGCCAATAACGTTTTTGCAGGAACAACTTTTTGGTTTTTCAAGAAATTGTAATAAAACTTAGGAATTAAATGCGTCTCTACATTGAGCCAATATAGCATATATCACTAATATAGCGCTCATAGGACCGATCGCTCGAAAATTTAGATTTTATATGAAAGCCTCTTTTGTTTTCGAGACAATGTATGTAAGCTAACACCAAAATCGAACTACATTATAATACTTAATAATTTAGCTCACATAGGAACAACCGTTGATGAATTAAGTTTTTGTATAAAAACACAGTTAAGTATAATAAAAATAAGGCGTACATCTCTTTTTTGTATGTAAGGGTATATTTTTTCGGAGCCCTGTTCTTTCTTATTTAAATAAATACAATGATTTTGGGAACAAGTATCTATTCGCTGTCAATTTTGTTCTCAAATGAGTTGAATTAAATACGACAGTTGACACCAAAATCAACTAAAAATCGAATTTCTATAGTGCGCAGGAAATTACAGAAACAGTCTTAGTTGTGTATCTTGTGTGTTGAAATACTTGAACTTAACAGGGTATCGGCTGGCTGTGCACTTTTGACTTGAGCACTTAAAGTTGTTTTCAGGAGTGTCTATGCCGCGGCCTTAGATGCGGCAAATGACCAGCCAGAAGAAATTCAATTTATTATGCAGCTTGACTACTTTTTTTGACATTCTTTGCGAGGTGACAGTGCGCCTGGTGCTGTGACAGTTGCATCGTGTGACGGCTGGCATGAAAAAGCAAACTGTACGCTAATTCCAACAGCTGTCCTTGTTGAAGATTCCGTTTGCTTCCTTCTGTTTGCTGCTCCTTTTGCACCCTCGGCACCCTTTCCTCCTTGTGCTGCGATTACTACTTTGGAATGCGATGCAGCAGCTGCATTTGAATTTCGCGCTGCGTTGCGCTCGAACAGCTTTTAATATTGGAAATGTCCTTGAAAACATTGCAATGACCAGTGCACCGAATCCGACACTATTACTCATACGCAGCGTGTGACACAGTTGCCATTTTCGGTGCACAACTTCTCCGATTGGCATGCATAATTCATATTTGTAGATAAACTCACAAGAAATTGCTGACAGCTGCCATAAAAATATTAAATATTTAAATGTTTTTGCTGCACATTTAAATGGAAATTGCCTTTGACGTGACAGCAATTAATTTGAATTTCAACAACTTAAAAGCATCAGCGTTCATCATGTCATCTAAGTAGTTGGGTGGCACGAAATACTGGCCATCTATTGAATGCTTGCCGGGCTGGTTGCCTGCCTGCCTGCTTGCCCGCCTGCCTGTTTGCCTGCCTGTTTGCCTGCCTGCCTTCCCGGTTGCTGCTAAATTAAACATAAAGCGCTTTTAGTTAGAATCATGTTCGTCTCAATTAAACTACATTAAATTCAATTAACAGGCAGCGGAGGCAGTGGCGCAAAATGTAAGCAACATTGTCATTACGGTTAGAGCCGAGCCATGGGGTAAAAATCTTTGTATGAGCAACCTGACCTGAACGATAACTGGCAAAAGAGCTAGTCCCAGTGCCGTTTGCCGGCTGGGTCTCGTCTTCGTAACAATTGACTTTCATTACTTCTTACAATCATGTTGCATTATTGAGCGTTGTCATATTGGACAGGCCCGGAGAGACGACAAGGCGACGAGCCGGCGACTCGATGACTCAACGATCCCAGGACTCAACGGCTGCGTGCTGCACGACGCGTTAGTTCGTTCGTGTAATTAAGTTTAATATTTAATTTAATTGCATATAGTAGACATACAACTACAGCAACGACAACAACAGCAAATGACTCATAAAAGGACACGAACACGCGCTGAGACAATGTGCGCCATTGAGTTGCTCAAAATTATAATGAAAGCCGGAAGCAAAAAGTCTTTCAGACAAAGTAGCGAGCAGCCTGTCTAAGCCTCGACCGGCCAGCCAAAAGGCGAAGGCGAAGGCGAAAGTCCATGAATCGGCTGTATCCAAAACGTGCCACATTGTAGCCAGTGTCCATGTTCGTGCTTGGTTCAGTCTTGGTCCGAGCTGGGTTCATATTCGTTGTCAGTGGCCAGAGTTTAGTTACTTCGTTTTATGTTGACCTCTTTTGGCTGCATTATTATCATTGGAGTTGTGCCTGACCTGCTTATGGCCAGTTACTTTATGCTCTTGGCATGGGATTATGGCATGTTAGCAGTCAGTTTGTGTCGGGCCTTAGGGTGTGTTCACTATATTAAACAAGTTGCTCTTGGTCATGTAATGAATTGCGTTTGCAACCTAATTTGTCAGGATAGCTAATGATATAACCGCGCGGCTGGTTTGTGCGTTTGAATGGATTTCACCAAAAACTGATTCATAAACAACAAAATTGATGTTTCTATTTGTTAGCTAATTGATGAACACGTGACACGATTTTAGCTGATTTCCCATTTTTATTATTTTTTTTATGATGACCAAAAAAATAAATCTAAAATTAATGTAAAGTGAATGATTTTTTTTACATTTATTTTTATATGCTTGTTAACACATCTAAAATAACAGCATCAAAATCAAATAAATTAACTGCTGAAGAAAATAAATAATGATACATAGTTTGACTCACACTTCTGTCAATTTGAGGCCTAACATAACACACTTGTAACTCAATATTAATTGCCTAAAAAAAGTAGCCATAAATTGCAATAATTTGTTTACTGTTAATGTCCTAAATCTAATCTTAATCCCCTGAACTCTCATAACTTTGTCAATGCTATATCGATTATTGTGTAAGGCTTTTTGTTTATGTGTTTGGCCTATGGATTCATTTATCAAGCAAATTTTATTTTTGAATAAAATAACAATTTATTATAAAATGTATTTCTTACTCTTATTGCAATTTGCACCACATTGTCTTTCAACAGCCAGTTTTAATGGTCCCAGGGCTGAAAAATATACTATGAATGAAACCTTTTCGATGCTTTAATTAAAACTTTTTTCACGTCGCATCTACATTGTTGCACGAATATAGTCAAAAGCGGATAATTGCTGTCAAGGAAAACTATATCCCGTATGCACTCTGCGTGAGTGTTCGCTATTGATTTGGCAGTGAAGTCTGCTTTAGTATGCCCAGTCTAAAGTTGTCTTTCATTGTTGCCGTCGCAGTGTTCGGCAAGTTGGAAACACACAGAGAAACGTCAATAGCCGGCAGTTATTAGGCGTGAAAAGTTAGATATTCGTAAGTAACTTTATTCAGCATTAAGCAACAATGTGTGTACGGTGTGTGTGTGTGTGTGTGTGGGTGTGTGAGTTTGAAAATGTGGGAGTGTGTGTGCAGCCCGCGGGATTCAATTAATTTCATTTGTGCGGCGCAACGAAACGCTGCAAGCGATTACTAAACACACACACACACACACAAGTACTTACAATATTTTCAATTAAGCTGCAACAATACCACAAGAATAATAACAATTACAACAGCAACAATTCCATACAATTTCAACTGGCACGTGCATGAGTGTGCTTGAGTATGTGTATTCAGTATTGTATGTGTGTGTGTGTGTGTGCGTGTGTGGGTTCCTTGCTTTTTGCATGGCAAGACCCACACATACTTGAGCAGCCGCCCACCCAGCTAGACAACAGACAGAAGGGGCGTGTCGGTAGCCCAGAAAGGTCTATTGTCTTCAGTTTGCCGCATGGAAAACACAGTGTACTGCAGTGATAACAACAGGATCAACGGAGGCGTTGTGTGGCACGAGGGCTGCCAACAATGTTGCGGTCAGGGTAAATTATAGATAACAATGAATTAAATTTGTTCGAACCGCTTGCGTGGCAGTTGAGTGATATCAGAGCAGCAGGCGGCAGTTGATATATAGCTGGGCTGTTGTTGTGGTTTTTCTTGTTGAGGCTGTGATATTGTTGGCATTGTTGCTCTTATAAACTATTGTCTTCGGATTGCTTTTGCCAAGTTATAATTACGAAATTTATAGGCATTACATTGCATTATTCGGGTATTAATTTAGATTAGTTTTCAATAATGTGGCAACGCTTGTTGCCTAGTAGATAACCAAACATTTACTACGGCAAAGACCACACGTCTATATAAGGACTACTGGAGCCAAGTTAATTGCTAACGTGGGTTGCATTATTCAAGTTGAATGTGTGCTGTTGAGGTCAATAACATTTTTGTTTAACTTATACATTAACAATTGGACTGACTGCTTTCAGGTGTTAAGTGACTCAGTTAGCTGAAGACAAAAGGCTTGCCTTAGGGCAGGGAAGTTCTATTCTTAGCTGCGAACTTAGCCGTGAAAGCGCCTATTAGGCCTTGACTTCTGCAAAATACACTTAGAAAAAATTAAATGAGACTTTTGTACTAAAATTAAATACAAGCGTTTTCAATAATGGTCTAGCTGAAAATTCTTTACTTGAATAAATATTCTTATTTCAAGAATATATTTTTAAAATGCCAAAACCTTAAAGTATGAGTATTTAATATTAAATTCAAACAGCTAGCTTTAAGATTTTAATTTTAAGCTAGCTTTTTATAAATAAATAAATAAAAAAATTAAAGAATTTGATTCTTATCATGCAATATTAAATCAAGAATAATGCAGACTTAATTTAAAAAATTTCAAAGACCATATTATAATTTTAAATATATTTTTCGTATTTGACTTAAGAACGGCTTTCATTTCTTTGATTGAAATATCAATTGGAATATCTTCAGCGGCTGTCGCTGCACTAACGACTTCAGATGCCGGATCCTACGCAATTTAGCCACCATCAAGAAGTCAACACAGTGCTATAAACAGCACACATACTTGAGCAGACGCCCACCCTCTGCTTAAATGCTCCCAATAGGATGCCGGGCAGGAGAAAGCTAGACAAGCTAGCCCAGAAAGGTCTATTGTCTTCAGTTCGCCGCATGGAAAACACAGTGTACTGCAGTGATAACAACAGGATCAACGGAGGCGTTGTGTGGCACGAGGGCTGCCAACAATGTTGCGGTCAGGGTAAATTATAGATAACAATGAATTAAATTTGTTCGAACCGCTTGCGTGGCAGTTGAGTGATATCAGAGCAGCAGGCGGCAGTTGATATATAGCTGGGCTGTTGTTGTGGTTTTTCTTGTTGAGGCTGTGATATTGTTGGCATTGTTGCTCTTATAAACTATTGTCTTCGGATTGCTTTTGCCAAGTTATAATTACGAAATTTATAGGCATTACATTGCATTATTCGGGTATTAATTTAGATTAGTTTTCAATAATGTGGCAACGCTTGTTGCCTAGTAGATAATCAAACATTTACTACGGCAAAGACCACACGTCTATATAAGGACTACTGGAGCCAAGTTAATTGCTAACGTGGGTTGCATTATTCAAGTTGAATGTGTGCTGTTGAGGTCAATAACATTTTTGTTTAACTTATACATTAACAATTGGACTGACTGCTTTCAGGTGTTAAGTGACTCAGTTAGCTGAAGACAAAAGGCTTGCCTTAGGGCAGGGAAGTTCTATTCTTAGCTGCGAACTTAGCCGTGAAAGCGCCTATTAGGCCTTGACTTCTGCAAAATACACTTAGAAAAAATTAAATGAGACTTTTGTACTAAAATTAAATACAAGCGTTTTCAATAATGGTCTAGCTGAAAATTCTTTACTTGAATAAATATTCTTATTTCAAGAATATATTTTTAAAATGCCAAAACCTTAAAGTATGAGTATTTAATATTAAATTCAAACAGTTAGCTTTAAGATTTTAATTTTAAGCTAGCTTTTTATAAATAAATAAATAAAAAAATTAAAGAATTTGATTCTTATCATGCAATATTACGGATTTAGTATAAAATCAAGCATAAAGCAGGCCTAATTTAAAAAATTTCAAAAACCATGTTTTAATTTTTTTTTTTTTTTTCGTATTTGACTTAAGAACGGCTTTCATTTCTCAGTGTAAACAATTGAAATATCTTCAGCGGCTGTCGCTGCACTAACGACTTCAGAGGCCGGAAGCTACGCAATTTAGCCACCATCAAGAAGTCAACACAGTGCTATAAAAAGCAGAGGCAACAACAATGAGAAGCTACAAATTGCGATGCAAACGCCAAACTTCCAGCTCTTAACTCCAAGTGGCAACTATGCACGTGTTAATTATTTATAAGAGTATCAGTTGGAGGGAGACGCAGCTGGCCATAAGAAGCTATCGCTCTGCGAATTCCTGAAGTGCCGCCTAGAGTTCCATGGAATAAATTATACAAATTATTATTTAGTCAGGCTGTGGCAACAGATTTCCAAGTTCCACGTTGGTTGCATGCCACACTCAGCTTGGAGCCGAGCGATCCGGTTAAGGCAAAAGTTATGCGCAGACAAATCGCTTATTTAGATTAGAACTGACAGCTGCGCAGGCGCAGAGGCAGCTGGTTGCAATCTCGATTTACAGACGGTTTGTTTAACAATTTCTTGTGGCAACAACTTGGTGTTGAAGTTGTGCCAACAAGATTGTTAGCCAGAATCTGGATGTGCTGCCTGCCAGCCTGCCTGCCTGCCTGCCAGCCTGCCTGCCTGCCTGCCTGCCTGCCTGCTTGCCGGGTCCGCTGTGGGCGTTGCTGTAATGCCAACTAAATGTCTACTTAAGTTAAGCGCAGCTACTTGGCCGGCTGTCTGCAGTTGGCCAGGTCCAAGCCTATCATTGCCGTTCTGTGCGATCATTTTCAATTAGGCGCTCACAGTCAGCGGCCTAAGTTATGGCCTGTGTTGTATATATTTGCTCAAGCCTGTGCCTGAGCATTAACGTAATTACAAATTAGTGCTGTTGCCCCAAGCGGCTAAAACGACGTGTAAGACGGTGGCTGACTGTGATCGCAGCTTGAGTTGAGCCGCATCAATGATTTATGACAGCTCCCATCAGCAGCGTTTAAAGGGTATCGAAAGAGCCGCTGATTCACTTGACTCCAGAGAATAAAGTGGGCAAATAATAAAGCGTAAATGGGAATGCGACACTTTTGCGTTTGTCATAATAAAATTAACATTTGCCCGGGTCAATGCATTGCACAGCGAGAGCAGCGGACTGGACGGACAGACGGCCTGGAGCTGGCAACCAACGGCTGCAACACTTATCAGCGTGTTGACAGACATCCGTGCAAGGGCAGCCAACCAGCAGCCAACAAGAACCACAACAACAACAACAAGCGCCTCAGCAGCTTTTGCAATTTCTAATTTGCCTTCACCCACTTGTTTCATGTGCCACTGCGGATATCGTTTCATTGATTCCAACGTGCAGTGCAGTATCTGTTCCTTGTGCTTCGGTGACTGCCCCTGGGAGTTGTCTGTCTGCGCGTTGGAGCCCCTGGCAGCGCGGATGCCAGTCCACTTGGATTCCACAACATGCAAAGGAGCAGTGATAGTTGGCTTTATTACTATCGAAATGGATAATTCAATTGAAATGCCAGTTGGCCAATTGTGGGAACGACGGCGTTTAAGCCGCCTATCGCTTATCGCTTAAATAACAAACAAAATGCTGACTTTAGGGCTTGCTGGTTGGATGGGTGGGCGAACTAAACGTGGCGGCGGCAAATTCAAATCACGTACGGTGTCCATTGCCATTTTTTGCTGACCAATTTCACGCAGCTGCAACAAATCAAAAAGCAAGCAGCAGCCCGATAGTCGAGGCGAGTGGCGACGAGTCGGGGCGCGTAGTCACAGACAGCGCCCGAGAGAAGTGCTAAATAAATTGAAAAATTCTAAATTTTAATAAAAATTGTCGCAATATGGCTATGAAATTGCCATGAGTTGCTGGTCGCCGTCTGTAGCAGTAGCAGCAGCAGCAGCAGCAACAGCAGCAACAGCAGCAACGACAAGAGCAACAGCCATCCCATGGCATATCCATGGCAATCACGTGATCCGCATTCGTTGCATCGCAAATGTAATTTTTTTTACCCGATGTTGGGCAAGCATCGAGTACTATATGTCATATATATGTGTATACATAAGAGTATGTTAGTACGTATGTATGTATATGCATGATGTGGCATAGAAATATATGCAAGTTTTTGATAAATTTATCATCGTTATTTTATGCCCTCTACTTGCAAAAAAAAAAGATACAAAAGAGTATGTTAAAGCTGTGGAAATGTGAGATATCTACCGTTAAAGGTTTATTTTTCTTGACACTCAAAGAGCTAGCTACACTATTACCTTTAAATCCTCGACTTTATTTAAATTTATGTGTTTTTTCTTTTGCATCCCTAAGTCATAAAAACATGGTTTCTAAACAACTCAGTTACTGAAAGAGTTATTCACGAAACTATTTCGAATAGTGCTTACAGGATATCTTCAAGTCGTTCACTCTCGACTTCGGCATTAAAACTTGTTTTTGCTGCAGTTGTTGTTGTTGCTGTGGTTGTCGCGGTTGTGTGTCGAGACGAAGGATTTAGTTTGTCGCTATCGAAACGGCCATGTAAGCCCTGGTGACATTCCCTGTGTGATTTTGTCACTCATATTTCATTGGCAGGATCTAGTCAGCGTTGTTGCGTTGACGCTATTTTAGTTCATTGTACTTTTTTTTCTCTATTTTGATGTTGTTGTGTGCATTGAGTAAATTGCTTAATCGCGCAGCATATTTATTGCGTATTTCAATGACATTTTATTGATACCATGTTGACCCATATTTAAAATTGATTACAAATTCAAGGTATTCCACGGTATGCGTTTCCAACAAAAAATGTTGGTCGAAGTCGAAGTGCAACGGAGCTACAATAATTATATTAATTGGATGTGCAAAGGAAATTGGTACTAAGAAATTGATACAAGAAAACTAAGCATAACAATAATCAATAATCAGCATAGCACGGTAAACTGACACATTTTCAAGCTATCAATCTGCTGATGGTAACAATTTTAATATTTGTAGCGCACAAAATTAACAGTCTTTGCCCCAATTGAAATATTCCATGAAACGTACAAAGACAACCTGTATATTATAAATATACACGTATGTTCTGATACATTTTTTCAGCCAACATTTTAATTAATAATATTCTCATGTGTGTATATCCGCAGGCCACAATGCACAAAAAAAGGACAATGTTTGTGCACTTGTTTGGCAATATGATTTTGACAGATAATTAGTTTTCGCGCAATACGCCGCTGGTAACACTTTGATGTTTGTGCTAAATGAATTTTCGCATGCACTTTTGACCAACCAATGAAAATTGCGACTATCTGCTGCATACATATATACATGTACTACATATATTCATATATACATATTCATATGAATGCATTGTGTGTAATCTCGTACGCTCATATAAATCTATTTAATACAATGTTTATGCCATGTGAACGCAAACTTTACATCGATATTAAAAATGTATTTTGTGAAATTCTGCTACAATTAAAAAAAAAAAATGTTTTCCAAAAAGCCTTTCAGATTCCGTGAGTATTTTTGAAATAACAAATGTTTACACAAAAGTTAGCCTAAAGCAGAAGCTAAAAACTACAAGTAAAAATTCCATAATCGTGAATTTCATAGCATAAACGGAGCATATTTAGCATGGGAATTAAAATATTTCGGGCTGCCAGATTACTTGAGTCTGTCTTTTTTTACAAGTGTTTTTACACAACTGAGCCTGAATAAGAAGGTCATCAAAATGCTGCCATCGTGAAATTCATAGCATGAACGTAGTGTATATGGGCTTGTAAATTCTGAATATGCTGAAATTGATTCTATTTTTACCTCGAGCTGCGGCGGCGCCAATGCAAACGCAGAGCAGCAGCAATCGGCAGAGTCCGCGTATTTCCGCTGAAGAAGCGACCGTCCTCGTCGTCGCCATTTTGTCGAGCGGCGAGAATGGCGTCATCTTTGGCGCCATTGCGTTTTATGTTGCCAAAATGTCACAACAACTGCAAAGAGAAAGTAGGAAGTGTTGAAAAATATGTTATATGCAACAATAAGAATGGGTTTGATTTGAGTTTTGTAAACAGCTGCCAGTAAAATAGAAGAACTATGCTAAACATTAAGTTTCAATTAGAGAGAGAGAGAGAAAGTGGCAGAGAGAGGGACCGCCAACAGATAGCCAGGCCATTTTGCGCATCATAAATTCCAAATCAATTTTGCTAATTAGCAAATGTCGTTTGCAATCAAGAGAGCGTTAATAGAGCTTAGGGTTCCAAGTCAAGCACTTTGAAGATGCCGCAGTTAAATGAATTACGCCACGTGGCAAAGGAGCGCAACGCCGTGTCGACTCGGGGGCAAAGAGGACGTCCCAGGACGCATGTAAAAAAAAAAAAAACTTCCTCAGGCCGGTGGACTGGTGCTGCTCTTTTGCTTTCCGTTTACTGTTCTTGACTGCTTGCTGGCCATCTTGACGTCCCGTTCGCTTTCATTTTTACAATTTGCACGCGCACTTCCTTTGCGCTGTCGCTTCCGCTGTCCGCTTGGCCTTTGTTTTGGCCCCAAAGTCCATTTAATAAGTTAATTGTTACTGCGTTGCACTTTTGCCGCTTGTGAATTTATGATTAGCCGCAGCCGTGGATGACGATGATGTGGGCTTAGTTGCCCGCCTGAAGTATTAAGCGCGGCTCTTAGTTGGATTTCTTCCGAGTCGGCTTACTTTTTCCATTTTTACCGCTTGAGCGTTTTGTAACTTTAAGCCAGAGCACGCGGTTCGCATAAATGTCAACTGAGGTCCTGCTGCGTTTTATGTAGTCGACTTTTATGCATTTCTAGCGCTTCCCCTTGGATAGCACTCATAGCTGGGAATCCAGGCAGGCGCAAGGACTCAACATCGTCGTCGTTGTCATTATTATCGTCTGCGTTTTTCCTGGCAACTCTCTACTGCTGCCGCTGCTGCTGCTGCTGCTGCTGACTGACTTTGTGTCAACTTCATAATAATGGTTTTCTTTTCTTTATTTTATTTTTTTATTTTTTGTTGCCAGCACAAAAGTTTCAATGAGCAGTGTACTTACAGTGGGTGCGACTTTAAACTGACAGCCTGACAAGTGATTGGCCCAAATCTATTTAAAGTGGCTAAGGAAAAGTGTCGTTCAATATTCTAATTATGCTTTTATAGATTTTGTATTTTTTTAAAAATTTTTTTCCATATATCAGCATGATCCTGCCCACTGTCATTTCATTGATAGTTACTCGACACGGCAGCTGTAGCAGCAAGCTGGAAAGATTCTATTAACCTAAGAAATTACGAGAAATGAAAACTTATTACGAGAAGTCATTAAGATTCAAAGAATTAAAAACTTCAAAAGTAAAAACTGGAAATGAGGGAAAGCCAAGCGTCTTCGTCCTTGTATATGGTACCAGTGCAGCCATACAAACTGTTGGCGGTCTTAAACAAAAGCCGTGCACCCAAGTCAATGCCAGTGCGCTTTGCTTTCAAGTTTCAACTACTTGACGGCTAAAGGAAAGTCATAATTGTTAATGGGCTTTTTGCTTAAACGAATAATGACGACCGCAAGTATTTTGCAACACACATTTATTTTTAATTTTTTATTTTTACATTTCTTTGTAAGTTGTAATTTCATTAAAAATTTGGGCAAGCAAGATTGATTAAAAAACTTTTCTTTTGACTATTATTAAATACTGTATGTTGAATCATTTAAAAGAGCTCACGGCGTGATTCATTTAATGGCTGGTCATTAAGCCAGGCGAATCGAATTAATATTGCCACTTTTATCGATGTTTCCTGCCAGTTTCGGGAACTTTGCGTGCCACGTACCGATGTCAGTGACAACAGCAACTCAATGGCCGCCATTCAACGTTTTTCATACAGCCTCTGCCCTTTTATCAGCCATTTGCCGAATCATTAAGAGACGCCCCCACCCACTGCAGCACTCCGCTGCGCTAGGGGCGTCTGTATCTGTGTCCATGTCGTTGATGGCTGCTGCACTGCATTTTAAAAACGTCATTGGCGATTGAGTTTTACATGCTTTTAATTGACGTAGTCATGCTATGAAATTCAATTTATTCTGTACACCATTAATAGTAATTCATACTGATGCAAGCGTCTATAGTACTCCAGATATCGAGTATGCACGAGTCAAGCCATGACTTGAATGTGCAGCACCTGAGGCCTCATAGAGCATTTACAGTACCAGTCGCCGGGCACGTACATAAGTTCTTACATAATGAGCGCAACAGGCAGACAGATAGACAGGCGGCACAATCACATTCATTTCAAACGCAGCCGTGTAACATGTCGTATGTGTAATGTAGGCTCAAGTTCTTTAACATGGCGTATGAGTAATAGTTCTTGGCACAAACGAAGAAGTTTGCAATTAAAAATGCCAACATATGCGCGGCTATGTGAGCGGAAAACAAAATTATTCTGATAAAACTTAGCAATCGTAAATTTAAAATGTATTTGAATACATGTTGAAAATATGCATTTAAATATTTCTAATGTCAGTTAAAGGCTAAAAGAGGCCTGGAAAATAAATAGCTATATTTTGCATATGTATTTGTACAAACACAAGCCCGTCAAATTGGTTGACTACTTTGTGAACACACAGCGAGTGGCTATTTCACACCTGAATGCTGTTCCATATATCAACAAATAGTATATTGTTGTTGCTTGTTGTTGTATTTACTTTGTTACGGTTGGTTGGTTTGAACAGCTACCGGTAAAAAGACAAACCAGTTTTTGGTTTAAAAAGCGACTAATAGCCACTTAACGCTTATATAATTTAATGGAGCAATCATTTGGCATTTATCGTCCGCATCTTGCAAACGTTTAAAGTCGCGTGCCCGGCCCGAGTTCAATGACTTTTTAAAAGCAGAACGAAAGGAAAAACCGAAACAGAAGCAAAATAATAAATATAAGAATAAATATAACTGATTTTAGGAGACGACTGCAATTTCAATGAAAATTAAAAATCACAGCATGCATTAAAATTGCGGCCAAGCATTTTAATTAAAGAACCCGCCGTCTGCCTTTGCGTCGTCTGGTGGCGTTGATGTTGATGTCAAATCTAAATTGTTCATTTTCCAAAATATTAATTGACTTTTCATGGCTGGCACGAAACATCATTAACACAAATATAATTACGTGACAATTTGATGGTTCTCTTTTGCTGCGCACAAATCAAAGAGCAAAATTAATTACACTGACCCACCCAAGGGATCAATCAGCCAACATTGGGAAAGGTAAACAATAAAATGGAGTGCTGGCAAATCCCGGCGATGTTTAAACAAACATATCTAGCTCCAGTCCTGGCCAGTACAGTCCAGTCGCGACCCGGCGACTCCCACAAAAAAAGGTCGCCCACGCTGTGGGTTAACTTTGAAAAATTAAAATCCACTTGGGTCGCTGAGCCAAGCAGCGCCGCATTTTTCAATGGCCAAATAATAAAGCCCACAATGTCAGCTGGGAGTTATAATCTGTTTGCTGCTTTTTCATTGCCGCCATTTGGTCATTTGCTTGGCCGTGTCCGCGTGTCCCTTTTTTTTTTTTTGTTTAGTCGCCTTTTTATTTTTGTATTTTCGGTCAGTGCCTGTGCCGACGATACGGCTAAATGAAACGAAAATTTGCAGCAATTACGCGGGTAAATATGCATTTAAATTAATTTGCATACAATTATTTATTGTTTCAAAATCTAATCAAATTGATCAAATTACTCTGCGTTTGTTGTTTTTTGCTGTTTTTTCAAGTGTTTTTGTGCTAATCATCTTGTCTAATTACAAACTAAAATAATTGCAAATTTAGTAGCCAGCCACCTCCTCCCTGCCCGGCCTTTCAACTAGCTGATGTGTTAATGCAGCCCATTATATAGGCCGCTTGTTTGGTAATAAGCCAAAATGTTTTATGTGACATCTCGTTTATCAAGTCGCAGATATGTATATAAGCGCTCCACTCTGCTTTGTTCCAATCAGTGGCATTGTGTTGGCGCGTCTGTGCTTTATGATAAATGACCTACTAAAAGCGCCGTTAAAATTTGATAAGCACATTTTATATACATTTATAAAATGTACAAAAATATATTTGACTGTGGCGGCTTTTGTTTTGGCAATTGGTAAATATATACAATAAAATAAATAAACTATTTATGCTTTTATGGAAAAACGAAATTAATTAATTTATTTTTAAATTAATTGCATTATGTTCAGAGTGAAAGCTAGCTTATGCTAATGTGATTATGTGATATGAAAAATGTTCTTAAAATGTCTGCAATTTTTCAGAAAACCTTTTCGCTCTTCACTGTTACTAGCCCCAAAGACAGTTCTTTGGCCTAATTTGGACACTCATCTTTTAAGTCTTGTGAACATTTGTTGTCTCCATAAATAATATTCGCATTCATAATGCGCTCAGAGAGTCTTCAGCAGGCTAAACATGTGCTTAATTTTATAAAAACATTAACATTTGCTGGATTTTCATTGTTTTTTTTTGCTTTGCTGTCTGTTTTTTGTTGTGCCTCGTTTTTTGCATATTTTTTGCAGCGAATTAAAAAGCACACAGTTTTTGTTGTAGATAAGCCACTCGAAGATTTACGACACAGCCAGAGACGAGCTCCTGTTGTTGTTGTTGTTGTTTTTGTTGTTCTTGCAACAGCCAGTGTTTTATGCAAAATTCACAAAATTCACTGGCTAAACTAAAGGAGAGAGAGAAAAAGAGAATAAAAGTGTGGGGCAGGGGGAGATAGAGCGAATAAACAACGCACGCCATTTTCAACGATTTGGCGTGACAAATCCCGCACGATTTGGAGCTGTCCGTGGGACTGGCAGACGCAACTTTGTCGCAGATTTATATGCGATGTCAGTGGAAACGGTTTATCACTTTGGCCTAGGCCTGTTCGTACCTTTTTTGATTACAGCCCGCCAGAAGGCAAGCGAAGGAGAACGCGATGCTGAGGACAATCCTAAGCCAATTTTTGGCAAAACTTGAGCTCGGGCAAAGGTTGAACATTTTTGAAGAAAATTCCCAGCAGATTTAGTGCAATTTCATTTACTTTTGTCTTGGCATTTAGTGAGATTTGTTAGGGAGCCGAAGCTGTCGCTTGAAAAGGTTGTCACAGAGCTCTAGCCGACAATGGTAAGAACGGGCAAACATCTGTATGCAGACGTATTTTCTAATTTGACTCAAGATTTCGGTAAAACTGTTGAGAGTACGTTTATTTCGGGTAAAACAAATATTATGTGTCTAAAAATACTTCATTTTTTTTTGGGATCCTGCAAATGAGCTCTTAAGCTACTTATGAACTTAATTTCCTTTATTTATAAGGTCATTTCTTTGGTTCTAATAGTTTTTTCTCTAATTGTAATAGAAATTTAGTTAAAGAGGAAGTTTGTAAAAATTTAATAAATAATATTAAAAAAAAAAATTCAGAAATATATTAAAATATTCGATATCTGCCTGAATTTTGTTTAGCTTTAAATTCCAAGTATTGTATATCCTTTCGATACCCATAAAATGCGCAGTCATGCAATTTTATCCTAAGACAACACAAATTGTTGCAAGGGCGAAATTCTGGTCGAAGATACAACAATATGTATGTGAAGCATCAGCGTAAAATTGTGTTAATGATGCGCATTTTTAATTGTATCCATTTTACTAGAATATATATTTAATTATCTCTTGCTGTTGCTTCGCCTGTTTGAGTTGGCTATTCTGGAAAATTGCAAAGCAACCTTTTTGATGTCAATCATTCAGGCGCTTAAGGAGCTGTCAAGCTCGACTATGCCTAATAAGGCGGCGTCGGTGGCGCCGGCGTCAAAGGAATTTAAATTAGCCAAGGCAACTGTCGGTGCCGGTGCAATAGACCTGCTCACAAGTTACGCACTTGGCGTGCTCTGCTAATGAATCATGACGCCATTTTTTACAGCTACGGATTTTTGTTTCATTCTTTGGGTTTCGCAACGGTCTTGGTGTAATAAGCGTAAAACTTTTTGGCAGCGCCAATTTTTTGGTTTTCTTTTAACTTTTTGTGTTGGCGCCGTGCCGACTTTTCAATTCTGCATTTCAACCAATTAGTTGGCTGTTTGTTGGCTTGTTTCGTTGCCGCTGATTGACAGTTTCAAATGTTTTCTTTTCATTTCTTTTCTTTTCTTGTTTTTTTTTTGTTTTTTGTGCCTTTTCCGGTGATGAGGGATGACCCAGAAAGCACCAAGCCTCCAATCCCCGGATCCAACACGAGCAACTCCTTGGCCAGCTTAGTCAAAGAATACCGGCATCTGTGTGGGCGTGACTGATACCTATTTTCGTGTCGGCTATGAGTATCTTCACTTTCAAATTGGCCAATTTAGTGCCGTGTACCTTGTGTTGCACGCCCTCACGTGCTCACGCCCCCAAACACACGCCCAGGCAATTGTCATTTGAAGTTGAGCTGTCAAACTCTTACCGCTTGAGCAACTTGTGCGTGTGGTACGGCGCATGTGTGCAAAGCCCGGTTTCAGGCTGTCTATAAACGTTACCCGAGTAACAAGGGCAAACTTTTTAGCTGTTTTCCGACTTTGTCTAAAAATCAAGCTATTTCTGTTGAATTTCTTCTCACTATTGCGAATCCTGTGCGTAATGCCAGCACTTGAAGGGTTTTTATAAACGGATTATTATGTTTGAATAAAACGGCGAGAGGCAACGAACTCGTTGTTTATGCCCTATGCAGAGCATAGCGGATTTTCTCACCAAAATTTTTATTCATTTAAAACATGCATTTATTGTAGATGTACATTATTAGTAGAGTTCTCTTATCAGTATTTGTGTGCATTGCACTGCTGAATTTTTCCACTGATATGCGAAAACTTCTCTTCTCAATATTCTCTATCTTAATTTTAATTTATTTTTAATTTAAGTACCTAACTCATCTTTCTTAAATATCGCCTTTCCACGCGATTTTCAAAAATTCGTGTGCATAATTTATTAAAGACTTGTGTACTTATTTTTTAGTCGAGCATTCTCTTCTCGAGAACAATTATTTGATTTTTTACGATTAAACATATTCTTCAAAAGTCTAATCGCACTTCATTTTTCCGAGAACTTTCAGAATGTCTATGTGGTGAAGATTATTTAAAGTATTCTTGCTGGAATACAGCTGCGGTTAAGTGTTGCACATTCATCAGCTGTTGCTTCATTCACTATACTTATTTGCCTTTTCAATTTAATTTTGCAGCCACAAATTCTTCGACTGTGGATTTGTGGAATGTGTCGTAGGACGATTTTTCAGCTCAGACTTGACGACAACTTGCACTCGACTGGCTGCTGTGCATGAAATGGCATACAAATTGGATCTTAATGTTAAATTTTGAGTTGGATGCGAGCTTGCAGGCAAAACTCACATACCATATTGTGTGTGGTTCATGTGAATTTCAATTAATTCCGGCTTACTTGTACGTTGTGCTTGCACACAGAAGGACTTAAAAGGAAAGTTTCTTATGCTGTAGCCCTATGTTAAAAGATTTCTTGTGTCACCTTCAATTAGGACCAATCACTCATACGTCGCAGAGGACAACTGAAAATGGTCATGTCCTGTTCTACCTTTGATTTGTTTAGTTTGCCAATCTTGCACACCTCGCCGCACGGTAACCAAGTGGATTAAGCGTGCTAATGACAGCTCCGGACAAATAAACCGGTGTCGTGTTTTTATGCTGCCAGCGACAACGAAAACAACAACAACAACAACAACAACAACAAAGGCAACAACGGCAACAACAAAAGCAACAACCAGCAGACGACAGCTTTTTGTCAAAATTGACATTACGTATGCGGGTGGCGTGCAGGGGGAGGGGCGTGGGTTATGGCGTCGTCTCCGGACAGCCCATAAGAATATATTGACACAGCCATGTGCTGCTGGTACAACAGTGCGTATGATTTTTATAAATGCCGTGTCGCTGTCGAAACAGGAAGCTCACAAAATCGAGCGACATTTGCGCTTTTTGTCCTGAGTGTCGTCACTGTGTGTGTGTGCTTTAGGTGTACACCAACTCTCTCCAATGACTACCTCTATATATATGTTTATATATAACAGCGACGAGCCTGTTGAGGAATTTTTGGCGTTTATGTGTTCGCGTCTGTATTGTTGCATGGCATCATGACTCGCAGCCAAATCAATTGCCATGAATTTGTACGGCTTCTATTTTTTGAGTCGCCCTTATCGTCGGCCCCCAATGGAATTTCACTATGGAATTTCCCTCAGCCTCCCCATTGTCCGCAATCAATCGACGTTCGATGTGTGTGCCACACACACGTTTAATTTTTCATTTGGGTCACAGTTTGCTGGGCTTTTCGATGCTTATTATATAAATAGAGAAAACTGATTTGTCAGGGTCATACAAAATATTTGCTTTGTCGATTTACACAATAATAAACAGGCATTTTTTTTTATTAGTTGTTGTTTTCACAAAGTCACTGCACGTAGGTGATTCATTTTCCGCTGTTGGTGTCGTTGTTGTTGTTGTTGTTGTGGTTGTTGTTCCTATTCTTAGTATGTGTTGAGGCTTACGTTTATGGATTGTCTTGCACGAAGGACAAAGTTATGTGACGTGACAGATTTTGGTCGCTACAATCAAATGCTCTCAATTATGTAAGTTGATTATATTTGCAGACAAAAAGTACTTAAACTTTTTGCAAGTTGTCAGAAAGGCGTTTGTTATGTGCTTATGAGAAGACAGACTTAAATCGTTGATAGTATGTGGAAATATATATTCAAAGCTTTAATCTGAAAATATTTTCATTTAACTACTGGTGGCAATAAAGCCAAATATTGAATAATAACAAAGGACTCGCACTTAGCTTGCTTGAGTTTCAATTGTAATGCAACTTTTGTTGTAGATTGTCTGTATAACCAGATACCTCAACATTAACCATTCAACTCATATACCAAAAATACAAACACAAAAACATAAAAAGTCGGTAAAGTTTTTGTGTATCAAATCTTAAATACCCTCGATTGAGCAGAAGTCTAAAAAACTATTTTAAATTTATATTTTTACAAAGTTTTTGAATATGTATCAAACTAATAATTTCGTATCTAACTGTCAAAAAAAAAAAACAAAATTGTTTAAGAGAAGAGAAAGATCAATGTGCTTAATATGTGCACCTTGTAAGGGGTATCTCAGCCTTAGATGACAACACATGATGAGCAGATGCTCAGTTTCCCTTGGCCGTGATGATGATAAGAAAAACAGTCACACAAACAACAATGTGAAGCCAAGTGAAATTGCAATGTGTGCATGGGTGCAGAAAAAAGTGAGGAGGACAGAAAAACAGCTCAGAAATTGCAGTTATGTTTAGAAAACTTTTCAAGCACGAATACCCCGCAGCAACACGTTCAAGTTGCTCTGTTGAAATTTGCACGCTGCTTGTCAGTCAGGCGACTGGGGCTGGGGCAGGCTAGAGGACCATGGGCAGGGGCAGGGGCAGGGACTGGACATGAGTGGGTGTTGGGTGCATGCTGCTTGCGCTGCTTTTTGTTGCCATATTTCAGCACCCTTGAGGTGTGAAATAAACACACACACACAGCCCGTCTGTGCGTGTGTAGGCTGCTTTGCGTTGAGGCTCGGCCGAAGTTTATGTGCAGACTATATGAATGTTTGCTTGCTTACTGGCAGTTGGCCACGTCCACTTTAATGTAAACTTGATAAAATTGTTTTTTCAAGTTTTCTCTGGGTTTGTTTGTACAATTTTAGCTATTCGTTTACTTTTGGCTATAGCGAATTAGCACAAATCTGCCGAGCCAGTCTTGAGGCATTCCATTCTGGCCGGTTGGGGCTAAGAGCTGATGGAGTTGTGTGATTAAAATGACTAATCAGAGAGCGTTTGTGTTGTCCAATTAAATGAAAGTAACTACAAATATATTGTAAATGAAATAACAATAATTAACTTGTATTAAAGCAACAACAATTGACAAAAAAGACAATTTGCATGTTCTGCTATATTTAATTAAAAAACTTGTAATCCTGTCCACATTCTCGAAATGCACACATTTGAACTATGCATGTTACTGGTCTCTATTTAATTTTGCCAAATATGTAAATATAAATATGTATATGTATTTTACAAACAAGGAAGCACAGCCACAAACACATACGCACTTATTGCACTCTTGTTGTTGACATTGTGTCGAATATAATATCCGATTTCAATTGGGGCAAAATCTTATTAGAAATTATTTCCCTTCATTAAATATTTGTTTATTTCTATGTGTGAGTGTGTGTGTCTATGTGTTTTGTGCGTTGCTTTTGTTGTGCTGTTGTTGTTGTTGTTGCCATTGTTTTCAATATTACACACCAAACAATTTGACCAGACGGGTCGTCTGGTGGCCTCTCTCTCTCCCTCAGATTGTCATTCTCTCTCTTTCCAAGTTTTAAGTCCTAAATATACGAAAACGTTGTAGGTCAGTGTGTGTGCGTGTGAGTTGGGCATACATGGTGAATGCGTGTTGTTGATACAGTTGATTGGCTTAACGGCGTGACCAATGTTGTTAACAATAATTGTCTATTTTCTTACTATTTACACGAGCCCATTCAATTAGACAACAAGCAACTTACCTCAGTGTGCTCTCTGCTCTCCCGATTGTCCTCTGATGAGGCAATTGGAACTGACTGACAGATTTGGGACGATGAAGGACAACAAACAATTTGACTGGATGTTTTAGTTGATTAAGTTACTAATTAAACTGCCCAAGGAAATTGTCTTCTATTTGATAGGCGTTCAGCTTTGAATTTGATCGAGTCAGACATTCTACCTCATGGGTTTTTACAATTAATGAAAGTTTCAAGAAGCTTCTTAATTTGAAATGCAATTAAATGCACACGCAGCAGATAGCCATGTTAGGCCAGGGCGCAAAATGCGGTGAAAACTGTTAGCAAAGTTTGCCTCAGATGTTTTTTCCACAAAACGGTCGTTTAATTTGTATTCAGTTTTTCGGTTTTTTTTTTTTTTGCCATGTTGTTTATGAAGTGTCTAAAAATTCGGCGAGCTTGGACATTCAACGTGCCTTGTTTGTTTGTCTTTCATGTTAATGGACTTTACGCGCCTGTGGACACAAGCCACGGTAGCTGGTAGATGCAGTCAGAGCAGCATGTGCATCGAATTGAAGGTTCCAACAAAACGTTTTCTGTGCCTATCCACAGTCACACAAACACACACACACACACATTTTCGTATATCTATTGCAAGATATACAGAACACGATATGTGCATAGAGTGCCTCCTGTTTGTGTGCAGCTGACGTCATTTTTTTTTATTTGACTAGGACATCGGTTAAAGTTTTTCATTACCATCGCGAAAAATTGCGCATCACTTTTTAGTGGAAAACGGTTTGGCTGCGAGTCATTTACAATTTCCAATTAGTTTTTCCAATACGTTACCGGCGCCTGTGTGTGACTAATATTAATAGCCTAGTGGCAGCTGCCGAAAATTTGCATAAAATTCAAGACAAGGCGGCAATATATAACATATGAGTGTATATGTATGAGCGATATGCGCGTCATGGCTATAAAGACAGAACTCACATAAACATAAATAAAATTCAACACATCGCCACGCACACACGCACACGCACACGCACATGCCACATGCTGCACGACAATTATTTGTGTTGCTGCAACACGCCAAATAAACATTTTTGTTGCCGTCGGGTGTGAGGACGAAAGTCATCATAAAAATGAAATACATGGCAATATTGCTTGTTAAACATGTGCGCTGGCTGCTCTGGCAGCACTTGTCAGCAGTATTTTTAATATATATTGCCCCTTGTGCAGCACAAAGTTGCATATTAAATGCGCGCTCATAAGCAGGCAACGATTTTCGTTTATTTATTTTCTTCTCTTATGGCAAACGCACTGATTTTTCCCACAGGTTAATTGCGGATCACCTGCAAGATATTTTTTCTTATGACTGCTGAACTTGCAAATACCCTGTATAAAGTGCATATATTCCCTTTTTCCTTTATATACATCGGCATATATTTTTGCTAATTCAGCTACTTTCACTTAAACGTACCCCTTAATTTTTTTTTGGATTTATCGCACAAGTAACTTAATCAGAAGCACATTTACTGCTACAGCTCATTATGCATTATTAATTTCGTGCCATACACACACACACACACACACACACACACTTGCTCACATACCCAGACCCAAATATATAGCATATAAAAACTTGCCAACAGCTGTTCGGGGTCGCCAGCGCTTTAAGCAGACAACTTTCCACCAAATATGGGCTAATAAATCACACATGTGTGCAACAGCAACAACTACAGCAGGAGCATCAAATAATAATACAAAACTTTTGCTATATCCTTCACTCTGCATACTTATACAGGCGCGCGGGTCTCATCGCCGGTGGCAATCAGCCGTTGATCACGCCCATCTGGCGCACTAATGAAATTCCTTTGCGCCAATGGTTGGCAAACTTTTAATATCAAGCGTAAAAAGGCAGCTGCAAACGTAAACAAACATCGCTGCCACGCCCACAGTTTTTAATTAAGGCCACGTAAATCGAGCTTATTAAAAACATGCCTGGTCAGCTGTAAATTTATTCTGAGTTCGACAACTTCCAAAGCCCGCAATTTTATTGCAACCCACCATGCAACATGTCAGCGTCGTCTGATGCTACCTTATCATAATGTCAAATGGATGTGGACATGCATGGACTCGCACACAAACACACGCCCACTCTTTGGCGTCCACCTGACCACATATATGCATTGAAGTACACGCATTCGCAACTCGTTTGAACAATATCGCGTTATTATAATGGTTATCCGGTAAACTGTCGCATCTGTTTGTCCACCCCTTTCAGCAGCGATGCAATCTGAACATTATGTTGACAACGCGCCATAGTGCTATGGGCTGTGGCGAAAACGAGCCGCGAACTGTAAACAAATGGCAAGCAAATTTGCAGCCCCAACATGTTGATGTTTGAGTATCTAACGATAGGTTTCTAGCCCAGCCCCAAAGCGTCAGCAACTATCGTTATTATGGGTCGAATTAAACATGTACTAATTATTCACGAGCTCGCGAAACAGCTCGAAACCAGTTGGCAATTTAATTTAAAGATATCATAAATAAATATTTTTACTAATAAATATTTAGGGCATCATTTTCTGAACTTGCCTAGAAGTTCTTGTTTATTGCATAACACAATCTGTTCATACAGTGTTGGGCAAAAGAATTTGGACAAAATTCTAGGCAGCTTTTTTTGATAAATTTTAGATTATTAGATTATATTTAGATTATTTTAGAATTTAGTCATTGAAGTGGTATATATCATTTTAGTTTGGCTAAACCATGAATATTGAATGTTCATCTTTGATTTTTTCAAACTGGTTTCATAATTAAAATGCTTGTCACTTCGTTTACCTCTATCAAAATACTTTTGCCTGTGACTGTAGGTTGCCAAGCGAGATTTCTCATTCATATGCGTGTGTGCCGATTTGGATATATACAAGTATGACTGCTGCCAAAAATAAATTTACAAATAAAGGAATCTGGTAAAGTTTTGCGTTGCTGCTCGAACAACAATTGGCAGCTCGACACAGTTCTGTGAGGTGTGGTGCATCCAAACAATTTGCTTTCGTTATTCGCACTCAGGCAAATAACGCTTCAATAAATAATAACATGGCGCCATTCGTTCTCCCTCTCAGTTCTTTCACTTCATCTGTCTCTGTCTTTTACTATCTGAATTTTTGTGCAAATTTCATAAGTGCAATCGTGTAAAATAAATTTGATTTATTTATAGATATGCCCAGCACGCATGTAAAGAGTGTAATATGGCTAAATAACAATGAAATGGAGTCATTAATGTAATACATTTGTGCACTACCTAAATTCGGAAATTTATATAATGATCAGGTATATCTAGAAACATAACATTTTCTTTAAATTTTTGATAACTAATATTTATTTGTGTATCCCTTTGCACAGCGTATTCCCTAGTCAAACACTCCTCACATACTTTATTTATTTTCTATCCAGGCGCTTATGCTCAGTTCAATTTAGACATAGTGTAGCAGCTCTTCATAAACGAATTTATTGATACAATCAGTTTTATTAGTTTCCTTTTATGTAATTGCAGCTCTAGATGTTGACAAAGTAGGAATGCACCTTTTGATTGCTGTCGTTGTTGTTGTTGCCGTTGTGAGTAAGTTAGGCTAAATGTTACGGTTCAATGGTTGGTTAACAATTGCTTAATTTAATGGAGATGATAATTACTCAAGGACAAGTCTTCTAATTGACATATCAATAACAAATTTTATTAAATTAGTTTTGAAAAGAGAAGCCATTGATTTTATTTGGCAACTGATGCACAAAATAAGCTGGAGCATAAAATTTGCAAATAAAGTTATATCAAGAATATTTAAATACAACGATAGGATACTGTGAGATATTGGATATTGGAAACCAAATATGAGCAAAGTATACACAATCTTTTCCCATTTTACGTGTACAGGGTATAATGAAATGTGTATTGTCTGAAACTAAGGCTTCTGTCATTTATACATTTTCCAATTCAAACTTTAATTTATTTTATACATTTTATTGTTGTATTTTCTTCCAAAATAATAGTAATTTTATTTCTTGAAGTCTTCGGCATATTTGTTGCTCTGTTCGCTGACAAGTGAATATGTATATATACATATATGTGTATGTACGTATATATAATTTTTTTTTAATACAATTACTAAGGCTAGGTATTTAACATTTTGGTTCACTTTAAGATTAATTTTATGAAATGAACAATTTAGCGCAACAGTATTTACAATTCACATACAAACAAGCGCACACATACACGCAAGCATGTATAAATGTGTATAAAGAGCTTATTGTATCTATGCATGTGAAAGGACAACAACTGTGCAGTTAAACGGACTAACCGCGCGTACAGCAATAACGACAACATCTCAACAACAGCAACAACAGCAACAATAGCAACAGTGGCCACAGACACGACCGAAAAACAAAAGGCCTAGCAAAAAGAGTAAACACACATAGACTGTTACTCTCTATGTGAGTGTATGCGTGTGTGTGTGTGTGTGTGTGTCTGTGTGTGTGTGTTTGTTTTTGTGGGTGAGTATGTCCAGCGGATGCGTCAAAATGGACGGAAATTGGCTTAAAAATGACAATAGCATTGTTGCAACAGCAACAAAAATAACAACGCGAACAATAAAAGCAGCAACTATCAAACAATTCAAAATTATTATTTGCATGCGAGGGCGGTTCAATAAGTCGCTGTTCTTCAAAAATTCTAGTTAATAGATAATTACAAAATATTCGCGAGGCTGATTAGTGAATGAGTAAAAATAATTAACATCGTTTTTTTATTTTAAATGAAAACAAACTCCACATGCACAGCAATACAATTTTATCCTATCCACGCCCCCTAGTATAAGTGTGAACAAATTGATTAAATATTTACATGATTAATTATATTTATAAAACACACTTTTGTATTACATTTTTTTAAATAATTTTTTAACGAAAACATTGTGTGTTTAAATTGATATAAATTTAATGTGCTCTTTTACTCCTTCCAATATTATCTAAATTGCTTATTTAATATCAATTACATATTTAATCAGGGCTCTGCTTGAAATACATTTTATTGATAATACTATGCTGTGGTATTTATTTTTTATTTTGTATAAGTATTTTATTATCGTGCCCGTCGCATTAGTTCCTGTAGAGTTGTACTTTCGCGATGTTGCACTACCATTTTTACCCCAAGCTATGTATGTGCATGTATTTGTATTTGTACACTCAGACTTAACAGTCATTCCAAATACAAGAATATTTCGTTCTTAAATATTCTTAAATTTTTTTTATGAATCATTCTTTGTTTTGTAAATTAGAACAAAACACTTGAACAAAGCATAAAAAACTCAAAACAATTCTAAATTTCCTAAATTTTGTTCCTAAGAAATATTCTTAGCTTGTACTTCATTTAAGTCAAGACTCTTGTTTTTTTCTTTGAGTGTAAAGTTCAATTTTCACGTGGTTTTCATGTGCATCATTTTTGCATTTATAATTATTGCACATATAATATAGTGCATAGTTTTGCTGGCTCTTTTGTTCAATGTTTCAATGATTTTACATTGTGTTGATCATTCGCTGACTTTGTGGCGCTGTTCAGTTTTTTTTTTTTATTTGCTTTGGCATTTAGTTCTGTTTCTATCGCAAGCTGTTTTTGTGGCTGTTGATGTTGCTGTTATTTAAGCTGCGGCATTAACTTTTGCGCGTTACAAGCTTAAAGTTGATTCTGCGTATACGCAATGCCGTAGCGTATGTTGTCCGGCCGTTGTTCGGCTTGGGCCATTTGGGTGCCCTGCCCGCGTATTGGGAGCTTCGAGCCATGTGTCTGGGTTTCGTTCTTCCGGTGGGCATAATTTGCACAAAAATTGCAAAACCATGTCGACATAACGTTAACTGGCAGCTTTTCACTGTATAGCTTTAAATTGTCAAAAGCGTTTGCTGTGATATTTCACATTTATTTTATTTTATTATTTTTGTCAATAGAGTTGCTTGTATATGTTGTATATTGAGTTAAAAGCAACTTTTGGCCAAATGCTTTGCGATGTTGTTGATTTTGGCAGTCAGGACATTGAATTTATTTTAGCTGGTTTTATATGTGACCTGTGAAGAATTTTAGGCTCAATATTTTATTACAATTAAATCAAGTTTTGACTGCCTAAATTGTAGACATATTTGTATTATGAATAAGTATGTTGTTGATGTTATTTATTTATTTTATTTTTCTAGACATTTGCTTGTCATTTTCAAAGGCAGAATTAATAGATCTTTAATTGAATATTGCCAAAAATTGAAATGAACGATTTGAAGTTTGTCAGCCACTACACTTTAATGACTATGTCTCGGAGTTAAGTTTCCTAGTTTATAGCCCACTTGTAGCGTAATTGGTTAAGTCGACAGCTGCATGGCATACAAATTTTGCCAGCTTCAATATACAGTTGTACTTTTCTCCAGAGCTTTTTTCATGTCACATGGCATTCTCTGTCACACACACACATACACACACACACACACACACAGTAGCCGCACTGCATGTCGCTTTCTGTTACTGTTTCGGTCTATGCACCTTCACTTCCGCTTTCCGCTTCCAAACATAGTTATTTTTACACCGCCTGCAACAGTTTCATGTGCTTGAATAACAGCGACTACCTGACTGTCCCGCCCACTGGGTGCCGCTGCAAGTCGCTGGTGCTATTTGTATGTCCCAGACCGTCAATATTTATACCCTGTACTTCAATAGAGTGGAATTTGACCTATTTGATCTAGCATTTATATTTAAAACACCTTACTTTTATCGAGGCTGTGTCTCTAGCACTTACCAAAAATTAGAGGAGAGTTTCAAGATGCAAAAAAAATTGATGGTATGTGATTATCTGCAAATATGTGGCCAGCGAGGGTATTTCATAGTTCTTCCGCAATGTCAATGCATTTTTTACTTGCTTTATATGCAAATAAGCACAGTATTTTGCCAGCTTTGCGTTTTTATAGCGTTGTCGCTGGGTCCCCTATTTGCCAATGACTTGTTGATTTTACAACTTTTCCAATTGAACGAGCTCAAGCGTACGAGCCAGTAAATGTTTGCCGAGGGCACGCTGGGATACATTTATTTTCAATTATGCATGAAAATGGCATGCGTTTGAAAATCGAAGTCGTTATGTTTGTTGCACGCAACACGCAACACGCGGCACGCAGCACGCATAAGAATTGCAAAATGCAACTTAAGTTGCAAGGCAAACAAATGTCACTTTTGACAAACATGCATCAAAATATCATTGCTTTTCCCTTACCCATTTCCATTTCCAGTTTCAATCCCGTTACCAAATATGTGTGTATTGTGTAGACGCCAGCTAACTGGCGTGCAACTTCAAAGGATTGGAAATCAAGCGAGGCACGTACTTCAGCCGGAATTGAAAACTCCATGGGATATCGCCCGCTACGGGCGGCAACAGACGGTGTAAACAGCCGGCGGCTGAGTAAGGAGATGGCTCTCAGTCAGTTTGGGTAGTGAAAATGGAAACGCAAATAAATATTGTGTATGGCGACGACGCTGTCGTCTTTGTCGCTGTGCACAGCCAATGCAGACTGTTATTGTGTTTGCCCTAAAAATAAGCAGAAATTGCTTGGATCTAGATTTGTTTATACAAAGGCGTTTGAAAATTGGCAAAAATGGTCGAAGGAGCTAAACAAAATAAATAAATAATAATATAGCAGGCGTTCTAACGCCAATGACAGGCGGCGTCAGTTGTCAGCACTTCACTCGCGGTTGCCGCAAATGTTGCTTGTTGTTGTCAACAACTTTTGGCAGCGTCTGACACTTGACACTTAATGTGCATCATTGCGCAGCTGACAACTTGGAGCTATTTCCGTGGTGCCAGCCAAGCAGCCACTACTATCCCACTGCACCACTCCCCCACACTCGTTCACCCTCTCCATTCAGCACAATCACTTTGTTGTGCTCTCCAAAGTCGCAGCAACTTCCTCTGCTTCCATTGCTGTCATTTTGGAGCTAAAGTTTTGCATGGCTATATAAAAAATAAAAAAAAAAATAGAAAAAATCACATAACAAATTGCAACTGCAACTGCAGCGGGTCGAGGGGTGGTCCCTGACATTTTTATGAGCAGCTGCAAAAGATTTTTGGCGTTCGCTTCTTCTTTTCTTTTGCTGTTGTCTTCTTGTTTTCCACAAAATTTGTTGTGCGTGAAAAGTTGTGTGCGGTTCGGTTCGTTTCGGCTTTGATGTTGATATAGTGACAAAAACCAAGCAAAACATTTGCTAAATTCTAGACTCGATGTGTCGCTCACCAGCAACTTGATCAATGTCAATCGAAGCTGAAGCAAAAGTTTCTTGGCCAAATAGTCGGCGCTCACTCAGGAGCTGCCCATAAAGGTGTGCCACTTGAGAGGATGCAGCTGGCGGTGCTTGCAAGTTGCAACCACTCAAAAGGCAAAACAGCTGTTGGTAATTTACTGCCTGGCGGCCGGGAAGGCGCGTCTTTCGAAAACTTTGCACTGCAGGCCATATTGCATTATGGGCAACGTTTTGGCTCTCCAACTTTCAATTAAGCTTAAAAGGACACAAGTTTGTAGTGGGCACAAAAGTGTTGGGCACTGGCAACGTTCCGCCAGCATATTTCAATAAGTTTTCAAACTCAGGCCCGTGCACTAAAACAACATAATTCATACTTAACTCACCAAAACAGTTTCCTGGCAGCGACGGCGCGGCAAAGGGGGCAAGATGGCCAGCGGCTGCAAAAATGGCAAAGAGAGAAATAAAATTGCATTAGCTGGGCATAGATTTCATTGTGTGTGTGCGTGTGTGTGTGTGTGTGTGCGTACGAGTTGCCAAAGATGTTGGGCCTGCTCATAAAATGAAATTAAATTTATGTACAGTTGCAAAGTTGTGCTGCTGCGAAAGTGCGCCGCATAAAACTTTCAAAAGCAGTCAGGATGCGGCTAAACACGAGGCCAGGGAGCTGTTTGGGATGGGCGGGGAGTGAGCCTGGAATTGGGGGTGGAATGTGGGGGTGTGTGGCATCCTGACAGCAGCTCGTAATTCAAAATTCGAGTGGCAGTGGCTGGCAGCGCCAAAACCAAAGGCAGGATGCGCTCTGCGGCAACAAACGCGACTTCCGTGTTGCGGCGAGCTGGCAACGGAGCTGCGAGCCGTAGCCGACCGGACTGAACTCAACTGAACTGAGTGGAAGTCGGGCAGCGATGGTGGCAATCTGTTTACGCCTGTTTTGACTTTACTCTTTTGTCAGCTGCAATTTGATTTGCGACGCTCAAAACGACCAATGCGACCACACACACGCGCACCCCGCCAACTGAAGGTGGTTATAGGCAAGGCGGAAGCGTTGCTAAGTGCCGTTAAAAATAACCTTCATTTTGCCACTTGCCACAGGGCAAACGCGCACGGTCTGGCCAGCAGCTGCATTGATAGTCGTTGACAGTTCCCGTTGATCTTGTTTCTGTTGCTGGCAGCGTTATTGCTCGTGGTTTTTATAAGTGAGAGCAGTTACAACCATTCCAAGTTTTAAACCTACGCCGGTTTTCTAAGTGCGCCCCGCGGCTACTTCAGCGCCAAACAAACTCTTGAAAGCGGCTTTGATGCGTTTTTCCAATTAAGTTATTGGGTTTTTGCCCAAGGATTTCAGCTGTGGTTTTGGCCTCGACCAACGGTTGGGCTGTGCCCTACGCTGTTCCTTTCGATATACATCACACCATTGATTTTGGTTTAGCTGGGGCCGCAAAAACAGCACAACAAACGAATTTAATTGAACTGGCGCAAAAACAGCTGGCAAATACTTTGAAACACTATATATGTATGTAGGAATCCTGTGGTTGCAGTCCCATTCCCTCTTTCAATTAAATCGCATAACATTTACAATTAATATTGCAAGTCGGGCATATGATATCACAATTACACGAACTAAATGCAATACGTAGTACTTGTGCATTAATATGTGGCTGTTGCATCTAATTTAATTAAAACCAATTAGGTTCGCCGCGCAGAAATGCATTATTAAAGAATAAATCATCTTATGCCGAGAATTCAAATGAAAGCGCATTTTAAATCATTGCTTTCTGAACACAGTTACCGATTTTGAACCGAATCGGTTCAAAGAGTTCAGTCAAACTTAATTATTTTAATTTCTAATTTATTTAAATAATTTAAAAAATAGTGGCTTGCTTCAATCGATACACAAAAGTATGTTTTATTAAATATTTAAATTTTTTTGGAAATTCATTTGAGATTAGGAAGAATGTGACGAACCAATATTCAAGCCAAAATCAGCGTCTATTGCACAAACCTGCTTGAATTGTAGTGCCTAACAAATTAAGGTAGCATACATAGAGTGTACTCGAATCCAATTGACAAAGCAATTGAATTAATTGCTTCCTTGCAAATAAGAAGTTACAAATGTCCTGACAAATTTTAAATATGCCACACAAAGGTAACAAAAGAGTTGACAAAGAGATAAGAATATGGCAATAAGGAGTTGGTAACAGAGACAATGCAAAGAGTTTGATAATGGTGAAAATCTAGTGAACATTCATTGGAAAAAGGCTAGGTAATTGACCAAGTGTTGTTTATATGTAAACAACAGAGTTCCACATATCGGCACACACGCACACACACACCCATACCCATTTACACACATCCACCTAGACTAAAATTGTAATTACGTTTGTTGCATATCTTGGCAGTAGGAAAAATGATATACTTTTGTCTGGCCTCTTTGCTGGCCGTCGGTGCTGTGCACAAAAAAAGGAAGGTAGCAATACGAAAATGTCCTTCGTTTGGGCAGACAGATTGACAAATATACAAACACACACGCCCACTCGCACCCAGTGGGTCGAGCAGATTTCTGACATTGTCTGCATTCCAGTGCGCCGAAGTATGCAACCTTCTATAATCACAGCTATGCAGGAGCCGAGATATTCCTGTTAAGAGCCAAGAGCAACGCCCAAGTGGACAAGTGAAAAGTATTGGAAAAATGGGAGTAGAAAGAACAAAATAAATGTGACCTAAGCGGCTACTGCAATGCGCTGCATTTAAGTCGTATAAGAAAGCAGAATAATAAGTTAGCAATACCTCAGTTAAGATATTCTACAGATATATCATTTTGAAGCCCGCACTTTAAAAAGTAAATAAATATTAATGCACTGATTAAACATTTCTTTTAGTATTGTTATATTTTTGAGTTAAGAACAAGATCGAATAATAATGTAAAAATATTTAACCAAAGAAACAATTAAAAAAAAAACTTTTTTCAATCTTAATAGTTTTCGAAATCCTTCTCTATGCGCACATGTAGCGAGAAACAATCTGTCGAAGCACTGGACAAAAGCAAAAGCCACTTGCACCACTACACAACCGAATGGAAACGCTGGCCTTTTGCACACACCTTTTTTCTGGCATTCTGGCCACAGAAGTATGTAAGTGGGGCAAAATATGTTGCCAGTTATGCGTCTGCTCTCGATGTATGTATGAAAGTATATAAAATATGTGAATAAATGCGGGTGACTCTGGACGAGATGCACGGCCCACTTGCGTAAGGGGAAGAGCTGCCAGACAGGCAGTCAGAGACTGTCGGGTCAGGGCAAGGTGGCTCTTTTCTTTTTTTTTGGAATCATAAATATTTCATAGGCAATTTCATAAGATTGGACGATGGCCTATCCTACTATATAGCAAATCAAAGTGGTTTTAAAAATTTTATGTTTTGTCTGGACATAAAAATTTGATATTGACATACTCACAGATACACACAGCTATGTACGTTAATAAATTTGGGAGTAACGTTTGTAAAATTGCATTTAAAAATCATTTAATTTTGCATGAGCCTCGTGCAGTAACTGTTGGTAGCCGCTGTGATTGCTAAAATTTCACTTTAAGCGCCTGCCACTCATATTGCAATGTTTTCCAGCATTTTCTTTGCTTACATTATAATGAAAAGCATTAGTTTGTTCGCTGTGTGCGAACTATTTCAAGCGTGAAGATGTCAACAAGCTAGTTAACTGCATTTGATAAGCGCTTTGCTCGCACTTCTGACTGTGTGTGCGTGTGTGTGTGTCCTATTATTGCTCAAGCACATTTCACCAGCTTTTTGATCGCTTCGCTTTCACATTTTTCAACGCTTTTCACTTACATACAGCACTGTTAGCTGATGTTGGCTTTTTGCTTTTATTTGCTTTATTGCTGTAAGACAAAAGGCGAAAATTCGTATGTACGTGTGTTGTCAAGATGACAGAACGTTTTGCTAACTATAAGTAGCCTGACGACGAACACACGCCACACTCTACACTCCAGACCCCACACTCCACCCCACATGCTTGAAACGCCCTGTCACTTGCACTAAACCCAAGCAGAGCGGCAATGGAGGCTGCTCGGAATGATTTAGAGGAGTGTGGGGACTCACACTTAACATGAAACTAGTTAGACTTTGTTGTTTGGGTAGAAGCGTGGACTATAAATAAGATAGGAAATAAAAAAAAACGTATATTGTCTTGGCAGAATGTTGTCATTTTGATTTTCTTGGTATCATTAATTAGCATAATATTTTGGGAAAAATTCGAGTTATGTTTAGGATGAAACGTAGCAGTTTATTAAAACCAAATTGGTAACATATTCAGATTACATAAATATATTGATGTTTAATGTATCGATTACAAAAGTTGTGACTAAAGGTCTAAATGTTTAAGTAAAACATTAAAGAGTCTTTTCGAAGTTTGATAAAAACTAGTTGCTTGCTGATTTCAGGTAATGAAATAAGTATATATAATGCACAGAAGTCAATAATTAAGTCAGTATTATTTCTCTGATTAGTTGTATTATAAACACATTTGAGATAAACAAATCTTTAACGTCCAAAAGATAGCTAATATATGATTTTGTGGTCTTTTAACCCCTACATAATGGGATCAAAATGATTGAGTCTCTACAAATGTATTATGTAAATAACGATATTAAAATACTTCTCATTTTGTATATATTTAAATATGTTCAATTTAAAATTTTACTTAGTTGCCCTCTGTTTGCGAATTCAATTATTCCACATTTATAACCTTTTACTTATTCATTTCACGTAAACAAAACATAAATGTTCTTTGTATTTAATGCCATTAATATAATATGTATTTGATGACTGTTTTAGAGCGTTTTGTTGTAATTTGTAAGGAGCATTTACGAAAATATATCAACAGCTTAGGAAAGTCAGAGAGAAAAACCAAACTTATTTCATATGTAAATACCAAGATTGTAAATTGTGTGAAAAGCTAAAAATTATTATTCAATGTGCAATTTGCTTGTGTTTCGTACAATGAATAAATTCTTAATGCAACTATTTAATAAGCATCAAACTGAGCAGCTATAAATAATCCATGAAACATTTACAACTTATCCAATGGGATTGTGAGGCAAGGTCCAGGACCAAGTTAAAGCTTTTAATTGCTTTGTTTTAGGCGACATTGCTTCAAAGCGAGCATACCACAAGTGTTGGCTATGCTCCTATGACTATATATGACTATATGTGCGTGCGAGTGTGTGTGTGTTTGTGTGTGCGTGTGTGTTTATATGTGCATACTTATTCGGCCCAAAAAAGCAAAAACAATGCCTAAACGGAAGTGTCAGTGGCTGGTCCACTGTCTGCTCAAGTGAGCTAGCAGAAACAACAACATCAACAACAACAGCAACTACAACAACTACAACAACAAGAAGCTGTTTTGCTATGCTCTCGTGCCTCAACTATGCGTTGACTCCACTCCAGCCTCTTTTGGATGATGTACAGTACAATGCTGCAGCAAGTCGCATCCTCCAGCCTATATGCAGACGGCCAACTGGACGCTGTTGTTGCAATGAATACGATGTGCCTCGTTTTACTGGCCAGGGGCAAGGGGGCAAGGGGGCAAGGGGGCATGAGGTTAAGCTGCTGGGAGGCTTGTGCAAGCGCCGGCTGAGCCGTACAACTTATTTATGTTGGCAGCGTTGCGGCAAGTCCGTTCCTCTGTACAATCGTCTGTTCCATTGTCCGGCTGTCTGACTGATTTGCATCTTTTGTGCATGCCTACTTACATACTGATACATATATGCACCCAACCACACACACACACGCACACAGGCACACACTCACACACACACAGCAATTATTGCACTTATAAAATTGTGCTGCCGTCTCGTAGAGCACACTCTGAGTGTGTATTTTTGTTTGGTTTCTTTTTGGCAATTTTTGTTGCCTTGGCAAACCACCCACCCAGCGCAGGCAATTATCGTTGAATGTGCCACCCAACCACCCCCCACCCATTCGCTCTTTGCGGCTGTTGCTGCGGCTGCCTTTTGGGCGGGTCATAATTTCTGAAATGTTTTGACTTGCACTCGCCCTTTATGCTGATTTACTGGCTGTTGCGGTTTTGTGACAAATCTGTTTTGCTCACTTGATGTGATTCCCCCCTCCACAGAGCTGCACTGCGTCTCCGCTACTGTGGCTTAAAGTTGCCCAAAAGTTTTATTTCGAGCAATTTAGTTTTGTATTTATTCGCACATGTTTTGTGTACGGAGTTCAGGCCTAGTCATTAGGCATAAATCAGCAAACATATGTGGGGTTGAGTGCAAAACTCATTAAATCACGCGTTTGGGCGTGGTTCAGGTTTAAAGGGCGTTTACGCATAGATAGGATGAGGCGTTACGCCCTTGAGGCTGCATAGCTTTTTAATGACCCGCCATTTAATGGGCCTCTATAAAGAATGGATTTCCCCCGATCGTATACAAAACTGACTTATAAATAGTTAATCTGATTGCGCTGGCCAAGGGGCTTGAACCCGACACACATCACACACACACACACACAACTGGGAACTTTAAGCTTAGCCAGCGCCTGCATTAAATTCAATTTGCGCCTGCCACAGCTGCGACTGCGGCTTTGGCTCATTATAATTGTGGCCCCAACATCAGCGGCTACAAGATGCAGAAACAATAAAAACGCGACCTAATTGCCTGGTAACGCAGCCATTTGATAATTTATTGTCTTGCAGCCTGATGAAGCTGACGTCCAGCCAGCCGGCCAGTTACAAGACTCCGCCCGGGGCCAGCACGTAGCCAAGTGCGGCTCAAGGTCGTCGCTGTGGTCGTTATACCAATAATAAATTTATGCATTCTTTTGCTTGTTGTTATTGCCCGGGACACAGACTGGAAAAGAAGTTATAAAAGTTGACGGCGCGCTGGTCGAGGGTGTTAATTCAAGTAAAGTGCTGCAGGGTAATTGTCGTTCTGTGTGTAAGTGTGTGTGCATGTGCTTGTGGTCGTTGGCCAGGCTAGAACCGATGCCACCGCCCTGCCTTACAATGTGTCTCATTTGTGTACCAAACGAGCAAGCAATTTGCCATCATTGCTGTTGCTGTTGCTGCTCCTGTTGCTGTTGCTGCAACAGGACAAATCATAGCTTTGGGCATAGTGGGCAGGTGGGAAGTGCAGCAGCAGCAGCAGCAACAGCAACAGCCTCCGTGGTTTCATTCTGTTGTCATAATTGTGGTTGTGGCTTGCTATGCAGCAATGGCCATTGCCGCTGGTAGAGCACTTTAAGCTTCCAAGTGTTTACACATCGTTAACTTTGAATTACCCAAACATTAAGTGTATTGAGTAGCAGCTTCAACATTCGCCTGGCTCTCAAACGCTCGTCACATTGATGGACGGGTTAAGCAGCTGGCCGCTGCCTCAATGCAAGGGATTTGAGCCATTGCTCTCTCTCTCTCTCTCTCTCTCTCTCTCCCTTTTTCAGGCATTCTTGGCATTTGGGTTTCGTTATGAAACCGCAAATTTTATGAGCCATGCCCTTGCATATTCTTAGCCAATTTAAAGCGCTTTTAAATCCCATAGTTTCGCATTGATGTCTTTTATATGATTTCATTTTTTACTCGCCTTTTATTATGCCTGCCCTTATATCATATTTGTGTGCGCATATACATCCATATATGTATATATATATTTTTTTTTTAATAACATTTTTCTCTGGCCCTTTTGGCTCTGTATGTATGCATTGGAATTTGCGGCATCTGCGGCCTGTTGTTCCGGCTGTTGCCGTCGTTGCCGCCGTTGCCATTCCGGCTGTTCCGGCTGTTGATTCACTAGTTACATACTCGAATATGCGTTTTATTATGTCAACATTGGGTCATTGTTCATCTGATGCTGGTCATATCATAACGCTTTTCTGCTGTTTTTTTGCTACATGCCTGTTTTTTTTTTTATTTATTCCTTGTTGTTCTTATTGAGGCTTTTGGATTTGATATATTTGTTATTCTGACCATAATCTTTGCGTGATAAATTTTTCGAATTTTTAGCTGTTAATTGGCAGTCATATGGCGAAATTCCTGATTATGGATTAAATTGTTTGAGGAATACGAATATTCACTCATTATTAAACTAGTCAGCAATTGATGATGACTGCGTTCACATTGTTGTTTGTTTGCTGTATTGGCACCGGCTGCATGAAACCAGATTTAAATATTCGCAATTTCCTTACACAATATCTAAACATACAATAAATGGCATCAGGGATTAGCTCCCACACTTAGTAAATTGTATTCAAACCCTTTATCTGTATCATGACGGAAATTACATGGAACCGAAGCTAACCAAAGACAATGCCCCAGTCGCTGTGGTGACTCACATCAATTGACACGAGGCACAATGGACTGTGACAAGACAGTTTAGCCTTATCTATCTGCCTATGCCACAAGTAACTAACGCCCATTTTCTATGGCTGCCCCCTTGCCAATTGACAGGGTCGTCAGTGCCCCTGAATGTGCCATGTGCCCGTGCAGCGTGCAAAAGTAGCAGAATGCAAAAGAAGAAGAAGCTGAAAATAACTTAAATGTCATGCTTACATTTCAGAAAACAAATCTGCCACTCGTTGTATGTAATAGATTAAAGTCTCTTTATACAACGAGCCGAGCCGAGCGGAGCCGAGCCGAGGAACTGGCTCAGACTCAAATTCAGACCCAGGCCCAGGTTCTGGCTCTGGCGCTGCTGCCAACTGGCAGACACTGTCACAGTGCTTTGCCCGCGATGGGCCAACAGTGGCTACTACATCCAATGTCCGCCCAAATGAAATTGAAGAAAATTGCATTTGCACGAGAGACAATTTCGAAACAATTGCAAAACTGTTTGACATGCTACCTGTGATGCTGCCAAACAGTTTAGCAGGTAATGCCTTATATCGATATCGGTCCATGTCCACCTCCGTGTGGGAGCAAGAGAGAAAGAGAGAGAGAGAGAGAGAGAGAGGGAGAGAGAGTCCAGAGAGAGGCAAAGAGTCGCCGGTCGTGTTTGGCAGGCAGTTGATGCCGTTAGTTGACTATTGACTGCCAGGCGAACACCCGACTCGAGATATCGCGTCAGTTGCAGGCATCCAGCATTGAGTATCGAGAGTTTTTGGCACAACTCACCCATTTTGCCTAGCTGCCTCCCAAGCCGGATTCAACGACCGGGCGCTCTGCCATCAGACTTTAGAAATTGCCCTGTGCAAGCGTAGCTATAATTTTGTTAAAGACAAACGTTGCAATGTCTGCAAAATGGAACATGCTGCCAATGGCCAATATTCCAGCCCAGTCGATGGCATTGCACTTTTTGGCCAATGCCCGAAATTGGTATGTGTACACAGACACAGACACAGACACAGACACATGCACTTCACATACATACGTACATATGCCTGGCTAGAACGGGCTGGCAAAGCGGCTTAAATAAGCCCGGAGATCTGAGCGCCGGGGCAATTGCAAAAACGGCAAGTCAACTGCATAATTACTTCATTTGCTCCCTGAGTTGGTATCGGCCGTATTCATAAGTTGCCGATTGTGGTACTTACAGTTACGGCATATAAGCTTGGCTTTGACAATGAGCCAGCTAGTTGGCCAACAGATTCTCCGGGGGCATTGCTCAATACGAAATGGGTTGTCTTTTCAGTGTCGCATTTGGTGCGACAATTTCGTAGATTTCCCCAACCGACTCGACTGTGAAACACTGTAAATTTGCACAGTGACAAGACGAGGTCCTGGCACGTAACAAACACGTAACGAACAATCGAACAAACATTGACAGACTAAATCCAGATTGGGTCGCTCGACCCAACAACAACAACAACAACTACAAGTTGCGCCATCACAGATTCTAGCCGACTTTTTGGGTTAGCCAAATTGTCAGCCATGTCTCCCAACAACTTAAGACCAATTCGAAATAGATGGCCACGTGTTTAGCGTGTTCAGAGGACCGCTTCACAGTTCACACTTCACACGGTCTCGGTGCTTGCCTTTTTGTGCTGTCAAGTCGCCGTTGTTATTAGATAAGGGACGGGCCAATGGACAACCTTTTGGTTTCTTGGCTCACAGCTTGGCCTACACCTGTTGCCAATTGTTGACGCCGCTGCTGCTGTTTGTGTTGTTGCCATCAGCGGCAGTTCATGTTTATGACTTTGCCTTTGGCTGGCAAACGCTTGGGCTTCCGTTTGTTGGGGCCTCTCGACGGCTCTGAGCAAGATGTAGTGTCCAGGATTTTGTGTAGTTTGCTTTTTATTTGTTTTAAATAAATTGTACACGGAAGCTTTTATGTAAATTTTATGGTAATTTGCTTGCCGTGCTGCGCTAGCTGCTACTTGTTGTTGCCCAGCACACACTCGAAGGTTATCTCTCTGTCTCTCCCTTTGGACTGCTCTAGCAAATTGTTGCTGACTGCGGGTCAGCAGCAGCAGCAGCAGCAGCAGAAGCAGCCGACAAGTGTCTCAAGCACCGCTCACATAACCACAGAGCACACTTTTGTAGCAGCTGAAAAACGGTAACAAAAGCAGCGAAATGCTGATTCATGGAACGTGAATGTTGAGCAACCGCACAACAATTACATGATCAGAAGGTTTTTTTTTTGGTTCTTTCAGCTCGTGAGGTGTGGCCGAAAACAGTCAACAACTTGACTTTCTCCCTCAAGCGGCGCATTAGCAGACGCTTCAGCTAGAGACCGAGCTACAGCTGCAGATACAAGTATGAGATACAGATACGAGCAGCTAATGGCGTTAACTGCCACAGCTAATCGATTGCATCATTTGGCAATCGCGTGTCAGCTGCGAACATTTTATAGAGTTCAAGTTGAAGTTTAATTGAATAATACGAGCGCTTTGCTAATTTTGCTATCGTTGCCAAGGCAAAAACAATGCCAACAGGCAGTTACAGTTCAAGCTTTGTTTGTATTTGCACAGCAATGTGTTTGTTTGCTTGTTTGTTTGTTTGTTTGTGCCCTGCACGCCTCGTTACACTTCTTTTCCCCGAGTGCAATTGAAATTGCATCAAGTAGCGCATTGTGTAGATAAACTACACAAATATACACTATACAAATATATATACATATATTTACTTATATATGTATATGTGTCTGCCAAATTGCTTGTTGTCAAATGTTTTGTGAATTACAGCCGAGTGCGAGTTCGAGTGCGAGTGCCTCGAATTTGAGATGTGGAGAAAGCCTCTCAAGCTGCCTCAACTGACGGGGCATGCCAAATTTGCGGAATGCCTGACACCAATATCTTGATATCTGTATACTTTATGCTTTGTTCTTGATTGATTGCTCCGAGCTAATTAAGGCACAGCTATGATATCACGAATTTCCAATACTGGGTCGCTGCGTAAACAATAACAAAGAATTTGTTGCATTTTATGGAGGTTTTTTAATTGGCCAGCCAGTTAGCACATCGACGTTCTCGCAGCTCACAGCTGCTCCTTTATGTGTTTATTGTGATTTCGTTCTTAGGCCAAAGCCAATTAATTTGCATAAAACACAAAATATGCTAATGCCAGCCAATAGACCCAGAAACAAGAGCTACCCACTTGACTGGCACAAATCATGTTTACACATGAGCAGCGACTTGGGTCCGAGACCGGGTCCGGGTCCGGGTCCGGCCAGGGGCCTAGTAACCCACAAAAATGTAGAAACTGCTTCACAGCTGTGCCCCACCCCCACTGAGCTGAGTTGGTGCTTGAGCTTATTGGCAGATAATTGACATATAAAATTAGCATAATTTTTGGACCAGCCAAGTGACAAGTGAGCAGTTACGGCCCGAGCACAACGACCCGTTGATAGCCATCAGAATGCGTAATGACCAAATAGCACAGAAATCATTTCGCTTTTTGCTTCGCTTGTGGCTTGTGCACATATTATTAAAATATGAAATTGTTGTCCGGAATTTAAATTAATAAATTAAGGCCTTTTCGGTGGGGCCAAGTAGAACGGAGTCTTCTTTGCTGTTGCTCTTCTTTTCGGCTTGCTGACATGACCAGCATAAAGGAAAGTAAAGAAAGTGTGGTAATTAATGCGTGTGAATTTATTGGAACAATAAAAGGGGCTTGCTTTAAGACACGCACACGCTGCGTATGCGTAACTTATGCACTATGCACACATTATCCACTAAACGCTTTAATGAAAGGCTTCAGCTGGGCTCAATTATCTCAATTCCCTCAGCACGGATGCTTATTAAATTAATAATGCCTCAAGGAGGCGTCCGCCGGGGGGAAAGGTGTCGCCGGCGTTCCCAAAACTCAAATTAAACAGATGAAGCTCATAAACATAAATCATCTGGGGCGCAGGCAGCCAGCGGGGGAACTGTTAAGTGTGGGCTGGCGGATAGAGGATGGGGGGAGGAATTCACCTGTGTGCGCCTCATCGCCTCGTCAGGTTAAATTGCCGTCGGGCAGAGGCAGACAAAATGATAACCCGCACATTTGAAAATCGCCAGCGGTGCGCTGCGTTCAATGTACGCCCAAGGCCGCGACATGCCACGCCCATTGAGTGATTTATGGGCGGCACTGAGTGCTGGCTGGGTACATAGTTACCCAGAGACCAGACACTAGAGCACTAGAGTACAGTCGAGCACCTACATAAATCGGCACAAATGTCAAACGAGATGTCAACATTGTTGCCGCTGAGAAACTTCCATAGCTGCTGTCAATGTTGTCCTGCGACAAACAATTTAATTTATGAAAATCGCTGAAAACTAAAGCAGAATGCCAAGCAAATTGACAAAGTGAACAGACAGAGCAGAAGAACCAGCAAAAAAAAAAAACAAAAATAAAAAATAAAAGTGGAAACGAATCAGAATTACAAGAACTGACGAACAGACGGACCAACGGACAGACAGCCTGAGGAAGGGGAATGAAAGGCAAAAAAACTTTCAACAATGTTGGCGGCGCATGAATCCTTCGATTGAAGTGCAGGAATATATATATATATATATATATATATAAGGTATATATAATTTATTTTTTTCATACATTTGACACTTGAGTGCGCAGTGTTGTTGCCGCCGCTGCTTGGGCAGTTTGCGCAACGAATCAAATTTAAATTTCTTGATTGTCTATTCGAGTGGCAGCCCAAACTTGGAGACTAGTACATTCAGTTCTGCAGATCCCTTTGCGATTTGCGCATAATAATAATTTGAACGACGTGCCCGGAATTGTTGACTGGTCACTGCCGATGACTGCCCCTCTGCCCGCCCCACTGCCTGCCCCACAGGCGGCTGCTGCTCCTGTTAAAAATCGTAGCAAAGACAAAGTGTCGCGCGGGCTAAGTGACTGATGGACTGGCCACTGACGTGGACATGGTCGGGTGAGGGGCGGCGGGAGGGGTATCCCCAACTGTTCGTTATCTGCGTTGCCTGTCAGCGCACAGCACCAATCCATGCTGTTAAATGGAGCAAAAAGTGTTGCCCGAACAATGGTGTCAATTAAACATTACATTGTTGTTTCCACTATGATGGACCGAGGGATGCAGATGGCCATGAGTCTTGGGGCCGCAACGCAGGGACCTTCAATTTCAAATACGTGCAAGTTTTTTTGTTTTTGGATTTTTTTTTCTTTCTGCTGTTACCAAATTGACTCTAAGTTGTGCGTGTCTTGGGCTGCTCAACAATAAAAGTCTATTAAAGCGCTGTAGTTTAATGGCTTTGTTTGGCTCTGAGCTACATTTTGACTTTGAGGTTTCCCCCACTGTTTTCATTTTCTCTCTCCTCCTCTCTCTCTCTCTCTCTCTCTCTCGGTCTCTAGATGTTTTGATTGAGCAGCGACCGTTGACTTACAGCCCTTTCGGTTTTTACAACGCGCAGCAGTCCTTTTGCTTGGTCCTTCTTTTTATGGCGGGGGCTGCGTTGATGAAGGTTTTAGAGTGACATAAAATGAGATAAATGCCGCTGCGTGGGGCACTCTCTGGCTAGACGCACAACTGGACCTTTTAGTGGCAACGAAAGGTTGCCTCGTTTTCATTTCATTTCAGTTGAGTTAATGTGGCGAGTGCTTATGTGTATGTGTATTTGTGTGTGTGTTTTGGGTGGCACTTAAAAGAACATTTGGCTACAAATTTTCGAAAAGCTTCTACACAACTAAATCAATTAGGTTGAGTTTCAAATTCTTGGGAGAAACTTAAAAAGTGACATTTAAATTTGAAAAACGTTTCTGTTTAGTTTTGTGTCATTTAGAATTGAACAGAATTTCTTTTTAACTTTTATTGCTTTGAATATATTTCTTTGTTTTTTAAAAGTTAATTAAAAGTTTGAGTTTCTTTCATTTCATTATTTTTAGTTCAATTTTGTGTTACTTAAAATTTCTTTTTAACTTTTACAGTTTTAAATATTCAAAGGGAACATTAAAATTTTTAAAGTAAATTTTGTATGTTTTGTTTTTAATTTTTATTTTATAATAAACATGTATTTGAAAAACTATTGAAAAAACAACGTTTTAGTTTTCATAATTTTCACTCACCGTTTCAACAAAATAAAGTAATGTTTATCTTAAAATATTTTTGAATTTTCGTTTTCTTAATATGTCAACACTGTTTTTTGCACAACAGATATCCAAGTCGTTTTTCACTTTAACAAATATTTTTGGTAATTCGTAAATGTTGCTTTGAAAACCACTGCACAAATGCGTTACACATATGTATCCTGCCGCAGGATAACAGCGCACAACTCCAGAGCTCAACTGGATCGGCGCACGCGTGACCGAGACGAGAGTTTGCTGAATGGTTAGCAGGGCCAGGTTCTTATATACCCTCGTGTCCCGCTCGCAGCGCCAAATCAGTCGGCGCAAATTTCTTTTGGGCTCAGCGGCTGCCGCTAATGATAATGGCAATGCTGATAATGATGTTCTTGTGGCGACGGCGACTGCGACTGCGCGGCTGGCGCAGTTTAGAGCGCTGCTGTTTCTGGACTGAGAAGCTAGCGATTTTTGCGGCTTTTAATTCACTTTTGCGCAAAAGCCCTGCGTCGCTGCCAGCGGCACTGTCGACGTCGCAGCGTCTGGCATAAATTGTAAGCGAGCTTCTGCTTCTAAAGGCGATTCTCAAGCCGCTGACGTCGCTGCCGGCGTTTGTCTTTGCAAATTGCTTTTGTGCTTTTGCCCAAGCGGCTCTCTCCGATTCTGGTTTCTGCCGGCTGCCTCTTTGGCCAAAAGCGGGCAAAAAGTTCTGCGCCACTTCTTGTTGGTCAGCGGCGTCTTCTTTTTTGGCGCTGTCTTTGCGTTTCTTGATTGGTCAACCAACAGCAGCAGCAGCGACATCAGCAGCGACAGCGGCAGCAGCAGCAGCAGCAGCAACTCCACTTGACTTCGGCTGGGGTTGCCCTCAGCTGTTTGTTTTGCCTGGCTTTGGATCAACCCGCAGTTACTCATTTCGCTTTGGGTTTTGTTTTGTTCTCTGTTTGTGTGATTTATGGCGGAAAATTATTGTTTTTGTTATTGTTCGCATAACGTATAGCTCGACATCTCAGCCGTCTCAGGCAATGCAACATGTGATTCATGTGCCTTTAATTAGATGAACATAAACTGCTTGGTCTTAAAATCGCTGGAGCTGAAATTCAGCGTTCATTGACCCTGCCACAAACTCCCAGGGCGTTTAAGCCCTGTGGAAAGTCAATTTGCCATATCGTCGATGGACGTGCAGCGATTTGAGCTAGCCCGTCAAATTGAAATCCTCACGACGATTTTCACATAAACATAAAGATAAAGAAGAATCTGTGCGAAATGAATTTCAACTGCGGCGCGGTGAAAGCTTTCACAGCCACATTTATTTTGAGCCGTCACCTTATCGAACAACTTCCTTGGGTACATATATATATATAAAATTTAAATTCTCTTTTATCTCCGCAGTGCATAGAGATTTTTTCGTGATTTCGTTTTCAAAGTCTGCCAAGTCATAAACGCCCATGCTAGAGACAGGAAATCTCAATATTGCTGTCACCATGTAGGCCGGAACGGGGGCGTATATCTGTAACTGTGCATCAACCTATCTGTGTATCTGTGTATCCGTATCTCAAGCCTAAGCACATAGCACAGGTGCCGGCTGTGGCCGATGCTGGCACTCATGTTTTTTATGTTGTTGTTGTTGTTGCTGCTGTTTTGGCTCTTTACGCGCGAACGTGATTTGCATTTATAAGTAGCCAGGACAGAGCGCAGAGGAAAGTATGTGTGTTTGTGCCTGAGTGTGTGATATACAAATGCTAAAATAATAAATTGTTTCGAATTATTGGCACTTTGGCACTGATCAAATAAATGTGTCTTGGTAATAACAATAATAATGCGACAACGACAACAACAAGAACAACACTTCAACTCCGACACCGACTCCGTTTACGCTGCTTAGTTCACGTCTGTCTGCCCAAAAAATGTGAGGCCCATAAAAATATTATTATGATTTTCAATAATCACACACATTAAATTATCATAATGCGCACATTTTCAATATTGCCACGCCTCAGTCAACGCCTGAGCATTTTCCAGTTCACATTCTCATATTTAGCCCGTTTGCGGGGTGGCTGCAGATTTTCCATTAACGGTTTTGCTGATTTTTCAAATTCGAGAGTACGCCCCATGGGGTCGAAGATTTTTATATTATTAATATTATTCAGCCGGGTCATTTTGTGTGCCAAATAATATGGCAAAATGGTTTTCGGTTTTTTTCTGCTCTTTTAACAATTTGTGTGGTATTTAATTGAATATTTCCTCTTGGATTATAATATATAAACTTTTGCAAAATATTTGCATACATATAATGGGCATACTCGTTCTTAAGGCAACTAAGTTATTGCAGTCAGAAAGGATATTTTTTACATTCGTTCATCAAGTGAGTGGGTGGAGTGGGTTAGTGCAATGTCCGTCTTGCTGTCTGTTCATCTGCCGTATGAATTTGTTTTGCCGCTATTAATGCTAGTGACTTGAAACTTAGAATAAATCCGCATCAGATATAATGTTAGGAATTTTATTGCCAGTTTCAAATTGACAAAAATTTCGACTTGTAAAGTTCTCGGTTCCATAGCTTCCATATTTCTTGCCCATAACTTTGTCAAAACTGAACAGATTTTCATGTTTAAGGGAGTTTCGATTCTGTATCGTCTAGATTAATTAGATGTTTAAAAAATATGAATTATTGAAATAACATTTTTACGTATGTAGATTTGCAAATTTACATTTTCAATCACTCACACCTTCTGAGAGGGTCAAATTTGTTGTCAAAATTTTGCCACAATTGACAACATTTTACATGTAAAACTTTCGGATGCATAGCTCCTATATTTCAAACTCCTATAAATTTGTCAAAACTAAATCGATTTTCATGTTTGTAATCCAGTCATCTAATTCTATGCACTTTTCAAAATACATTTTTTTTTATTCATTTGTTTTGGTTGTTATTACACGGTGAACGAGTACTGCGCTGCCGGTTACACCCGACTGCAACGTTCTGTCTTTTTTTTATAACCAGGATGGAAGTGGAAGAGTCGAAAAATTTTTTTTGGTATTTTTTTTAATGAAGTAATCTTTAATACTGTAAAATATATGTAGTATATAAAACGAGTGTACTTTTAATTAGGCAACAGAGTATAAATCAAATATATAGCAGGGCTTGACCTGTTGAAGGAAAAGTAATATTCAAATTTCATTTCAACACATTTTATGTTTGTACTAATTGCGTCGACTCATTTTTAAATTTAAAAAAGCTGCTTCCCGGTTCAGTCTTTCTTTGCTTTTGGTATAAGCTATATTTATGTCACATAAACTAAAGCTGCCGGCACGGGAACTAAATGAAATGGACTCGTGCTGTCAACCAAAGTCGAGCATCTTATAAGAATAAATTTGCAGAGCTAAATAAAAAAAAAATAAAATACAAACGTAACCGCAACATTGTAACCCCGTTTGGCGAACCAATAAACATTTCATTTTAAAGAGGTAAAAACAAATATAAGTTAAATTGCAAATGTGCTTTAAGTTTCTAAGAAGACAACACTTCGTAAATTACAAGTGCCACAGCCTCCGATGAGTCATGACTTTCGGCTTTCTCGCGCTGGCAGTCCAGAATTGTATAATCAAGAAAACGTGTTGAGGCATGACAGATTCTCCCTGGGTTTATCACAGCGAATAAAATTACAAAATTTATTCTAGATACAGTTAAGTAAATTTTTGTGTTTGACTTTGGCTGAGTTCACTTGAAGGCTGCAAAGATAAGCAAATCATAAGAAATTCTCCAAAACACTTAACGGTCACAAAGTGACTGAAAAAACACTTGAGATCGAGTTTCTGCATAAGGTAAGCTTTGGTCCGGGGCCTTGACCAGATTCTTGGGAGGCAGCGCACACACATCACAGGCATTGGCCAGTCTGGCGATGGTCGCTCAGTTCGGCTGGCTGTCGGAACTTTCACCGTTGGGCTCTTTGGACGCATGCTGATGAGGACGATGACAACGATGACGATGACGGCAGCTAATAGAAAGTTCTCCCGAAATTAATTATTATTGAGAAATTACCAAAACAACGACAAAGCAAACCAAGCCAACAGAAGCGAAAACATCAACAAAACAAAATATAACAATCAAAGCGAAGCGGTACACAAGGTTGTACCCATATGGACATATGGATATGTATACATATTTACTATATATAGATGTTCAAGACAGCCCATTAAAACTAAATCCAGTGCAAAAGCTCGCCCCAGCCGCGACGAATGCTGAATTTTTATAAACTTGTCGCAGACGTGTCGCCCTCCTCTTTCGCATTGGTGTTGTAATTTGTTGTTATTGTTTTTGAAGCACACCCTGCCCAAATTTTGTGCCACTGACCGACAATTGCCGGCTTCGCAGCAACGCCGACGCCAACGGCTTCAGAGCCGCCAGCGCGGGAATTCACAGTAGTTACCATACAATTGAACCAGTGGCAGTTGGTCGCTTATTGTTTTTATTTTATTTTATTTTTTTCCGATTATTTACAAGTGCTTGTGTACATACTCGTATAACTGCGCTTTGGGTCTTGAACTTGAGCAGCATCAACTGTAAAAACCGGTTAGCTTGAAAATCAACTGGCGCTGTAATTAAAACTAAACTGATTTGACGGCTTTGTTTTCGGCCACTGGCCCAAAATGGTCTCGTATATTTTGCTATTACGATTGACGACGCATAGAAGCAGGCGTTTTAGAATTTATGGCATGAGATTAAATTTCGAAAGAAAATAAATACAGACATAAGCCGTTTTAGAATTTATGACATGAGATTAAAATTCGAAAGAAAATAAATACAGACTTATGAAAGTAGAAACATGTACATACATATTTCTTTTTCTATATACATGATGTAAGTTAAGATTTATTTTGTATGTTAAATAAACAAATATAAAAAGTCATGGATAAATTGAAAATATATATTTTCTAGGAATGTTTTCTATTTGGGGAAACAAAAATAAAATAAAACTCAAGAGATTTTGTAGTTATTTAAAGCGGAAAGTCAATACGACATTAATTTGTTAAAAAAAAAATTCAATTTGTTTTTATGATTATTTTTTTATTGAATATTATTATTTATTTACATTTTTTGTATTTTATGTATGCAGCTTAAACAATTTCATATATGTATTATTTAATGTGTTTCGAGCAGTTAGAATATCTAAAGTTCGATATTTCCGTTTGTTGGCCCAGCTAGACGATATTCTAATGCCCAAGTTAAGCTGGGATGTTGTGCTAATTTGAGCTCTTATAAATCAGAGTTAGAGAGTCAAAATACACGACCTGGCCAAGTCGTGGCTCTGAGATGCTTATCAGCTTCAGCTGAGCGGTGACAGCTTCCGAGAAGCGCCGCTTGAAGGCGGCGGCCAGCAGCTGCTTAGCTAAACTATGCCGCACCAGATACCAGATACTTGGAGATGGCACCGAGGCGATAAGAACGCGCGAACTTTCGCATGATGTGCTTGGCCAGAGGTGTGTATGTGTGTAGGTATGTGTGTGGCAAGAGAATGAGGTTTTGTGTGTAGGTTGCTATGCGGGTTGCATATATTTAATTTAACAATAAATCAACGGGAAAACATAAATTGGAAAATTGTTTACCTGTAAAATCGGCGCTGAGGTTTTCATTGGCAGCATGCTCCCTTCTTGTGGCATAATTAATAAGCATAAAAAATTATTAGAATTTTATGCTAATTGTGAGACCAGGTGATTTCTTCATTTTGCTGGACCGGCTACTTGCTTTTCCCCCCATTAATTTATGCACAATAAAATTTGCATTTAAAGCGCTTCGTATTTTGCAGATGTTGCTTACTTTTACTTTTCGAGGAGTTATCGAAGCTATAACGAATTTATATATATATCTTTGCAAGCGTTGGCTGTGAATTATGAGGGCGCTGAAATCGATCAACGCAACTTAAAGTAAAGCTTTGTAAATACAAGAAGGTGCTCAGCACTGCGCTTATTAGCAGAGTGGCACGCAGTGTCTACTTAGAGCAAATTACTGTAATTTGAGCAACATAATCAAGGCGTTTGGTCGTGTCCAGATCTAAATATAGACACAAAGGACGCTAAAATACCAATTATAATTGTTGTTGTCCCTGTCTGCTGTTGTTGTCTGTTGACGAGCCAAAGTTACAGATCTCCCAAGCACATTAGCTGTGCTGCAGCCTGTGACGACCCAACGGCGACGATGATGACGAGAAGGAATGCCAAAGGACAATTAGCGCTGACCAAGCTGTTGATGGCCACTCGGATGCACAGACAGACAGATAGACGGACAGACAGACTTCCAGTCAGAAGGCCAGACAGTCAAGCCAAGCAGCCAGCATTTGGTTAAAGATCAAAGACCATAAAAGGCGCAGTTGGAGCAACAGTTGTAGCTAAATTTAGACAACTCGTCCCACTGCTGCTGCTACATTCGACAATCCGACGTGGACAGGCCAAATGGAAACTTCAGAAGCAGTCATAGATTGTCATACTTAGCTGCGGACTGTTGAGTTTCCAGTCTGGAGGACTGTTGAGAAGTGTCGACGAGTGCAGGCGAAGTGTTTGTGGCATTTCCGCACTGCGGGCTAACTGAATTAGCCAAGTTGCAGCCGCTGCTACTATAATTAAATGAAATCATTACGTTTTCATTTGCTGGCATTTTTGATTTCATTATATTGTATTTTACGACTCAAAGCCAATGGCTTATGGTTGCTTTTTATGACCTTTATCTACACACAAATGTGAATACCCACACATAGCTGCGTATCAAAAAATCTTGCAGATGCTTTAAATGCTTGTAAAACGCTTCAATTTGCGAAGCTGCATAGGTGCCTGAGCAAATTCTTTCAGCTTGCTAAATTTTTGTCATAAAATTGTGAATGTTGCACATTAAATGTATATCTTATGTGGACTGCTCAATAAGCCTGAAAGAGTCCAGAGGGTTTTGATTGTTGTTATTTCTGTCAGTTGGAGGTTGGTCAGTGGGTTGGTTGGCTTTGGCCGCTGATGTGTGGCTTAAATGCGAGACAGGCACATTTATAAAATAAATATTTTTAAGTATTGCTTTGATGTGATATGTTTTAACGTCTTAATGTGGCTTTTATAGGCTGATAAATATTTTAATGCGGAATTTCCGCAAAATGATGTACATATTAAAAATATTGAATACTCAATTATAATGCGCAGTTTACATGAAGCATATATTAGCACCTATCCACACTTGTTTCATTAATTTAAAAGGTCAAGTCCTTTGGTAACGTTAGATGAGTAAGTGGCCAACGGCATTACCATACCTCCATGCGCACTGTGGCAATGGGCTTCTAATGTAATATATGTAATCACATTAGCGCTCACAATGGAATGACCTAGCCTAACCCACACAGTCTCACACACACACAGGCCCTGGTTTGTGTGGGGGGTGGTTGTGTGACACTCAACCCTTTTCAAAGATTCTGCGGGTAAAAATCGCGTGAACCGGACAATTTTCGCATAAGGCAAATTATTACTTAATTAGCTTGTGTACTTTGAAATGTCCACGTGGATTGCGTGTTAAGGCCTGTCGGCGTACATTTTTTGTTTTTCAAATGCTCACTGAGGAGCTGTTGTAATTTATTAAATTAAATCATATAAAATGCGACGTGCCCACAACGGCAGACCATAAATAGAAATTATGACACATTTCGTGTGGACACGGAAGCAATACAAAGTTTAGGGGCTGGCTTATTAATTAGAGCAAATGCGTGCGGTTGCAGATTGTGGTCGACACTCACACACAAAGCCGCACAATCCACTAACTTATACACTCGCACACACTCGTACATCACGTGCGCACTAATGTGCGCCAGTTTATTTGAAATATATTTTTGATAATTATTTGCATGTCGTTGGCATCGTCATCGTCATCGTCACGCATACGCAGCGTTGTCTTCCTGCTGTGGCACTTCAATTTAATGTTATTCATTGTCCTGACCACACACACTCACACATACGCAAACATATATAAATATATTTCATTTCATTAAAAATCATGCCATCTGCTGTTATTGTTGTGTTTTTTTCCCTATCTTTGAGTGCTTCTTACCTGACGGATTTTTATTATTTTTTTACACATTAGCTGCTCTCAGTTCAGCTCATTTGGCATGCTCTTTGGGCTGTGAGCAGTGCTGCACGGTAAAAATGCCAATTTTCCTTTTGATTAAAATGTTACTTTACTTTAATACAGAATTTTGAATTTCCATTTGGAATCATTTATATAAATAATATATATTTATGCAGATACATACATTAATTTGTATCCTGAGGTGTTTTGATGTTGTTGAATTTAAGTCCAATTTTTGACCTTTGCTAAGTTTGAATAAGTATAATTTAATAAGTTGATAAAGTATAATTTAATAATATAATCAATATAATTTAATAATTTAAAAGAGTGTTTTTTTGAGTAATTAACAGAAAGTAGATTGCCAAAGAAATTAGTGAATAATACATTTTGCCAGGCGCTGAAAGCTTTAAGAGTATGACAGCGTCGGTGTACTCATGCAAGAAACTCTTTGGCAGTTTTATTTTAATTTAATGACATCATTTTCAATGGACTTGCGACAGTTATGAACAGCAGAAACGCTCGCCCACCCGTTAATAATGTTGTCATTTATATTTCCCAACTACAACAGTTTTATTATTGTTGTCATTATTCATTATCCTTAACTGTTTGCTCTGGCTTCTCTGGGCTGTGTGCTGGCAAATGGAACACATTGCTATTGGATGCCCCTTGAAATGCTGCAAATACTTTTTGCCTGGTCCCTTAAATGTAAATATACGAATGTGTAAAAAAAAGATTGTGGTTGTGCAAATGAAATAATTTCAAGAGACCGGCATATTAAGTGAGCCATTATCATTAGTTATTACTTTATAAGTGTGCTGCCCATCTGCCACGCCCTTTTTACATGGACGCGACGATAATTTAGCTGATGACGAAATCACTCAAGAATCATGATAATTGCAATTGTTGGTTTTTCAGTTTATTTGCTTGTGTCTTTGCTTTAAAGGGGGTTTTTGCTTTTTAAAGTACCATTCTTTATAAATGGTATACAATTTGATGTGCTTTATATATTTGGAATTTAAAAGTGATTTTATAACTTTTATTTAAAAACAAAATCGGCTTTTAAGCTTCAGAATTCATAGCAAGTGTCTAACATATTTTTAATAAATCGAAATCTAAACAGTCTAGCCGCAATGAGTGTTAATTTTTTTTTATTAATAAATACAAAATCAGATTGTAAGTGCTCTCACGCCAGTCACTTTGCGCAAACCGAACCCATTTCGCCGAGCTATAAATTATATTACCTTTCACACAATATATTGATTGCAAGCTCTGCAATGCAGTACATAATTGACCAAATTGTCCGCATAAGTGAACATTCCAAATGGAAATATTCAGCCGACTCACATACTTGAATGGGATACAGTTTCCATTAACTTGGCCCCCTGCATCTGTTTAACTGGATATTGACTTTGTAAAATATTTTTAAATAATGTCAGAAAAGGCACAGTCATTGAATAAAGTGTAACTCTGTATGTTGGCGCAGACAGAACTGTGGCATGTTTATCCAAAATTTTCCGTTAATTTATTCACAATACCTGTTATTTAAATTAATTTGCATATTACGCTACGCTTATTGCTCGGTTATTCTTTTGACTTAATTACGATGACATTTTGGCCCTAAATATGTCACGATTCTCAAGTAATCGCCGAAAACACACACAAAGGCCCATAAACAATTGAGCTGTGTTGTATGGGCTTGCGAGTGTGTGCGTGTGTGTGTGTGTGTGAGTGTGAATGTTGTTTACAAAATGTGCACACCTTGTGCTGTGTGTATTCGCGCTCGTTTATCAAGCGGCAAAGCTGTTAAGCAACATTTAAATTTTTTTGCTGGGGGTGCATAAGCAAAATATTTTGGAGGGTGTTGTGCCAGAAAAAGAAATAATAATATAACAACAAAAGGGCTACTAGTGAATGCCGGGCAACGAGTGAGTGTGTTGTGTGAGTGTTCATTTGCGGTTTTTGTTTGGGTTCGTTGCTCGATGTTTAAGTGCAAAAATGAGTGTCCTCCGGGAGTTCCAGTTACGGTTGCCTGCAAGTTGTTCTGTTTTGTGTTGTTGTTGCTGTGGCTGTTGCTGTTCATGTTGTTGTGATGAATGACGCTGCATTTGGTCGAGTTTTTTGTGTCTGGACGAAACCGTTTACAAGACACAAACATTAGCAGCAACATCGACAACAAAAACCTGCAGTAACTGTAACATAAAGTGACCTTAATGGATTGTGCATGGCGGCAGAAATTAGTTTGTTACGTCTGCGACAGGCTCGAGCCCTGCCTGGTGAAGGAGGTGTGGGAAGTGAAGGGACGCGTGCTCTCATTGTTATTGCCAAGGCGTGCAACCTTTGACGGGGAGCGCATTAATTCAAATCAAATTAAAGGAGGAGCTCACTAACTAATGTCGACCATTTAAATGAGCTATTGTCAGTTTAAAGTCGCATCTATCGCACACACATCTGCACTGGATTTATGTGAAGCACTTTGCCCAAGACATTTAACACCTGCAGCCCCCAGACGGGGACTATCTGCTGTGTCCAATCAGATTTTTCAACAGCAGCATCAACTAAAACGCACATCAAAATAATTTATGATGCACATCAGCAGGCAGCCAGAGCTATAGATGAGGCGCTCTTGTTGCGTGTACCTGTCGCAACACCTAAACAGCACACGTACAAATATATGTGTGTGTGTGCGTGTGTGTGTGTGTGTGCACCTGCATGCTGGTGTCCAGCCACGCTGTCCATTTTGTGGCCATAATGCTCAGCCATAAGTTTTGCTGTGCAAAAACATAAACAAGCTAAATCAAGTCAAAAGCGCTAATAAATCTTGAAAGCGTCGACGTTGACGTCGTCAACTTGGTAGTCATTGTTGTTGTTGTTGTTGCTCTTGTTTTTGTTTTTGTTGCTGTTGCTGTTGGCATGCAAATGACAGCAGTGGTAAGCAATTTGGTCAACTATAGGGGGTTGGCATTCTCATTTGGCTCTTCACACGCTGCGTATGCTTGATTTTAGCAGCCATAACAATTTGAGTTGATTTATGCAGCTTATCTTATGAGCAAAGTATCTAATTGACAATTGAGTTGAGCAGCATAACCTTCTAGCTGCCAAGCTTCGAGCTGCAGCAGCAGCCACAGTCGCAGTCTAATTGAAATGTGCACGCATAATTAAATCTCGACCAAATCTAATTGCTGTCAGCGTCGCCCACTGCGCAGTCGAAATCGATTTGCCGCGATAAGCCCTGCAGCCAGGCGAGCGCATTATAAAATTGTCGTTGTCCTAGCAGCAGTTGTCGGCGTCGTAACCGCCGTCGAGCTTTGTTATTCTTGGCGAGGCGGCTACGCAAGCAGCTCGTTAGCAGCAGCAGCAGCAGCGGCGGCAACAATGCGACAGCAGCTTAAGCCATATTGACAATGCCAAAGTTGTGTAATCCGTGGGCAGCCGGAGGCAAGGCGCCGAGGCGGCAGCGGGCGGGCAGCGGGGCGGCAATCCGATTTGCATGGCAACTTGCAACTTGGCGCAGGACTTAAGTTCAGCTAAGGGCAGCGATATATTTAGCCAGTATTTGCATTTAGTCGTCTTATGTATTTAAGTTCGAGCCATGCCCCAATAACTGTATATGCACTTGAGACCCCCAAAATGGGGCTAAGTCAACGCTGAGCACTGAATTGTCATTCATTCTCCAAAAATGTGTTTGTTTGCGCTGCTCAGCGTTTCCGCCCCGAAATATATTTGTTTGCCATGAGAGAAGTGCTTGTTCTTTTATGATAACTGTGCTTTATTTGCATAATTTTGCAGTTAACACTTGAGTGGCGACAGAAGCAAAGAAGAGAAGTGCCAGGCAGAAATATCTAAAAGATGCAAGCATTGTTTTTGACAAAGCGCCATACGACGTCACGTCACGCCCCGGCCCGCCCCGTCCCGAATCGACCTGACTCCGCCCGGCTCAAACCAGTTGTGTTGCTTGTGAAATTCTCGCACGTTTCACGCACGTCGAGCGTCCACATAAATTCATCATTTTATTTAAAATTTCACATTCGCTGACAATTTCATAGCCTACGAATTGCCAGCCCAATTCTTTTGTTCCGTTTCGAGACTGGACTACAGTCTGTCTGTCTGTATGTGTGTCTGTCCGCCTGTCTGTCGGTCTGTCCGTCTTGGGGATAGAATGATGGACCTGTACGTATGTCCATTGTTTTATGTGCACATAAAAATATTTGCACACTTGCTTTTGCTCTGCTAATGTAGAATGTACAATGCACAATGTACCCTGTACAGTGCTTGATGGGACAAGCTACGATTCCCGCACCAGCGCGCCAGACGTGGGTGAGAGCTGTTGCCAGGAGCCTTGGCACTCGCCCACTGCATTCTGATGTCGCATCATGCCAGATGTGGGTCAGTAAAACGCGCTACGAAGCCCGAATCCGAAACCGAAACAGAAACAGAAACCGAAACTGAAACCGAAAAAAGTGTGACACCTGCTGTTTGGCCGGGTGGGCTCTGTCTGTGTGTCCGTGTGGCTGCTCGTCGCACATTTGAAACTTTGTATAAATGTTATAAATACATACAATAAAATTGTTATTTACACGTTTTTGAAAAGAGAAAGTCCAGAATGTCGTCGGCAAATCTGAAACGTGATTTCATTTAAATTTAACTAGTTCTGCAGTTGGGCTTTTATTTATTTATTTTGTTTTTTATTTTTTACTTTTTCCTTTCGCTCCGTTTATGGGCGCGACATTTATGGGCTGCCATCTGGGTGCTGAATTTCATGCAATTTATATGTGAGAATTTTGAATGGATGGTTTTTTCTTTTATTTGGCAAATGAGTCGGGTAATAACACAAGTTTTATGCGCAATTTTCGTTTCAGTTATGCTAATTTTCTGAATGTGTGTTACTTTTGGCATCTCTTCGTTTATCTTGGGTTTTGGCAAGGTTCTTATGCATATATTGGTAAGTGTGTGGGATTAAGGTTAGATAAATGTAAGGAGATAGCTAAAATGCAAATTTTGTAGATTTTTTTAATAGATCCTAAACACCAAATGTTTTCTTTTCACACACAAAATTTCTATGATTAAACTGTGAAATAATAAAAAATATACATTCTGGCATATCATAAACCGAGATGAGAGTAGACCCGCGGAAACGTTTGTTGACACACCATTCGAGAGTTGAGTGAACTCTTAACGATGTGCGTTAAAATAAAGCAACCATATGGAAATCAGAAAAAGTTTTTGCTGAATTTATATTAATCTGTTTACTGCCAAAGGACCCTTAATGGAATTTAATTAATTTCAGTATGAACCATTGCAATAGTTTTATTAATTTTACAAAGGCAAGAGCTGAACGCTTATTACAAATTCACTTATCTAAATTTTAAGTCGCACTAAAGCTTATCTAGCTACAGCTATTGAATTTAATTCAAGTTCACAAAAAATGTATATAAGGTATATATAAAAGAAATACTGCTGCGGCGATGGGGATTTCAGCCCGGACCTACAGAGCACTAAATATTTAAAGCTAGGACTTAATTTATTCGAGTAAAGAATTTAAAAAAAATCCACGAAGGATGAAGCAGAAGTAAAGTACAAAAGTGCACAGAGCCATTATACACTTTATAACTCGTTTTCAAATTGAATAATTAAATAATACATTTTAATTGGGTTAACATCGATTGTGTTAAATACAAAGCCTGAGGCCATGTCGTTATACGAGAGTTAAATGATTTAAATACAAACAGATAATAAATAAATTAATAAAATTATTTTCCCTTCTGTCTTCATCAGTAGTTTAAGAGCCTAAGTCCTGAGGGCAACTCAACACTGAGGTCGCGGGTTTAGTCCCAGACCAGGCTATAAATATTTCGCAATGTATTAGCCGAAGCTCATAAATAACCATTTCTCTTTAATAAAAATAAAGCATATCAAAATTGAGTTTATCTTCTTTAATATAGAAATATACAATAGATAAATATTGAACCCACAACTGGCTAGAATAAAGCATTTACATGCATTAGAACAATTTCACCTGATGTTTTCTTGACGTGCCCTTGGTGCGAAGCGTCGCAGTGCCTGTTTTCAGTTTCACTTTCAAGGTTGAATGCGACTTCTACATCCTGCTACAAATAACTCGATGTCGCAGCTACTGTGGCGCGTTGAACATTTAATGTGGGCGCCCCGCGGATCCTCGCCTGGCCAACCGTTCGCCCGTCCGCCCGTCCGCCCGATCTACGTAATTTATGCGTGGCTAGCGACCGCACATAAGCTGACAAGAGGCGGACAGTCCAGGCGATTGACAACATGACATTTAAAATGCGACACTGGCCAGGAGCAGTTCACAGCACTTGGCATTAAAATATGACAGCAGGAACAGCAAAAAACTAGCGCCGATTTAAACAAATACAGAAAAAACTCTGCTACGTGCGTTGAATTTTAATTGGGTTATCAACAAGCGCTGGTATATGATACGCAGACCGGGCTAAGACCCACACACGCACGGGCCTTAGAAGCATTTGGCATGGTCTGGCACGTGTTCCATAAGCCCAGCGCGTAAGAGTATGACGAAGCGTCCATTTCTAACTGACAAAATGGACAGACAGAAATGACATGCGCTTGGCGGCTGCAGTGCAGCGCATTGCCAGCGGCAAACGTTTCAATTTGCCGCCGTGCGTCAGGCCACGTTACGGTTATTAACTTGATGAAGGTGTAAATAAAATGAACTTGCCAATTCAGCAGCGTGCATGGCATTTGATGGCTGCGGCGTGGGAGGGGGTAGTTTGTGTGACATTTGCAGAGCTTCAATTAGTTAACAACCAAAATCACTTCAGTGCTCTCGGCCTCTGTGCATAAATTCTGGTCAAAATATGAGACACGGCCAAAACTGTGAGCGTCTTGTTGTGGGCTGTTCGCGTATGCAAAGCTCGTTCCCAAGAAGTGGAGCAAAAACTAAGATACAAATGTTTTTATACCCTTGCTACGAGTACTATGGAATTTTATAATTAACCTGGCTTCTGTTTATCTCTGTGGCAACTCTTCTGTGCTGCAGTGTGGGCTAAGAAGAAGAGTTAGAGAATCGGCATTCTGATTGCAATTGTGCTGAAATAAGTATATTAAACAAGCACCAATCTTCGATTTGTATTTATGCCAAAAACTCTTTAATGTGTATATGTAAGTAGATGTATCTGCATATGTAATTATACCCTAACTATATTGGCGTAGTAATAACATTTTTATAGTTTTGATTAGTGTCACTAGCCGAGTCGACATTGCTATGTCCGATTTCACAATCGATCGTTAAGGTTGCATAAGTACGCACAAAAATTGTTAAAATTTGTAAATTAATTATAAATTTCTGTACTTCCTTCTAAATGAAGGAACCGTGTTTCTTAGATTATAATATAATTTTTTCGGTCTATAATTTTTTTTTTTTTTAGGAAATTTGGGATTATAATTGAAATCTTAAAAGAGAATGTTGGTTTAAAAACCTCAGTCTATCTAATAGATCGATATATCTAATTAAGTTTTGGGCGCCTCTCAGTACATTGTCAATTTCTACTTTTATAAATGTCTTAGTGTATCCGAACTTCGACATGCACGCGCTTTGTTCGTTTCATTTATTCCTTTTTGGCATTCATTCAAATGAGCCTTTTAAGCAATCTCAACCAGAGCAAGAAAGGCAAGCGAGTACTTGTACAATGTACATAACATTAATATTAAACTGTTAAGGTTTCTCCAACTGTCGCGACCTAATTGAAATGCAACCAGCATGCGAACAGAGTTATTATTGATAATATATGTAAGTGTGTACTTATGGAACTTTGCCATCAAGCTGGTCAGTGGATAATCATTTCCAGACTTGAATTATTCTTATTTATGGCTTTTAAATGTGTGGATACTTAAAGTGCTTAATCAAATGGCCGTTTAACGTTTAAAGTAAATACGAATCTGTAGTTGTAATTATTGCCGCTGGCTGCTGTTGACAGCTCAGTTGCTGTCTTTGCCACCACGCCACAGTCCACTGTCAGTGGTGCATGTGTTGCCAACGTCCTTTGTCCTTTGTCCGTTGTCCGCCGTCCATCGTCCATAGTCTCTCGACCTATGTCACTAATTACGAGCTGCTGTTTAGTTGTTGGCGTAGACGCTGTGGCGCCAATGACAAAGTCCACTGACGGCTGCGATGCTCGCTAATCCATTACCAGCGTCATTAATCTAATGAGCTGCTGCTGCCATCGCTGCTGTTGCTGTTGTTGTTGTTGTTGTTGTTGTTGTTGTTGTTGTTGTTACTGCTGCTGCCACTGGCGGAATGTGGCGCGCTCGTCGATTTGTGCGTCACTTTGCTTACACATGTCAGCGGCATGGCCAATGTCCATCACCTGATACGAATACATCGACTGTTGTTTTTCGTTTCTCTGTCTGGCGCTCTCTAACCAGAGGCAATTAACTTAGCACTCGGCTATTACTAGTTTTGTCAATCCGTTATTATTGATTTGTGGATTGCGTATACGACACGTGCGCCATTAGTCAAGCGCTTATGTTAAGTGTGCGATTGGTTTATGGCTAAGATACAGCTTGTTGCCACTTCTGGGCATTCACTATGCAACATTACGTATGCGCTCTGTTCGCCCGCGGCCTGCTGGCAAGCAAAGTTGCTGAGTATTTACTTTAAATTAATAAAGTTTCCCCTGTCGAAGTGAACTTGTGGCAAATTCTCTTGCCAACTCTCTCTCTTTCTCTGTGTGGTAACAAATTGCATTTCTTGCTTCGACAAACATGCTAATGTTGATTGCTAAAATTCTTCACACACACACTCACACACACGTAAAACAATTTTGCACAACAAACAAAACATTCGAGCTGCTAATCCTTTGCAGTATTCGTATGTCCCGTCCAACAACTCCCCTCAGGATTCATTCAAGTTTTTGGATGTGTTCTTCACCCAAATATTTTGTCGCCAAAAGCATTCCTTTAATTTAGTTTTGATTCAACATTTTCGTGCTTACATATATATTATATATACAATATGTATATATAGTAGTTGAATATATTTTTATACGTAAATCTGACTTGGATTTTGCCATTGTTGTTGCTATTGCACGCTGGGCTGGCTTTGTTTGGTTTTTGGCCAAAAGTTTTGCGTTGAAAACTTCTGGCCAGGCAGCAAAACAAAGGCGCAAATTACAGTTGCAATTTTTGGTGGTTGCTGCTGCACATACATACACATACACATATATATGGATATCAGCGGTACATAACTAACTGTATGTATATATATATATATGTATTGCATGTATTTGTATGTTGTTTCGTTCTTATTGCTGGCTGCGAGCATTTCCGCAGTGGGCAACGCAAAATTGAAGCATTTCCGGTGTGCTTACAAAAAAACACAACGAAATTTCTGAGCCGTTTCTTTACCAAGTTAGTTGCCGCTTGTTGGTTGCTGTCGTTGTTGATAGTTGTTATTGTAGGTGTTGCATTTCGTGAAAACTTTCTGCGCCTGGTTCAAGACTCAAGGCTGAAGTCTCGATTTCTTTGATGAAGAACAAAATAACGAGAAAAAAATACAGCAAGCAAACCGTTCTGGCAAATGGCGCCTTGTCCACTGGCAGGACATTTCCTGCGTGCGGGCAACCCCTCAGAAACAACACCAACAGCAACAACAACTCGAAAACAATTACAGTAACTAATAAAGAAACATTTAAAAAGCAAAAGTTTGTTCCATAACTGTGGCGTTCGCCAAAGGGGAGGGTGAAAAGTGGGCGGGATGGTTTGCTGCTGCCACGTAAAGGGCTGCGCCCCACTCGATCTCGCTCGCTCGCTGCTTGTACATGAATAAGCAATTACAAAGTTGTTATTAAAACGATTATGCAAAATGTTTTTGGACGCTTGCAACGCCAAATTGAAATGAAAGTGCACTGTTGTGTAGCCCAGTCTTCTATCGTCCAACGGCCAACTGTCAAATGATTGCAGCATTTCAATCACATCCTTGCGGCGTATACATAATATTTAAATTACCTTAGGGCTCGCTGGCAACACTCTGCTCTCTCTGTCGAATTCATGTCATTGTCGTGTCTCTGCGCACATTATTGGCCTTTGCCAGAAGAGCAAATGAAACCAAAGCGCAAACCGCCGCCGGTAAACTAAAGTGCACGGGCTACCTACCCTTCTCCGTCTGTCCGTCCGCTTAACCGCTATGACCGCTGCTCAATTTCAATTTGGTTGCCGGCGGCCCAATGCACGCAACCTTGTGCCATTTGCACACAAACACAGAGAGAGAGATAGAGATGGAGATGAAGAGAATGAGAAAGAGGGAGAGCTTACAACTGACTTTCCTGATGCCTACGCAGGAGCACGCTGGGCGCAATGAGGAGCGTGTTGAGCGCTGCTGGCACTTGGTTTATTTTAATTAGTGGAAAAAATATAGAGCTGGCGCACGCAATGGAGTGCTCCACTTTGCTTGTTGGGGCCACACAGCCGCAGGTTGCCTGCTCGACCGACTGACAAGGCTGCTTTGTCCAGTGGGGTCGGGGTGTGGTGTGGTGTTGTTGCAACAAAGATGTGCAGTCGGCCATGAAAGAAGGCGAATGCATGACGCTTTCTAATGGGCCGCATGGAATTGACTCGGCCGGGTCCGGCTCGGGCCGGTCCGACCCCATTGTTGTAATGAGCACACCGCAATTTGTGTCGTGTGCTTTTGTCGCTGCGGGCCGTTTGCCATTCATTTGGCAAAAACAACAATTAAATGTTTTCGTAATGGCCATCATCGTCATAGCTGCCGTAGCTGTCTTCCTGGCCAACAATTTACTTTTGTTTTTGGTCACGTTGTTGTTGCTGCCGCTGCTGCTATGAAAATAATTGGTGTGCAAATATGTAGCTAAATTACAGCATTTTGTATTTATTTTAGTTGGCCTGCTCAACAGACGTCCAACGGCCGACGGCCGACGGCCGACTGAAGTGGCTGCCCAGCCAAGGCTACCGAAAGCCGAGCCGAGCATAATCCATTTGATTTAATGGAATGTATATTCAAATATGTGATATGTTCGTTTGGAAATCTTTTAAGCTGAAGTCACAGCGCATTTTGATAAATTTGAGCCGGCCCGCACCGTATTCATAAACACTCACGTGCACTGACTGCGCGCTTTCACATTCAGCATATGCGGTCCCCGTGCGCCACTCTCAGCGCTCGACTAGCGCAATTTGGTTTATTTCCGGCGTAAAATAAACTTTCAAGGATAAGCAAACTTTTGGCTGCCGCTGCCGTTGCTGTTGCTGTTGCTGCCGCTGCTGCGGCTGCTGCTGCATCCTTAAGCAAATTTCATGAAATAATATTTTAGTGGCGCCCTGGGCAATATGTGAAGTCATGATGCACACATCCGCCTTCCCAGCCAACACTCATGCACCGCCATTGCCACGCCCTCGTCATAATATTTGTAAGAGCTTCTCGTATTTGCATGCACCTTCCGTTCAAAGCTCAATTTATGCAATCTGCATCCCTTTTTTGTTAGCCCCCGATCCCGTTATTTTACTATTAATAATAAAATCTTTGTGGTTGGCAATATTTTTGAAGCGTTGCTAAAATATTTGTGAAACCTTCGTGCAGCTAAAGTAATTAAAAGCTACTACAAAAAAGCTGAAAAATCATTTTTGCTAACATGCTCCCTGGGGGAACAGCGGGCTTTCACTTAATATGAGTATTTTGCATGTCGAGTTGCTCGTATTCAGGGAGCTTGTTTTAGAGATTAGATCAGCTTCTTTGCAGTCAAGAAGAGAAGCAGACATTTTTCTCTTTTGTCAGTCTCTTAAATTTAAAACTGTTTTGAAATTTGTAAATCGAATCTGATAAAATAAGCAAATATTGATTTGACCAGTCTGAACAATTTCTAACATCAACATATGCAACGGAAAATTTGACTTTCCATATTTTTATCCAAATCGATTTACTTTAGTAACTGTGTACAATATATTTTTGTTCTTAAAGTAAATATCTTTGAGCATCTCATATGTAAGGTAAGAAGTAAATGCAAATTTGTCGGCGAGGGTATTAGGAATTCGTTTTTGCACTCACTCTCCACATTTGTGTAGCTAAATTACCCGTGAGCTATTTCGTAAAATATTCATATATTGCTCTCTATTTAAGCACAATTTGACTTCTATCAATACTATTCCAATTTGCGGTGAACATGCATTAATTTCCAGCACCTTGTATCTCGGCATGTTCTGCTGGAATCTACTGCCATTTTGACTGCTAATTCCGGGACTGTTGTCATGTTCCTACCAGCTTCACATATGTAACATTCCATTTGCTATGCGGTCGATGTTTGAGCCCCTTTAGCTACTGTTCTCTGCTGTCTGTGTGCAAATTGGGAATTGTCGTTGCATATAGGAAATAAACCCCTCATTGCATGGGCTCTATTGAAATAGCTCTGCTAATGAAGTGTGATTGAAATTTTGTTAATTTGCTCAAGTGCTTCGCTTTTGCTTACCAACCACAGTGTGTGTGCATGTGATTGTGTGTGTGGGTGTGTGAGTACTTGTGGAATTCTTATTTACATAATCTCAAATAATTTTACTTGAAGTTCAAAAGTTGTTCCTTATATAAATGCTGAAATGATTTGTAAGAGTTTCGTCAAAATTGTTCCACATGAAAAGACACTTTTTGAATTCTAAATAACAATTTTGCATAAGAGTTTTTATTTGGCTTACAATTGAACACGATCAACAGCTGACAAAGAATCAAGGAATATATGTGGACAGTCCGCTCTTCAGACGTAAACATAAAATATGAGGTTTTAGTTTGGAAGAACTACTAGCAACTGGCTGGCTTTAGTCCTGATTGGATGTTATGAAATGCTTTGCTTTAAAGTTATTAACCAAAATGTTGTTATCTTGACTGCTGGGCTTACATCGGTTGTGGTCTTGGGGGCATTTGAGACTGTCGGCTCTGGGAAGCGTTCTCAACCACAACACATTCAGCTTTTCACATTCTTAGCAAATTCAATTTGATTTTGCTCTATTACACAATTTTGCCCTGTGCCACAATTGCCCTCGGCCAGAGAGACCCTAATCGAATAAAATGCGTAAATAAAATTGTAGATATACAGCAAAGAGCGGAAGCAAGACGCAGAGCAAAGCACAATAAGTGTGCAAAATACACTAATATTTTCAACAACGTGAAATAAGTGAGCATGTTGTCATGGCTAAGACGAGGAAAAAGTTAAAAAAAATATTTCACTTTTTTTGTTCAGCGGTAACTAAAAGGTAAATAAAAACAATTACGAGGGCAAAGTACGTACAGAACTGCAAAATGTGTATATGAATTGTACATATATTTTTGTATATATATATAAATATATATATATAAAGCAGTACAATAGACTGCGCAGGGCGACACAAGAAACGGAAATAAAGTCATTGTGGCTGTTTCTGTTTTTGTCCTTGGCTTTATACCATGTCTTTACGTCTGAATTTAGTGCGGCTAACCAGCAGGAAGCGAATTTTTTTAAGCCCAGCTGCAGTTGACCAGACTTGAAATTTATAGGTAACGGAACAGCGCCCAAATAAAATAACATTGACAATTGGAAATTTAATTTAAAAGTCTTAACAATACAATTGATTTAGGGTTGCCTTGAAAATTTCGCTAACAAATTTTGCCCTGGCCCCCGAGCTGCCTACATCGCCGTAATAAATTGCAGTTGCATTAAGCCGCTGTACATCCGACAGGGTGTGGAGAGAGAGAAAGGGGCGGTGGGGAGAGAATCCAGCAGCAGCACTGCGGAACCTGCAGTCATAGGTTAGCTGTTGCCGTTCTCATTCCCGCCAACGCGCTTCACAAACATGACCAGGTCATGACGTGCGTGGTGTGCAAAAGTGTGTGTTTGCGCGCTGAACGTGGTGCGGTGTGGTGCCTGCGGCTGAAAGTCCTTGGAATGTGCCGCGAAGCACTGCAGCTACTGTTACTTTTGTGGAATGCTTAATTCATGTGTGCAAATGCGGTTCAAACGTTTATGATGTGGCTGCTGCTGTTGCCGTTGCTGCCGCTGCTGCCATCAGCATTGTCGTTGTCGCTTGCATTGTTTGCCTCGCCGTCACACGGCGTATGCGTAATGAGCTTTTGTGCTTTACCGTGTAGTATGTGTTTTTGGGAGTGGGCGTTTGTGCCACAATTAGGTATTCCAGCTATGGAATTTGCGCTGACAGACGAGCCGAGCCTACGAGATGACATCTCCGAGTTTCATTCTGTCTCTCTCTCTCTCTCTCTCTGTTCTGCTGCATGCACCTTACATATTGAGAATTAAAGCCGAATCAGGTGAAAACCACAGCTAGAGAACCACGATATTATTTCCAATTTCGGGCCCAGTTTTGGCATCAAGTCATTATCAAGACTTGAGAGTTGTATAATAATAATAATAATAATAATAATAATACTAATAATAATAATAATACTAATACTAATAACAATAATAATAATAATAATAATAACAATAATAATAATAATAATAATAATAATAATAATAATAATAATAATAATAATAATAATAATAATAATAATAATAATAATAATAATAGTAATAATAATAATAGTAATAATACCCATAAGTTGTAAATTTATTTGAGCGTACTGTGTAATCAATTGGCCCTTGGCTTGCTTAGCTTAAGGCGATAAATACATTGATTATTCAATCAATTAGCAATCGACTGTGAAAAAGTTGTTGCATGTTCTTCTTTGTTCTTGGCAATCGATTATCATACAAATTTCTTAGTTCATTAATTTGAATATATATGTACATTCATGTATTACAAATCAAATGTGAAATAGTTTTGACTTATGTAATTAAACTTTTAATTTAACGGTTCTTTAAATATTAAGAAAATAAACGTATGTAACTTTCTGTTGAGCGTAAGGATATTACAGGGTATCTGGCGCTCAACATAATTGATCGCTGCCTTGTTCCCCCATTTTTTATTTGTGGTCTTCACAGTTATATCCTTCTTCGAGATGGCATCTGCCTTCGCACGGACCTCGGGCTCTGTTTGACTGGTCTATTTGTTTGACTGTTGATGACACCCTGTTGTCGTTCGCTTGGCTTTTCGGTCACACGCACGTCTGACAGCTCGCTGAAGGGCGCGAGTCGCGGCGCTTAAAGGGCGATTTAAGGCTACGGGGATAGTTGGTAATGATTCCGAGCTGTGCGCTTTTTATTTGTTTATTTTATTTGCTCCGCACCAATCATTTAATTTGTATTTATTACGTTTTAATGAAATGACCAAATTGCACTCGTAAATTTATTACAATATTTGTTATTATTGGAAATTTGCATAAAATGAAATTAAAGGCAAATTAAAATTGCAAATATATGTATGCAAGCGAAATGAAATCATATGAAGTTGAAATCGCAAGTTGGGTTTATTACCCCCATTATAAGAGAGTTTCATTTCCGAATAGCGAAATTATACTATATAGCACTATCTTTATACATATTTGTGATAACAAAGTAGCTAACTTTGTTTTGTGTTGTTGTGTCCATTGTTGAATATCATTATAAAAAGAAAAATTTATTTGGTTAGATAATTAGCTGGTCGGCATTTTTGGTTGCGCAATTTATTTATAGTTTTTAATATAAAATATAATTCTATTATTAAAATTTTGCTTTCCATAAAATGCACTAGATGGTTGCCCATTAATATTGTTTTGTGGAATTTAAATTTGAAAAACACAATTAAATTGCAATGAACCATGAATTGCTTGAATTTATCGTGAAGCATGAAAAACGCATATTAAAATATCAAAATCAAATTTGATGCATAAATATGTTTATTTAATTTTGATTGCTATTTGCCGGATTTCGCACTAACGATGTGCTATTGTTGCTGTACACACACACACACACACACACACACACACGCACACTCACACACACACACATACACACGCATGCACAGGTACACAGATACTGAGTCAAACTTACCTAGCCGCGATATTAATGATGATTTGTCAGCAGGTTGCACGTAGCTGTGCCGAACAATATGCAATATATGTAAATTTCCTTCGAAAATTTCATTTGCCAAAATCAGCAAATGGAATTACATAAAAAAATGTATTACTATAAGGGCGAAAGTTAAAGTGTTTGATAACATCAAATATTCATAGCATGCAATATATAAATTGTTCGTGCGTATTTTTTCCCAACCAGAAATAAATGTCTTTTAAAAGCTAACGAATCAATTGTGCTCGAAGTACAGAACGAAAGCACCACACTGGGAAAAGAACTTGCCTGTATAGAGACGAATCCATATTCCATTAAAGGTGGAAACTTAAATGGTAGTAACATTGCCCTGAACTTTATTGGTCATCAAATGGTTGCTGACATTTTTCCGTGGCCCAATTGAACACTCAAGCTCTGGACTTCATTGTGTTGGACTACGTCCTGGGTAGTTGACTGCTGGCTAAAGCTATGTAGTGATTAAAGCAATTAATTTTGTGAGCTTTCTCTTGATTTTTCTCTACTTTAGTGCAATTTAACAGCTTTCTCGGGATTCTATTGATGTACATACTTTGCTATTGTGTCCACAGCTGTTGTTGGTTTTAGTTTAATGTCTCTTTTAAATCTTATTTCTGGTATCAGTTAATTTCTGGCTTCAGTTAATTAATTAACTGTTGATAAAATACTAATTATACCAAAGATGCTCCGAACAAATAAATTAAATTTGTATTCATGAATATAGTTGTTTCGCGTATTTTCCGTATTAGTTTATAGATGATAAATTCTTTTCAAGGGAAATGAGCAATTTGCGCGTTTCCAACGCGACTTTTGTGCGTTTTTGTCTTTGTTGCCGGATACAAAACATTTCAAGGCATACTTTTAGGCGAATGTATTATAATATAATTTATACTTATTATTTTATTAATCTTTAAACTATTTTTAAACATTTTTAAAGTTTTTGTATCTTTTTGATAAAATTTGAATCAGCCGTCGAACCAAGTGGCTCTACAGCTCGCAGGCGTTCGTACTAATATGCAATTAAAATTAAATATATGTACATGTAGGCCATATATATCTATGTGTATATGCGAGGCAGCGGCATTTTAGCGCTGCACTTTGTGAAAAAGTCATTAAAAGATAAAATCACAAAATCAATTAGCCAGAAACTTTAGCTGCCTGCGAGCTGTAGGTGCTGTGAACGGAGCTTGGGCGCCGGCCAGCCTGCCCATAAATTGCAACACTTTTATCGTCGTCCCCGGTTCGCCGGCTGTTGTCCTTGTGTCCGGGTGCCGCCTATTTTTGTTGCTGTGCTGCTTTGGACGATTGCGCCGCACAGTTGCAGCTTCCGATTTCCGTTTCCGTTTTGTGGTGCCGCCTTGAAGCTGCCTCGGTGTTTGGTTTTTATTTGCCGCGCGCTCGGCTGCTTGCATAAGTGGGCAAAAGTCAGCTTTTCGCCTTGGCTACATGGTCGTCTGTAGTGGATATTTGCTTTTTGGCAAACGCAGTTTTTTCATTACTTCCAACTGGCCCGCGGCCAAGTTGCAGCCCTGGCAAATGGCAAATGGCAAATGCATTTTGTGCCTGTGTGTTAACGGGATGCCTTCGCCATTTCACCCGGCTACGAAGCGAGTTCCGTTCGTTTTCTTCTTTTCGCTGTCATTGGCCACGCCCTTAAGCAAATATATACCGCAATTTGAAATATGCTCAAGCAATTGAAACGAAAAAAATGATTTATGCAACAGCATTAAATCGAATATCTGTACACTTAAAAGGAAGTGTCGCTGATGTACGGCCAACTGATGAGTCTATTGCCAAAAATACTAGAATCGAAATAAACGTGTTTGCTGCAATAGCCCAATGTTCATAGATCAGGTTTCACATTGTATTTGCATGCATCTGAAACGGATAATTTATTGGCCCAATTAATCGAATAGCAAGTTAAGCTAGTTCAGTTGAAAGTGCTCACTGTTTCAGCATCTATAGATGCAGTTAACTTGTAAATAATATTCTGGCCCGATACAAATATAAATAAGAGGATGTGAAAACATAAAACACTTAAGTGGGGAATTTAGTAACAAAGACTTTGGGAGTAAAATGGAATAGAAATAATTATAATTATATATACTTTTTATATTACCAAAAATTAAATACAAATTTGAAATTCCGAAAACCATTTACAAGTAGGTTGTTGTAAGCTGAAAAGCAAAGTCAATTATTTTTAGTAAGAAAAAAATGTTTGTAATAAATACTTTTTTTTTTTCGAAGTCAATGAAATTTACTTACTTTAATCTGCCGCATGATTAAAAAGACATGAATGACCTTTGGAATATCTATGCTGTTTTATTTTAAATGCATTTCCTTATTTTTACAATTTATAAATTGCCATTTTTATAGGTTTTATTTACTTATATTTAAAGTTGATATTCAAAGTGCTATTGCAGTTGTTTTCATATTTTTAATGGAGTTAAATGCAATTGAAATAATAATTTATGCAATATTTAATGCATCATTAAATAATCCATTAATTAACAATTAGCCATGTTTGTTTGTCTATGCGCACCTCAGTCCGTGTGTAGGTCCGTCTGTAATAGCGTGTGTGTGTGTGTGTCTGTGTGTGGTTGTGTTTTCCATCTAATGTACGTGCAATGGCTTACATCATAAAACAAATATTTACAAAATAGTATTATTTAATGTGAATGTGTACAACATATAGTAATGCGTAATTTATATAGTATTTAAGATTGGATATTTCTGCAGTTGTGTGTCAGGGGGCAGGCGCTAAGCTTAATACAATTGGCTACACATCGAAGCCATTATCTATGCTATACACATTTCATGTTCAAGCTGTATTCTATGTAATTGTAGCTAAAATGTAATCAATTTTGGATTTAGCTGCCGCTTTTTATCATCCCGAACATGAAGATTAGGCTGCAAATGAACAGGCAGCCCACGCTGTGGCCGCTGCCAGCTGCCGATGTGTAGAAATAGGTTTCCAAGAAATTCCGCAGACCCGAGCCGGATGAGAGCGTAACTGCAATGGGCAATTTAATGCGTTTACAAAGCAAGTGTGGAAGGTATTTCAGTTGTGTTTGTTGTGGTTGTGGCTTACCTCTGGCCGGCACCGGATCCTTTTGCGGCGTGCCCAATTCGATTTCCTTGTACTCCTGATATAAATCACCAATTTGAGCCGTGCAGCGCAACATCAGCCCTCCAGCCCCGCCCACGCTAACGCCCACGCCGGCACCCAATGCATTTGTCACGTGCACATTGCCAGCTCGGCCAAGAGCGTTACCATTGACATTCCCGTTGGCATTGGCGACGGCCACAAAGTGCACCGCCTGCAATTGCAGTTTGAGGCTCAGTCTGGATGCTATTAGATTATCGACCGTGCGAATGTATTGTGTTTCCTCTGTGGTCACCTGGCGGAGAGAATTGTGCATGATTAGTTAATTGCAAGTCCATCAGCAGCATTTAGCGGCCTTGCTCTTCTCCTCATGAAAAGCCAACCAACTAAATAACTAACTAGCATATGCATATGAAATACGTATGTCTAAAAGTATACTTTCAATTATTCATAGCCCTCCAGCATATTTCGTGTATTCGTGTGTTTGTGTGTGTGTGTGGGAGCGTGTGCGCAGCTGAAACTGATTTTGCTTTCCGCTTCCGCTTGGCAAACTAAAAATATATTTGCCGAGTGCGGGAAAGTGGCGCAAAAAAGTTACTCGCCGATATGTGGGCAACCCCATGCGAGTATATCGTACGAATATGAATGGCAATTTGTCGTCGGCGGGGGTTATTACAAGCATGTCGCACTTGCGGCACAGCGGCAGCGGCGGCCACTGGCAAGCCATGTGCCCACTCTTGAGGGGGTGCATGTGCGACAGCAGTGGCAACAAAAGCTGCTGGCAACGGGCAACTGGCAACTGGCAAACGGGCAAACGGGCAACGGGCAACGAGCAACAGCAATGGGCATTGGGCAATGGGGCAACGGGATAGCTGGCGATGCAAGGAAGCGGATACTGAGAATGAACGGACATGGCATGTCATATTTTTGTTTTTGTTGTTACTTTTGCCTCTGCTTGTTGGCTTTTAAAAACAGTTTTCAATGTTACAGCAGCAGCAGAGTCAACACAAGCACGAGCAAGAGTAGCACTCATACGCCCTGTTGGCTTTTTTCGCCTCTGCAAATGTCCGACAGTTTGTTTGAGTGTCTGCTGTTCAAGGTTGTTTGCCTGCATGTTGTTGTTGCTGCTCGTTGGTTGTTAACGCTGCTGCAATGCAAACTGTTTACACTTTGCCTTTGAGTTACTGAGCTACTGCAGCAACAACAGCAACAGAGGCAACATTTTCCATCTGGCTATCCGTCTTGCTGCCTGCGTGTCTGGCTGCCCGGCTGCCAGGCTATCATACCGTTTGCATTGTGTGCATTTAAAAATTTCATTTCCGTCATGACAGCAACAGCAACAGCAACAGCAACTGGAGCTGCTGCAGCAACAACAGCTCCCAACAAAATGCGCCTAAATTTCGTGCTGTCGCTCCCCTTTTCGCTAAAGCCGCTCCGCTAAGGCATGTGCATGTGCATATTCATTTCAGCCTCTTACTCGGCTTTCCGCTTCATTTGCCCAGAGATTCCCATTGCTCGACTGGGGCACATCATTTCCGTTTGGCGCATCTTTACGCATGGTGCGAAAAGAAAACCCGTTAACTGGATCGTGCATGGCTTTTAGTCGCAAATGGCCATTGTTGTTGACGCAGGAAGTGCAGGCGCCATTTTGCAAATGGTTGTGCTGTCATTTCCGTTTGCTGCATGTCCTGTTGCTGCTGCTGCTGCCGTTGCTTCAATTGACAACCTCGCGCCTCCTGCGAACCGCTGGCAATTTAAATACAATAAATACGCATTTCATTTCCACTTACAAACTCATTTAAGCGCCATTTACTTATGCATGTATTTTGCGCTTTTTAGTGCCCTAAAAAGGTGTAAGAAATTGCAGGTTGAAGGCAACGTGCCCGCCTCGAATTTGGGTCAGTGGTGGCAGCAGCGGTCGCAATTCGCGTGTCGACTCCAAAATACCCTGTGTACAGCAAACTAAGGGCTAAAACTGTTAAAATTTCGCGGTAACCCGCAAACAGCCACAGAAGATGCACCCGAAACATCATGGTATATATCTAGTGTCGTCTTTGAAAGGATATCTGAATAACGTAGTTGCTTTGGGCGTAGCCAATTCTCAAGCAGCTCACACACACCCACAACATTAAGAAGCAAAATCGCTTTATTGTTGTGCGTGTTGTTGTTGTTATTATTCTTGTTGTCGTGTGCTGCTGCGAGCCTTTAACCCTTTTTACGTTGTTGTAACGCCTCACACACACACACACACACACACACACACAAGCCCAGACATTTTATTTTTCTGCTTGTTCGTTTTTTGGCTTAACTTTATATTTGAATTTTATTT